>JAWWEY010000001.1:94277172-94699665 GCA_035582745.1 Loriotus luctuosus
AGTGCCATTCATCACCACTCTCTGGGCCTGGCCATCCAGCCAGTTCTTAACCCAGCAAAGAGTGCTCCTGTCCAAGCTGTGGGCTGCCAGCTTTTCCAGGAGTATGCTGTGGGAGACAGTGTCAAAGGCCTTGCTGAAGTCCAAATAGACAACATCCACAGCCTTTCCCATATCCACCAGGAGGGTCACCTGGTCATAAAAGGAGACCAAGTTGGTCAAACATTACCTACCCCTCTTAAACCCGTGCTGGCTGGGTCTGATACCCTGGCCATTGGCCATACTGTAAGTGCTGTGTGATGACACTCAATATAAATTGTTCAATTACCTTACCAGTTACTGAGGTCAGGCTAACTGGCCTATAATTACCAGGATCCTCCTTCCCACACTTTTTGTGAATGGGTATCACATTGGCCAGCTACCAGTCATCTGGAACTTCACCAGTGAGCCAGGACTGTTGGTAAATGATGGAAAGCAGCTTTGCAAGCTCATCTGCCAGCTCCCTCATCACCCTGGGATGGATCCCATCTGGTCCCAGAGATTTATGAACATCCAAGCAGCTTAGCAGTTCTCTGACTGCCTCCTCCTGGATAATGGGAGGACCATTCTGCTCCCTGACACCATCTACTATCCCAGGAGGACAGTTGTCCTGAGGACAAGCCATCTTCCCACTAAAGACCAAGGCAAAGAAGGTGTTAAGCACTTCCGCCTTCTCCTCATCTGCAGTTACTAAGTTCCCTCTCACATCCAATAGAGAACAAAGGTTGGTCTTACCCTTCCTTTTGCCATTAATATAGTTGTAAAAACATTTTTTATTATCCTTCACAAAAGTTGCCAAATAAGGTTCAAACTGAACTTTGGCCTCCCTAATTTTTTTCCTACATGCCCTAGCAACCCCATTAAATACTTCCTGAGCGACCTGACCCTACTTCCAAAGATGATACATCCTCTTTTTATTCCTAAGTTCCTTCAAAACCTTGTTGCCCATCCAGGCTAGACGTTTGCCTCATCAACTCGTCTTTTGGCACACAGGGACAGTCTATTCCTGTGCCCTCAAGATCTCTGTTTTGAAGTACGCCCACCTTTCCTGGACTCCTTTGTTTTTCAGGGCTGCTTTCCAAGGAACTCTCCAAATAAGTCTCCTAAATAGGCCAAAGTCTGCCCTCCGGAAGTCCAATGTAAAAGTTTTATTGATGTTCCTCCTGATTTCACCAAATATCGAGAACTCTGTAATTTCATGATCACTGTGCCCCAAGCAGCCTCCAACCACCACATCTCCCACCAGCCTGTCACCCTGGTTTTTTAAGATTTTCTAAGCCATCTGATGTTGACATTCTTGTAGTTAACTTTCTCACACACTTTCTGTAAATAACTCACTGTTTTGCATTCCTTTATGGAGGAGGAGAAAGTTGATGGACTGTTAGTTTGACCAGTGTCATTGGAGAGGTGGCACTGTCACCCTCCAATCCACTGTCACTTTTGGAAAACTATAAATGTTGGAGTCAGAAAATAAACTTCCTTTTCCCTTCACCTTGAGCACAGCGGCGTGAGCTTGTGTTTTCGTGTCCTATAGTGACATCTGGTGACCGACAAGGTGTATTGCAGCCTAGGCTGAGACAGTCCAGATTGCTGGTGAGGTCGTGTTGTACCCCCCCATCTTTCGTGCTCTGTGGGTTTCGAGGAGAATTCCCTCATTTTGGCCCTCTGGAGGGGGGTCCTGGAGTGGAAACAGGTTTCCGTTTCCTGGAGTGATTTTGGGCCTCTGGGCCTAAGAGTAGGGGTTCTTTTCGGACCCTGTGAAGGCGTTCTCCAGGGAGGCATGGTCTCTTGTGGGGGTCCGCCTCATGGAGGCCCTCTTTGATGGTTGCACCGTAGACGTGGGATCGCTGCTGGTGCAGTAGAAAAAGTGTGAGGAGCTTTGGTAGGGGTCTGGTTCTTGTACCCCTCAAAGTTCCCGGGGCAGCCCTTCTGTCTTGGATGTGGACGAGGGGGAGTTTGAGTTTCTGTGAGATGTGGAGCATGTGGATGCTTCCCTCATGCCAGGTGACCGTGCGTCTGAGGGACTCTGTGCGTTTCTGGTGGGAAGCCAAAACTAAGACTGATGAGATGGATGAGCCTGTCTCCTCACAGCATCTGCAGGGTCGTGGAGTGGGCTCCTCTGGCTCTGCCAGTGCTGCAGGGGGCGCAGGGGCGAGTGGTGCTGAGCTGGCTCCCAGTCAATTATCTCCTCTTGTCCCTGTGGGGCCCAAGGACTGGGACACAGCAGGTGCACTGGCTTTGCCAGGGGGTTCCAAGGCTTTCCCTGTGCTCAGGGGTATTACTCAAAACACCCATGAACCCCTTTCATATAAGCTGGAGAGGGAAGTCCATGATGCTGTTGCTCAGCATGGTTTGGGGTCTGCTGAGGTTATGCAGACACTCCTGAGGGTTGCTTTGGGTGCGCTGATGCCTCATGACCTCCGTCGTGTGGCACATTCTCTTCTCGACCCTGTGCAATTTGATGTTTTTGAGACCAAGTGGGCTCGTTTGGCGGCTCACGCGGTGGTGCAGAACGCTGCACTGGCGTCACAGGACCCCAGGCGTGGGGTTGTCGCTGACATGCTGCTGGGCACAGGGCTTTATGAAAATGTTCAGGGGCAGGTTGGATTCGATCCCCTTGCGCTTGACCAGTGCCACATGCTGGGTATGGCAGCGATTGTTCAGACCCTGGAAATGGCTGCTCCGAAGCAGCTGTTTGTGACCATTGTCCAGGGGGATGATGAGCCCTTCATGGCATTTGCGGCAAGGCTGATTGCGTCCGTGGAGAGGCAGGTGCCTGATCCTGTGGCAAGGAGGGTTGTGATTGCAAACCTTGTGAGGTGTAATTGCAATGATGCTTGTAGGAGGGTCATAGTGGCTCTGCCTGGTTTTCCTACTGTCTCCCTGTCGCAGACATCTTTTTATGAAAATCCTTTCCTTAAGATTTTTTCCTCCTGAGAAGCTGAGAGGGTTCAGGAACAAAATGTAAACAATGGTTATGTGCTGCTGTGGAATGCAACAGGTGCATCTGTGATTGGTCTCATGTGCTTGTTTGTAATTAATGGCCAATCACAGCAGAGCTGGCTCGGACAGAGAGTCTGAGGTAGCTGCCTTTGTTATCGTTCTTTTTTTTCTATTCTTAGCTTAGCTAGCCGGCTGAGAACCTTTTCTTCTATTTTAGTATAGTTTTAATGTAATATATATCAGAAAATAATAAATCAAGCCTTCTCTTCCCTCAACATAAGACCCCTGTGACCACCATCACAATACTTTCTACTCCTCTAATAAAATATTGGCTGCACACAGGCAAACTGTTCAGGTAATTAGCAGTGTCATTGCAATGAAAATCCTGAAGTGCCTAATGGTTGGGTCCTGCTTAGCCTTAAACTATTAGGAAGATTAGAACAGAAGGGATTGCATCCCCAGAAATTATATTAAGTATTGTATTCTGCTTTATTTTTGCTGTGATATGGGTTTGCTGTAACTTTTTTTTGTTATGGTATAACTTTCATTTATTTATCTAACTTCCCGTTGTTAATGGAATCTAAAATATTTGTTATTAACTTGGTTTTATGTCTTATCTGCATGTGGATTTAATTGCTTTTTTTGTTCATTTTATTACAGTTTGATTGTTACAGATTAATCAAAAAGTTTTGTATTTCTACTGTCATGTGGAATGCGCATTCTGTGAACCTTTCTGAGCAAGTCATCTATAACTTGGTTGCTGGAAGTAAAGGTGAAACTGAATGCAGTCACCCTTCCAGTGGTGGGTTCCAAAGCTCAAACTTTTCAAAGGCTGTGGTAATTAGATCTTCAGATGGAGAAGAGAGAGAAGGAATTGAGATTCTCAGGGTCACAAGGTCTCTATGCCACTGATCTGTAATGCTACTTCATGTTCAGGTTTTATATGCATGTTCCCTGCTTGGGATGCAACAAGCTGAGGAGTTGAATCTCCAGAGCTCAGACATTCTACCTACTCTGTGGCTGTGTGCCCTTAAAAGTTTGTGTCTATCCAGAAGAGTTGAATAGAAATAAATGAACTAGCTGACACTCAGCCCAGAATGGCTGCTTGATCAGGAGGAACATGCTGACAGCCTGGGAAGTGCAGGGAAGCAGCTGGAGGCGAGCTATCATACAGTACTGTGACCTTTCTGTCTTTGCAGTAATTCTCAGCATCTAGAATTATCCAGGCAGAAAAGCAATAGTACTGTACCAATACATATAAAAAATACTAGCTCTGGTTGGGAAGCAGAAATGATGCAGAGGGGAATAGGGGCAATGCCAAACAGAGGTAGCCAGCTTCTTGAGTCCCCATTGCAGCAGAGTTGTATTAGACATCCAGACTGTTCCTTACTGTGAGAGTTGGGACTTTTCCTTGGCTGCCAGAGTTAGTGTGCCTCCCAACCAAGTTATAATTCAATTTTTTGAATTCTCTTGCCCCAGAAGCTACTGCCCTGTTCTCCTTCTCCCATGTACAGACACAAACATACTGGTAGTATACCTCAGAACATGCCCTTGTGTACAGGCAATGGCAAATAGGCTTTGTGACTGCTACCATGTAAGGCACTGAATAAATTTTGGGTGAGGAAATAGTTGCACAGCTAGGCTGTCCACTTACTTTAAGTCCAGTGTATGTTTACCTATTTTAAGGAATTAGGTTCTGTGTATTGTAACAAAACAGATAGGGAGATGATGTTGCTTTATTTCTTATTTTAGACATTTCAATTGAATTGTTCTTTGTAGAAGACCAGTAACAGACACTTGTTTTCATAAAACTTTTATAAAACAAGGAACATCACTTGTAAATACTAATACAGTTAGATGGTTACATACTAGAGATACCTAGAAGAATGCAATGAAGTTCAAGTGTTGTCAAGCCAGTCAGGCCCTGACTTTTTTCTCTAAGACAGCTAGCTCCACTTAATCAGGCAATCTCAAACATTTCACCTTGAGTTCTGTGAGGTGAATGATCGCTTACAGTGACGCTGCAGGTTTGAAAGAGTCCTATATTTCCTTTTCATGTACTTACGTATAGGTAAGACCACAAGAGATGTTCAAGATCTAGATGAATTCTCTGCAATAGAATTGTATAGGCTTAAAATATGTGTCCGGACATTATGCTTAAAATTTTCTGAATACTTCAGTGAAACTTTTGCTTTGCTAGGATAATCTGTTTTTCCTCTACTTTTCTTTTTTTTTTTTTTTAATTTTACAAATTTAATTTCTTTCATCTACTGTTTTAAGTTGTGCTTTCTGAAGCTTTTCGTATTTTGATTGCTCTTCAGCATTTTAGGTTTTCTGAATCCTTAGAGAAGTTCACCACACAAGTACATTTACTGTAGCTGTGGGGTTTATAAATGACAAATAGAAAGTCTTTTTTGCCTTAGCCCCAGATAGATCAACACCTTGAATTAACATAAGAGCTGAGTTACTGTATTTGCCATAGTTTGGTTTTTACTGATGATGAGTCAGGTTGTTCCCCATGTTGTGCCAAGACAAAAGCTCAAAACTTTTGTTGCTATTTGTCCCATTTAAAATTTTCTTTATGGTTCACTTCTATATGTAGTTTCACTAATTATGAGGAGTCAGTATCATGCTTCAGTGAAAGAGATCAGGGACAGTATCTCTAGCCCATTAAGAGCTTATTACCTCCTCATACAGTTCAAAATCTCTTTACGCATTTTTAAGTGTGAAAAACTACTATCTTGCAAGGCTAATGAGGCAGATATCTGCAAGAATCTGTGCTACAGAATGAATTGTTGTATCCTTGTTTCAGAAATGTACATGTCATTTAGACCAGTGATTGCTACAAGCAGAAGGGAATAAGTATTATATTAATGACTGTGTTTGTCAGCCTGGCTTCATAATCTGTTTTTCACTGACTTTTCCTTTTTATGCTAATAGTTATGCTCTCATCTGGAAAAATTAGACTAATACAATTTTCCAAAAGCTATTAACATGACTTTTAATATTAAGATGGCTGTATATCCTAATGTACCATGCCAAAACTAAGCTTTTGTTGTGGTCATGAAATGGGGCATGGTTAGGGTGTTTTCTGGAGTTGCAAATCATGGAGGAAAGCCTACAGGCTTCAGAAGGCATAGAGCTTCACTCAGGATGTGACATTCTTGTCACCAAGCATCAACTAGGTGAACTTTCTGAAGTTGGTGGAAATATAGTAAAACACTGCCTGATTTCAATTTTTCAGTATTTGGATGATTGTTGATTCTTGGAGGACCTGACAACATGTGGGGACATGAATATCCATATGCTTTTTCTGACTTCATCACATCCAGGAACTAAAATAAATGATCTTGTAGATCAAATGAAAAATATTTTTCCTACCTGTTCAAGCCCGTCTTTGTTTACAAATCGTGTTATGTTTGTGACTCACAGTAGCTTAGACCAGTATTATTTGATAGTCAGAAACTATGGTTATAGCAACTACAAAACCTGAATCTTTCTTGCATGACATAGCCAACACGTTCTTCCAGCTAAACTGCCATGTGTAAATCTTAACAAAAGTTAATCACAATCATTAAAAAAACCTTTAGACCAAAACCTTTAGACAGTGTTGTAGAGTTCTATGTACAATAGCTTTTGGGACTTCCTCAGACCTGTATAAAGTCCTCTGCAATCCACAGATTTTACAAGTTCATGTAATGACTTTCTATCAAGATACGTACATGACTACACAATTTTCAGAGGGAAACTTGCCAATGTTTTTTTTGGACTAAGCTGAAGAATGAAATTTAAGCATCTTTTCTCACTGAAGTTTTTTTAATATTCTCTAGAATCCAATAACCCAATTTGTACATAGTCCCTAGAACAGCAAAACTGTTATCTTTAAATTCTGTGTAAATGTCTTTCAAAAATATCCTTTGAAATTAGTTATACTCCTTGGGTTTCACTAAGATAAGAGAAGTTAACAAATACCCTTTTTTCATCTTAGCTCTGTTGCTGCTATGTTTCATTTGAATTTAAGTAAAATACAAGTTTGTATTAGCAGATTTATGTGGAAGCAGAAGCATTTACATGTGCACCAACATCCAGGCAGGCTAAGATAGCACTGTATCATGTTTTGTTTTTACCAAGATACTGTACCATACATGGTAGATGAACATTTAGTGTGGTAAAGTTGGATCCTAAACTTCTGAAACTTTGGCAGAGATGTTTTGATAAACTGAAACAAAGTGGTCTGACTTGCTGCAGCTCTGCCTTACCACTAAATTCCAGTGAAAATTGAGTCAAGCATCCTTCTTCCTCCTTTTCATCCCAAACACTAATTAAAACCATGATTTCCTTTACCAGTTCAATTAATTGAACTCTTTTATACATATGAACATTCATAAATAAATTGGTAGATACTGACTCCCAATTTGTGACCAAAAGTCCAAAGTACCTTAAAAAATAATGTTTCTAACATATTATGCAAGAAAAGAAATGGACTCTGTGTTCATATCCAACTCTGTGCTTCCATGTGGAAAAAGAAACCCAAATCACAAAAGCACCTGTTGGCCAAAATGGAGAATATAATCTATTAAGTAACATGGATCATTGGAGAATACATTACTGGGTGGCGTAGTACTCTATTGGCCATGCCTAAATGCAGCCTCCCTGTTGGCATTTCAGTTCTTACTCCTGCTTAAGCTTTGAAGTCAGCAAGTAATTGTCACTTTAGCATCCTTTAGTGATGTTTAATCGAACATGGAAAAGAACCCTAAACAAACAAACCCCCTCTATTCAGTCTTCATTCAATACTCAGACATGAAAGGATGTTTATTTTTACACTCATTACCTCATTGTAATTTTTTGCATACTGTTATAGCTAGAATGAATAGATCTTTATATACTGCATTTTGGGTTTCCATATCAAATGCCTTAAATTGTCACGCTAATTTGCATAGACAAGTCTGCTTTTTATTAGTTTTATCTATATTTTGTCATACATATCCTTGTCTGTATCATTACTTTCTTCTAATTTACATAATCATAAGGTTTTGAATGAATGTCAATAATTTGTTTTAATAAAATTTACTGTAAGTAGTTATTATGCATTTAAGAGCTGCAGTGTATGTATGCAAGAAATGTGTTTTGTCAGTGGATGTTGCTGCTTACCTGTTTTATCTCTAGTAGTTCTTTTGTCCATACAGGGGTTTTTTAATACATTCTAAAATATTATTAATCTAAAATATATTTAGTCAAAGGGATTAAAAAGTAATTGGCTATTTATTTTAGAGAGATTGACATGATTTTTTAAAATTGGTTTTTATATTCACTTACTAAAGCTTTGAATAAATGCAAGACAATAGTGCAGTTTTTCAAAGGCTTAAGATAGGCCTAGCATTTCCCATCAGCATTTGAGATAGAGAAAGGGTTGGTAATTTAAAATTCTTTCAAAGTTGTTAAAGTGGAATGTTATTTTAAAATAGACAGAGGAAAAATGCAGAAGAAAGCTCAGGACAAGCTGTACTGGTTTCCTGAACCACAGAAAAATGTAATTTAAACTTTGCATTTAGGCAGCTCTTCAAAAATCTTGATTCAATTTGATTTCTCACAGTCATTGTGAGCTCTTAGGTTTTGCCTGGAAGAAAAGTAAAATTTCAGACTTAGGTTGTAAGGCTTGGATTCCATTAGGTTTCATCAGCAGTGGTTGTCACAAATCTTTAGACATCCATCTTTTTCTTTCTGATCAAATTTCCTTGTGACAAATACATAAATGGGGGTGAGGAGGACAATAGCTAAGAAGGAAGGTAATATGTCAACTAGCTAGGACTTTCTGAAATTTAATGAATGATTTTTCATGTTAGGGTCCTTGGGCTTTCTGGAAGCAGTCATTTTCTGGGAACACATATAGTTTCTAAGACAATTCATATTAAAGAAACCAGGATGGGCTATAGTGTATGGTGTTTATAAAAAGAGAATCTCAAAATATCCTGTGCCTCCAATGGAAAAGTTTAAAAAACACTGATCTGAAATAATACTTTAAAAGGTGTTTCAGTGTAGTTTGTGTAAAATTGCTATGTAGATATTCTGTGGGAATGCTTCCCTTGTGTACAGAAGGCAGAAATGCACTTGAGATTCTGGTAGAACCCTTGTTTTCCAAAAATACAGTGTAAATTAATGAAAAAGTCTAACAGAAGATCTTCAGTAACAAACTAAAATAACCGTCTTGACTAGGCATATCTATATATCCATTATGCGAACATGCTGAAATTGGTTCGCACTAGTAAAGCAGTGTCTTATCAAGAAATCCTGTCAGTCTTGTATATAAATTATCTTTTTCAGTGTTGTCCTTCTTCCCCTCCATTCTTCTGTTTCACTTCACATGACTGGACTTTGTACCCATATACTAATACGTGCACAGCCGTTTTGTTTGCACAGGAGAGGCAGAAACTGAAACAATTCCATGCTGCAAGGTAAAACACCCTTTCTGCCCCAAAGTCTGTTCCTTGTATATAGTTTATATTGTAAACATTGGGGTAATGTGTAGTTAGAGTTCATATTCTTTCACAGCTCAAAGAAATTCTTCATGTCAGGAAGTTAGCAATTATGAGAAATAATAACATATTCAATGTTTTCTTTTCTGCATTAACTTAATACAATGTATTTTTTACAATGAAGAAGAGATTGCTGAAATCATACACTCATGTCTATAAGATACTATCAAATATAGTGGCAAATTATTTTGTAACAGAATACACTTTGTTATCAGGTATTGCCATGGAGTAGAGCATTCCTTGCTTTGAACAGATTATAAAGAGTATAAGCATTACTTTAATTGTGAAAGCATTTTGAAGAAAATAGAAAGCAGGGTCTTTATGAACTAGAAGATTTTCCAACTGTGCCACAGGAGTTTTTTCTTAGCACTTAAGTTCTGGTTGTTTAAAAAGTAATGTTGAAAGTGTATGTAATTTTGATTATGGAATCTGTTTCAAGGATCAAATGGAAATGAATTGTTAAATAGTTTTGGAGGGGGGTAGGTTCTGAAATAAGCTTGTAGTTGTGAAGTGACTGGTTCATGTGCAGTGTATGTAATCTGAAAAAGTCCATTCAGTTCAAAGGTGGAAGTAACTTTTGAAGGGATATTAAATAAATCTAATCTTTTCCTTTGTAACCTCATACACATTCAGCTTGCAAACTGCAAGTAAACACAGCTACTGAGGGGAGAGTATCTGTAAGAGGAATCTCTGAGATAGAGGAGAATGGCAAAGAGTAACAGAGAAAGGGAAAATGTAGGAATAAGTCATCACTTCTGGATAGGTTGTATCTGCCAGGCTTAAACAAAAAAATTGCATATGAGCAACCATACTGAGACAAGAAGAGGGAAGATGAAAGAGAAGCCTATACAACCAAAACAAGTGTTGGAACAGAATCTGACCATACATATTGCTTGCTATGCAGTTTTGTGATGACTCAATAATAATATGTATTCCATACATCCTGTTTTCTCACAAACATATATTTTGCTTTTGCCCTCAGGTTGCTGTGTAGGTGGATTTTAGTAAATCTGTGTTAAAGCCCCGTCTGTCCAACAACTGAGGCTGCGCTAACACAGAGGAGAGCCCGAGTCTCCAGTAGGGAGCACTGTGTGCTGCAGGCCCGTGGAAGAGCCCATGTTGAGGGAAGTCATGGAGGCACAGCAGCGCTGAGAGCAGTGACTAGTGCTAGAGAGGCAGTGACATAGCAGCACCTGTGCAAGCAGAATCGGAGAAGTCGAGCCACTGCATCCGAAAGGTATTTAGCCTCAGTTTACATCGATGGCACGCTGATACAAGATTCTTGAGTAAGAAGGGATTTGAAATAGGGTAGAGCAGAGTTTAGAAAGATAAGGATTGCAGAAGAATTTGTGGGGCGGCTTCTTGATTGTATGAACCGAAGTTTGGGGATGAGGATGAATGAAATAAAAGTAGTTCAGGTAAGAAGTTGAAAGCAGGACTACAGGACAACTGACATGTCTTTTTAAGATGTGCTTAACAAGAATTGTGACTATACACGCAAGTTTGAACAGTTTCAGGTATGCACTGATTTTGGATTTTTTTGCATTGTGGACCAACATTTCAAATTTGGTGCAAAAATGACCTCTTCTTCTAGTCTACTGTGCTAAAGAATCAGATGACTGGCCATACTCATAAGGAAATCTTAGGGTACAGATCTCAAACAGATCTGTTTTTCTCTGTTATTGTTTATATTCACTACTGACTGAACTGACTATTATGATGAAGAAAACTAGAAGCTATTGACATGGGTTAGTCACTTACAAGAGTAACTCTTAGCATCACATGTCCAGGTCCTCTATTATTGTAATAAATAACTGGGTATGTTCTCTAGTGTAGCAGTTGTCTAATAATAGCAGTAAATTATTGTCCAAAAAAGGCATTTTGGACAGAGGAATTGATACGTTCTTTTTCATTGATGAGCAGAATCCATCCTATAAAAACATAAGGTTATGTTGTACCTAAAGGCACTAAGCAAAGGAAAACATATTTTCTTAAAAACTTATTTAAAAACATGCTCAATACAGTTGGAAAAGCATGTTATTTGCTTCAGAAATACTGGCAGCAGACTCTAGACCAAGCCAAAAGATAATGAGACCCCTGGAGCTATTACTGAGAAACTTTCAAATGTAAATGGAAATGCTAATGCTGGTGTACCACAAGAGAAGGTGTGCCATAAGAAAATAGAAAAATGCCTTTTCTGAATACCTTTTAGCTTATTTATGATCTTATAATGTCATACAAGATAAGGTGAAAATTAAATAAATTCCTGTAGTTTTGAGCTACTGGTAATTTTCATTTTGTCACGTTGGGATTTTGCATCAGCTCCTATGTGCAAAAGAAAATGTTATGTTTTAACAGCAAGAATTTAGGAATTTCATAGAGTTCCTATGTAAGCAAGGAGTAAATGACTAGAGAAAAAGAAGGGGAGGAAGGAAGGGAAGGAACAAGAGTTTCCTACTTACACAGGGCAGAACAAACCCAGATACCTCTGGCTTAAATTGCTGTTTTTTCTGTATTGCTGTAATACAATATTTTCATTTCTACAGTTTATCGAGGTATTTTTATTTTCTGTCTGTCTCTAAGAATACACTTAGCCTCTTCTTATATTGTAGACATATACTTTTTGTCTTAGAATTACTTGCTGTTTCGGTATCCTTAATTTTAAGACATTCATTTTATTTTTTACTTAATCCTATGATGTCTGAAGTCTATCCCTCAAATATTTTCCAAGCTAAGCATAGACATTTTTTTTTATTGATGAGAAAGTCAGTTATTCTTTTGTAGAATTTTTGAAATTAGTAAATAATCAAATCATTGGAATTGGGATACAGATTTGGTTAATGTGTAAATGTTTTGTAAATGTCTTTTCCTTTTGTCTACCACATTTTTAGCAGACTCTTGGTCTATGTAGTTTGCAACTGATTGCAAACTGCTACTGATTGCAGTCTGAACTGCTATATAGCCACTATGCAGCTCATCATCCTTTTCTTAATTGTATAAATGTTCTTTCTAGGGTAAACATTTTCCTGGTTTGTAAGACTTCCTGATTTCATGACCTTTATGTATTGTTTTCAATTTTGTTTCGCAATGATTGTATTTTATTTTTAAATTATTTTGTACTTATATTTTTTAGTGAATAATGCTAGTGGAGTATCTCGTCAATAAAGGTGATTAGAAAATTACTTACCGTCTTACTCCCCCCCCTCCCCTTTTCTAAAGCTCTTTTTTCATTATGTTATTTGAGGGGAAAATAGAAATGGTGAATGGATAAAGCTATTATCTTTGTTTTAATTTTGTATTAGGTGCTAAAAATTGGATAATTTGAGAGTTAATCTTTTAATTGAAGTCAAAATAATGCAGTAAAAATATCTCCCAGCCTAAAAGAACAAAAAAAATGGTTTGGGGTTTGCTTTCTCCTTATAAGTGCTAAACAGGCTATTTTTTTGTGTTTAAAAGCAAGGGAGAGTAATTTCTTATTTAAATTGCCTCATTTAAAAAAGAAAATACTTTTTTTTGGTTTAAACCTGCTTTTTTTCTTGCTAGAATGACTTTTGTCCAAAAACATTCCAAACAATTTCATTCATAACTATTTGCAGAATGAGGACAACATTCCGTGTATATTAGTTGTAGCACAAAAGTAACATAAACCAGATTTTCCGGTTTTAGAAACTGTAGGGAAGGAGCTTGGTCTTTAATAAGCCACTGCTTGTGTATTTTTAATGTCTCTTACCCATGCAAATTAAGAGGAAGGAGAAGATATTTGTTTATGTCCTGTGAGCCTCCTGCTTACAGCAGCAACATCATAAGTCAGTTGGTCTCAAGTGATTTTTTCTTGCTTAATAAGCTTTGCCATTTCTCTCCCTGGCAAAAAGTTCACTTTTAGATCTAGATGGATGCAGTAACAGCAAAGAAATTTTTGGCTCCTGGTAATCAATGAAAGTAATTTGCCATTGGATCCATTTATTCCTTTTCATTTTAACTGTGGTGGGTTGGCCCTGGCTAACAGCCAAGAACTCACACAGCTGCTCACTCCCTGCCTTCCTTCCCCAGGGATATGGGGAAAAATTAGTAGGGATGCAAGTGAAAAAAATGGTGGTGAAATGACAGGAAAATCCCTGTAATAGGCAAAACCACCTGGGGAATAAAAGTTAATTTATTGATAGGTAGCATAAATATTTAATTAGGTGGAGTATTGGGAAACAAAACAAAAAAAGGACAAACATTTAATTTTACAGGAAAAACATTTTTCTTCCCACTCTCCCAGGTTCAGCTTTATATTCCTCTCTTTCACTTTCCTAGTCTCCACACGTTCACTCCAGACATGTCCTCCTGTGTTACTGCTGCAGGTTGTGCACAGTCCCTTCAGGGAGGCACTGGGTGGCACACCAGGCTGTAGTCAGTGCTTACCAGTCTTCTTATGCTACTTGTTATTGCTCCACAGACCACAGTGCCTTTGGGCACATTCCTGATCCAGTGTGAGACACTTCCTACTGCTCTGGCCTTTTTGTTCTTTCTTTTCCTTCTTCCTCTCCCACTGCTCCTCACAGCCTTCTCTCTCTGTTCCTCCCCCACCCCCGACTATTTTTGCTCTTTCTTAAATATGTTTCCCTATGTGCTCGCCTGTGATCAGCAGTGGGTCCATTGCAGAGCTGGCCAGAACTGATTATGTTCAGCGCAGAGCAGCTCCTGCTCTGTCCTCAGAGGCATACCCTGGAGTGCCCCTCCACTGTCAAAACAACCTACCTCTTCTTCTACCTCTCATGTGACAGGACAAACATTTGCATCACTGTTTCATGATTGGAATGAATGAATGAATTTCCCATGGTGTGATGGGAGTCAGGGGAACATGAAAAATACTTGTACATGAGTGGTGTAATGACCATAATGTTTACTGTCCATGTGACTTGCTGAACAGTGCCCATGGACAGCAACAGACTTTTTCTTACCATGTATCAGGAACTGAAGTGTTTTTCTTCTGTGACAAGGACCTCATGAAGGAAAGTAACAGGATCTGGTGATCACCAGGCTGTTTTGGTTGCCTTGTGAGTGTTGCCTGTAGGAAAGTGGGCAGGGAGTAGATGGGCTGAGCTCACAGCCTGTTGTCTGATCACCTCTAACAAGAGCTTCTCGATATCTTGATATCCTGTTTGAAAACACTCTGTTCTTTTAGAACTATGTCAAAATAAAGTTTATTTTTCCAATCAGATTTGTGACTGCAACCTAAACACATGTTGGCTATACCTGACTTCAATTAGAGAATTACCAGTATTCCTATAAAATAATCATTGCTGTTGGATTGATCTCTCTTGTCTCTTTTGTTTTAGAGTAATGAAAGAATAAAATATTTAAGGTGGAATATTCATCATATTGCTATACAGTCTGGAAAGGAAAAATACTTACATGAATCCCTTGGAGGAAAATTTTGCTACTGATACTCCTGAGGAATTGTCCTCAGTTCTTAGATTTCTAGTAGGAATTACTACTCACAGAATAAGAAATCGTCACGCCAGTAAGTTTGGGAGAGTACATCGTACTAATTGAAATCTTCATGTTTGTTTATTACAAAAAGGGATTTTTTCCATATTTCAAGCTGAGAGCATACAGACAACCAACAGGGTGGAATTTATTTCAAGTAACTATTACTTTTGTATAAGTCTAGTCTAAACTAGGTTTTAAGGCTTTCTAGTCTGTGGAAAGACGTCATGAGCATTCCTTCCAAAATTTCTTTATACCAGTCTTAAGAAAAAACTTAAGGTGCCTGTATCTTCCTACTGATTGAGAAGAAAGCTTAGGTAATTAGCTCAGACTAAATACCTTACTTGAAGATTAATAAATTCACATGGATTTTCACTCATGGTTTGTACCATGAGTGTCTATTTGCTGTGGGCCATATAGATACTTAAATTCTACAAGGGCAAAATCACTATTGGTTGAATTTAGCTTTGTCTTAATTTTTCTGTCTGGTACAATCAGCAATATTGAGAACCCTTAAGTGTTACCATAATGAAAGTATGAATAACAATAGAACTCGTATAAAAATAATAACTCCTTGAGAACAAACTAATTCAAATGCCTTTTTTCTTTAAAAGAAGCATTATTTTGGAAATAGCATAGTATATTGGGTAATTTTGTTGGTGTGCTACTTGCTAACCTTATATAGCAAAGAAAATTAAGTGGCCATTTCCCTGCAATTTTCTCTGGTAAATCACTCCATCTAGTAAAGTGATTGTAGGTAGAGGAATATGGTGTTATGAAATCCAAAGTTTCGGTCATGACAGATTCCAGAGGATTTCATTAAGTAATTCAGGGGAGAGAGGTGGGTTTAGTTGGGGTTGTTTGGGTTGTTGTTGTTTTTCAGGTTTTTTTTTTCTGTTCGGTTTCATGTTTTCCTCTGATAGACATTCAAAGGCTACCCTTTCTGTGAAAAGGGTTTAGAATCTGCTTTCAGATTAAAGGAAAATAAAATTCAGTGCTAAGTGGTTGGTTGTGCTACTGTCCCTTCAATGAGTTAATGCAGGACTTAAATTCCAACCTTCAGATCACAGATTCCAACCTCTGTATGTACCTATGAAGGTGTGTGTTGGTGAAGTTGTGTTTTAATCAAATATTACCTGTAATTAGAAATTCTATTTGAATTTTTTTAAACATTTCAATTAATATGAATGGAAACTCAAATGAGGCTGCTGTTAGGCAAAGGTGAAGAGTTTGTAACCAGTCAGTGAGATGAAGCTGTGGTTTCTGTTGTCCAGTTCAAATGGATGTAACCAAACTGTTAATTTGATGTGTAAGAGTCACAGTCTTGCAGAACTTTGCAGTCCGTATCTGCTTGCATAACTCTAAAGTGCAAAATTTGAGGCACGTAAGTTCTTCTGCATGTCCATTTGACACTCTTGAAAAAGGCGTTGTCAAAAATAGTCATTTCACTCAACATCTGTGTATATTAAAAAAACCCTGACTCAACATCTTTCAAAACTGTAAAGTAAGCTAAATATAATGGCTGAGTTTAGCTAAGCACTGATATTATATAAGAAAAAATTCTTTTAATTGGTTTGGATACTTATGTCTGGTCTCCAGTGAGTGACATGACATACTCACTAGTAATTAGTTACTCATTATTGGCTTTATTTTTTGTTTTAAAAGATTTTTCATTCTGAGGATGGTGCATAACTGGCAAACAAGATTACTACCTGTTTTATCTCGAGGATTTTCTTATGTTGCTGACCAGAACCCATAACCAAAATCAACTTTTTAATGAGCATTTGGCTAACGGAGAATTTTGTGAAACAGTAGAAGAGTAAAGATGTATGTGCTCTAATATGTGCATCTAATTATATAGGATTTTTATTACAAATAAAATAATGACATTATATCATGAAAAATTATATTTTACTCCATTCAGGCTATAATTTGCTACCAGAAAGAATGTTTATTATTTACTAATGCTGCTTTTAAGTTCTGTAATTTAGGTGAGACAAAAGTAGAAAATTCTTGAGAGACCATTTAAAAAAGATACCTAAACTAAACTTAGATCTGGTAGGGGTTTTGTGGCTTCATCTCTGTTTAATTCAGATTCAAAATTTGTTCGCACTTAAGAAACATGATTATTTGTTTTAATGTTTTTCCCAGCTTGTAAAGTGAAATTTCTTTCTTGCAATGAGAAAACTTTTAGTCAATTAAATACAGATTTTCATATATGTGTATAGTTAAGGTGCATACTGAAATATAATGAAAAGTTTCAGAAAAAGTTATATTACATCAAAGATTCAACAGATATTACTGACTTGTAAGAGAATTAATTGAATTTAGCAAATCTTAAACTGATACCATAAAATAATTATATATAATATAACTTTGCCATTTCTTAAAATTTAAAAGCTTACATTTTTTTTTTTGTTTCTCACTAAGCTGAAGAATTTTCTCTGCAGAATCTTATGGAGGGCAGGGCTTTCTCTAGTTTGTTTACATTGTGATTTTTTGTGACTTTATAGAAATTTTTGGAGTTTGAGCATTCAGTTAAGCAAGGTAATTTTTTTTATTTTTTTGCTTACTGCTTAAGGATAACACAGCATTTTTTAATGAGGTCAGTATCTTTAAGTGTTGCTTATTTCATCAGAAAATACCATACCTTCAAGGATAAAGTATATTAAGCATTTTCTCAAAGGGTTCTGTTACATTAAAAGAGTAGTTTGCAGAGAAATTGCTTAATCAAAGTTAATAAAAATGCTGAGATGATTCAGTTGGGAAGAGATGTTTCAAAGACTTTCATTTAATTGTTCCTGTAAAACTGCATGTGTCTGTAGTAGTCAGATGATTATCCAGCACACAGCCGGATAAACACATCATGGGACGAGTGAGCAGCTGGCTCATGGGTCAGGTGCAAGGGGTTTCAGGGAATGGAGTGGCTGGTGACCTGTCACTAGTGGGGTTCCACAGGGCTCCATTGTAGGCCCAGTACTCTGCAGCATCTTCGTAAACCATGCAGGACTGGAAAGTATACTAACTAGGCTTGCCAATGATGCTAAACTGGGAGGAGCTGTTCACTTCTTTGAAAGCAGAGAAACCCTGCTGAGACCTCAACAGATGAGAGGACAGGGCAATCACCAACCATGTGAAGTTCAATAAGGGCAGGTGCCAGTTTCTGCACCTGGGATGGTGCAATCCTGGATGTATGTTCAGACTGGGGAAGGAGAGGCTGGAAAGCAGTGCCAGGGACCTGGGGGTCCTGATTGATGGCAAGTTGAACATGAGTCAGCAGTGCCCTGGCAGCCAGGAGGGCCAACCCTGTCCTGGCAGCATCAGGCACAGCATGGCCAGCTGGGCAAGGGAGGGGATTGTCCTGCTGTGCTCTGAGCTGGGGCAGCCTCACCTCGAGTGCTGGGGGCAGTTTTGGGTGCTGTAATATAAGGAACACATTAAACTGTTAGAGAGAATCCAGAGGAGGGCAACAAAGATGGTGAAGGGCTTTGAGGAGAAGCCATATGAGGAGTGACTGAGATCACTCAAAAACCCCCAAACCTCTTTAACCAGCATTTTTTAATGAAGAAAATAAAAAAATTAAAATAAGTGTTTGGTGAAATATTGGATTGTGGATCTGTTTGGGGCTTTTCTTTTGTTCATTTATTCTTACATATTTATATTTTGGGGTTTTTTTATGCTAATAGAAAATATGTATTAGAATCCCAAAAACACAATTTGGAGATATGTAGAAAAAGTAGGACATGTGTATATGCCCCCACATACACATGTATATGTGCATATGTGCATAAGGACACATCTGTGTTTATATGTGTTCGTGGCTATAGGTTCCTATACAGTGATTTTAGTATTGTAGGTTGGAATAGGATATGTGAAATACAAATTCTTATGTGGCTATTGTTGTAGGAGATTAAGCACCTCTTGAATCTATTCAATTTATCAGCCACCTTAGAAAGGAAGAAGCTACTTTTAGTTCTATTATATCATGAGAAAGTGAAGCAGAGGTTAAAACTTGCACTTACGTGCCCCACATGCAAAAAAAGAAGGAAAAAAGTTGCCAGATAAATGTGAAATACAAGCCTTCAAAGCTGATGCCTACTGGAGGAACATCTAAAGAGTGTTACAGAAGTAAAGAAACTAAAATCAAATTGTTTCAATGAAAGAAACCAAACCACAAGTTAATAAATTAAAAATAAACAGTAACAAATCCATGAAGGTTAAAAGATCCATGGAGAGATATTCATTACAATGTTCTCCTCTCCAAAATGCCTTTAATGCTGACTGCCAAAAGCTAAAAGGCTGTGCTAGTGAAAGAATTTTTTGCCAGGCTTTTTAAAAAATCTTTTCTTAAGCATTTGAATTGGCTCTGGACAGAGAGGAAACATTACTTAGCTGGAAGCTTCATCTGATTTTGTGTTATCATTTTTCTGTTAGGTCTACACATGCCTGTGTTTTCACCAGGAGAAACCCTGGTGTAATACAGAAAGCCCTCAGCATTCTCAGAGCTTCATTCTTCTCACATCCTTCCCTTTTAGCTCCTTTGAATTTCTTTGCTGTTGTCTGTTCCACTCAATTTCATCCATCTGATTCTTCTTGCTTTCTATGCACATCCTTTCAAGACATATGAAAATCTTCTGCAGAAGGAGTACACCAGGGAAATCATAGTTGTTTAGATTATTTTTTCCCTGTTTCCTTGTTGATTTCACTTCAGGGACATGATATCAGGTGAAGGCAAATAGCTCAATGTGTGAGTATCTACAGATATTCCTTCAGTGTAGAGAAGTATCCAGCAGTAATGTATCAGAGACAACATTCAATAACCTTTTGGCTGATTTACATAATGACAAATGGTGGTATTAAATGAGGCTATCTTCTGTGGGTCTTGCAGGCATCCATGCTGCTCTACATAATGTCACCAACATATAATGTTCCCTTTTTCAACATGCCCATTGCCATTGTCCTTTGAGACCTTTGTATTCTGAACATAAGGATAGGAACATAAGATCTGGCTGCAGTTTGTTCCTGTCCTCTTGGGTCAATTTGGGAGTTATTTGTTCTGTTGGAATGCATGGGAAGCAAATCACTTTTGTTTATCCTTTCAGGGAAGAAAGGCAAGTCTGCACCATAGTAGGGGCTACACAGCTTCGTTAGGGTGGTTGTTTGATGAAGGATGAAGTGGATGTATCCTATGCAGAAATGCATTTACTCTCTTAAACCTAGAGCTTGTGTATTTATTTTTCATGTCTGAAATGAAGTAGATTGCTTTCCATGGGATAAACAAGAGAAAAATATACTGCAGTGATAAGGCTGGGATCTTTAGAGGCTCCTGGCTGAAGTCTAAGCCAGAGCTATGATCACCAAAGTGTTTATAAAATGTACCTTAAGCAGTAAAACTGAGTTAATATACTAAATGAGTTAAAATCCTTATTGTACATATACTTACTGACAGAGCAGCAGTAATGAATTTGGGAATCAGAAGTCCCGGTCTGTTTTGGTTGATCCCTACTATTTTGATCTCTTCTCACTTATGTTAGTCCCAAATCTTATCTTCCCAGATTCTTTCCAATCAGTTCTCTTCATTGACCATAATCATAACTCCTCAGCTCTTTCCTCCCAGACATTGCCTGTTCTCTCTCACCTCTGTTCCTCAGTTTTGTTTTCCTGTTCGCTGTCATCCCTTCCAGTTTCTTTATTACTGTGCCATTTCTCCTCATTTCTGCCTGCAGTCCTCATTCCAGCTGGTTATCAACTCAAATTCTTGCTATTAATGTCAGAGTAAACTCTTCTAGCTCTGCCTATTTTGTCTCCTCTACAAATAATTGTACCCATCTGATTTCTTTGTGAATCTGTCTCCCTTAATGTCTAGTCTCTTTGTACCAGGGCTTTCAGTTTTGACTTCTTTATCTTCTCTCCAGTTACATTATCTACCATAATTCATTGAATTATAAGATTTTTCTTTCTTGACCAGCTATCCGCATTCTCTCTGGAAATTATTGTCTCTCCTTTTTCTACTCTTTCACTTACAAATTTCTGCCTTAGTTCTGGTTTCTTCCACTTCTTGTCCGAGAATAATGCAGAGTGCAGGTGTGACTCATGCCTTGCCTTCATTTTAAAAAGGCTACCTGCATCCAGAAAAGTTGGGAATCTTACTAAGAGACTCTGTTCTTTTTGATGTGTGTGCCTGGCACAGTCCATTACAGCCTGAAGTCACTCAGTTTCAGCCAGGACATGGTCAGTGCAGTTTAACACAGAGATTCAACAAGTTCTGATTAAGGTAAAACAGCATTCATATCATGCAGATGTGCAAATGCTCTGCTTTTACTGTAAAAGCGTATAATGGTATATTGTATTGTGTACAATACATCCTTCTTCCTGTTTTAGGTTGGATATGGCATGGGAATTGTTTATAGAACATTGTGATATAATATATTTTTAATTGACTTTACTGTAGACCCTGGTATTTGTAATGTTTGTGAAGAGCCTTTTCTTTAACACTCCTTTCAATAATTTCATAGTGCATCTCTTCACTCTCTTTTCTATAATATTTATAATTTTCCAGAAACTTCAGCTGGGCTTTTTTTTCCCCATTGTTGAAGAGAAATGCAGTAATTTACTTCATTAGTGGAATTGACTTTTTTTTGCAGTGAACCTTGGAGGTTTCGGTCCTAAATGATTTCAGATTCTGTATTACTCAAATAACATTTGTAGCTGGGAAGAAAAACCAACCTACCAAAAAACAACCACAAAAAAAACCTAAAACAAAACAAAGAAAAAGCAAACATGCACACAAAAGATAAAATAATCCCCAAGCTTTGTTAGCTCTTATGATTTATTGCTTTATAGTAGTGCATGTGTATATGCAAAATTGCCACTAAGCTTGTACCTAGTTCTTTCTTTGTCATTATTTATAGGCTTCAATGTGTAAAGGAGTGGAAGGAAAAATTACCCATATATTAAAATAAGCATTTTTATTTTTAAGAAGTGTGAAAGAAAAAATGCTTTTAAAAATTTCCAAGAAAAAAAGCACCATCTAAAAGCATTCAATCTTTCTTTTTCTCTTTTACTATGCAAAGTGTAATGATAAGAATAAATTAGATTAACAATCTGTTTATTCTATTTTCCACCAGTTCTTACACACCAGGAAGAAGATGGGGCTCCTTTTACTTCTAATAATTTGCCAGTGTGCCATAAACAGCATCAAAACACACAGTGTTTCAAAGCCCAATATAATTTTACTGATGGCTGATGATCTTGGTATTGGAGACCTGGGATGTTATGGGAACAAAACCTTGAGGTAGGATGATAATTTGGTGGAGTCATACGTTTATATTTAGTTTACAATGGATAAAATTAAAAATGTCAGAACATTCAGAGGTTTGATTTAGGTTTTTTTATGAGTAACTAAAGTTACTCATAAAAAATAACTTTGCCAGAGATTTAAATATTCAATCCTTATTTTCTTTTTTTGACCAAAGACTTAGCTAATGCATTTATCCTGCTGAAAAGTTGCATTATAAACAGAGGATTGAGCAACCAACCAAATAAGGGTAGCTCCAGAGAGCTAGACTACAATCAACAATTTTCTTCTAGAATTTACATGACACAAGTACTATGAATTAAAAGTATTTTGAAACACTCATTACTTGGGACAAGCTTGTTGTTAACTAACTGGAAATAAAGAGCTGATATTTGCCCTTAATTTATCTTCATACAGTAGTCAATGTATTAATTAAAGCAAATGCTATTATACTTGAATAGTACATCAATGTGCCCTGGGATGTTTCTTGCTACCAGCTTAGATGTGATGGTTGTGTAAACAGAGCAAGTGATATCTAGACATTGTGTTTCAGTGATGCAAGGTTAAATAAAACATTCAGACTAAAAGCACTGTCTGTCAAATGGTAAATGCTCTTTTTCCTGCTGATGTTTGTTAGAAGTAAAGTCTTCTCATAACTCAGAAAAAAAAAACAAATCAAGTTACAGCTTCTGGTTTTAAACAAGGAAAAATATATAGAACATTGATGCTTGGATCACTCCCCTCACAGGTACCAGAACAACCTCAAGTTCTATATTCTCTGCTGAGAGAATTTGGAATTCGATTTTTGGAATACATTGAATTTTCATCTTAGTGATTGTTATTAGTAAGTGACTTTACAGATAGAAAATAATTCCATTGGAAAATTAATGTTTCTGACTATTCAGACTTAGATGATGGGAGCACTAGTGTGCCTTGGGGTCACGGTCATTAATCTCCAGGGTCAGAGAGCTATTAGAGCATGCTGCAGCTGCTGCCCAGTCTGCATTAGTCATTTTTATCTGTAGAACCAAGGACACAGGATTTCTTCCTGCAGGACCCAATTTTAATCTGCATGATGAGCCAGGTCACAGACAAGTTTCCCATACAGATATGGAAGCTAGGTTGTGCCCCTGGGTCTAATATAGCAGACATAATCATGTCAGACATGTAGATATTGTTAATATAGAGCATAACACAGAGTCATAATCATTTGAATCTCTTCTAATAGCTTATAGCACCACACGACATTATCCCTACCCAAAAAAAACTTGTGCTGGAGAGAGACTGAAGAGGCACCAAGTAGGGAGCAAGGAAGCACAACCTTTCTCTAGACTCTCTCAACCTTTCTCTAGGCTCTCTTACCCTCATTACTGAAGCAAAAATGTTGTAAAAATTACAGTTCTGGTCAAGGAACACATTAAAAAAGTGTTGCAATACTATATGTCCAGATATTGCAGTTTAACACTGGCCACGAACAATAGAAGAAAGTGGAGGAAAAGATTTTTGCTGCTATGTTACAGTGTCTCTGTTCAGACACCTCATGTAAAAATATTTGACATGATAGTATTTGGAATTGCAACCCCACCATGCATTTGATAATTTACATACAGTAAATTTTAACTGGATTTTCCTGATAGTTCTTGCCTCAGATGCCTTGTTCTTACCATGCCTGTATCCAAATAACCATCTTTGCGTTTTTTTTCACCTGCTTGTGTTTTTCCAGAACACCTAATATTGACAGGCTAGCAAAGGAAGGAGTGACACTTACTCAGCATATAGCAGCAGCCCCACTTTGTACTCCAAGCAGGGCAGCTTTCCTGACTGGGAGATACCCTATAAGATCAGGTAAAATCCCATTACTTTATTTATATAAAAATATTTTATTTTATTTCCAGTAAACCATATGCAGGTATTTTGTCTCACCTTCCTTGATTTGTTTATTATTATGAGATTAAGTAATGGTAAATGATCAGTCCTTTCAGTGACTGATCAAGCTCAGCAGAGTTGGTCTACATTATAACTATTTCATATATATGGGGAATTTTCACATTTCAGAAGAGTTCAGAAGAATTGACCCGAAGATAAAGTTTATTTAGTGAGTAAATTTTTTTTTTGTTTAAATAGCTACAAAGCAATCTGGCTGTGGTTATTTAATGCCAACATTTAATCCAATGTCCTGGACTGCATCAGGCACAACATCACCAACCAGGCAAGGGAGGGGATTGTTGAGGGCAAGTGAACTGCTCTGTGCTAGGGTGGCCTCACCTCAAGTGCTGTGTGCACTAAACCTGACAGAGTTCAAGAAGTGTTTGGACAATACTCTGGGGCATATAGTGTGACTCTTGGGGATGTCCTCTGAAGGGCTAGATGTTGAATTCCCTGTAGGTTCCTTCCAACTAAGCATCTCTTGTGATTCTCTGCGATTCTGTGAAGTTCCTCCACTACGCAATGACCCCAGGCTCTTTGCCTGCCTCCGCAGTTGCTTCAGGCTTTTCCCACTGTGTTGGTGGGCAGCCCAAGTATTGAACACCACAGAGATGCATCTAGAAAGACTCAGTGGAAGAACCCAGTGTAAATAGTTTTTCTCAGACAAACCTTTTTGTTTAGATTGATGGCTCAGGTTTTAGCTTTTATATTTTTCAGATTCTATTCTGCTTTAGCGTGTAAGTCTAGCTTCATATTAGGGGATAGTAAGCTCTCTCCACAGAATAGGTAGATGAAACAATTCCTTCTCTGGCTGGGGACCCAAGGACAGCCAATCCTGATCTCAGGTCCAAGAACATAAACAACAGTGGACCGAAGAGAGAAAAAAGAGAGAAAAAAAGGATGGGACTTCATGGGCTAAAGATGTAATTGGACAATTAGCTCCAATATGCTAATGGACCAAATCTTATAAAAATGTGAGACCCCGTGACCTGTTACCCATTTTGTGGCCATTTTGGGTTGTGCTGCCCAAGGTGGGTCTATTTGAGGTCTCTTAATAAATACCTGCTTTACTCTTTCTCTCTGTCTAGTCTCTGTTCTAGGTCAGACTTCACAAGGCATCAAGACAAATTGTTGGGTTTCTGTTTTGGTTTTCTTTTTTCTTGTAGGGGGGAGGTAGGGGCAGGACAGTTCATTAAAGTACTCAAGTTGCCCTGAAAACTGGGAAGAAGAGAGTAAAAAATATCTCATCTATTTGAAGAGTTATTTTTGTTCCATATCTACCCATACACAGCACTAAGTATCCTGTGAATACATGCGTTTAATTTTTCTTACTTTCAAAGTACCTGATCCAAAACCTATTTGAGTCCATGAAGATCTAGTCTGTTTATTTTAGTGTGCTGGGACCGAGCCTCTCAGTGCTTAGCACTTAGCCATGCAACTTTAACATTCCCTTAACATCATTTTTAGCAAGGATCATTATACATTAATCAGATCACTTGTTCATTAGTGATAAAACATCCTGTCCTTGCTTCTGGGAATGAAAGCAAAGCAAGACTCTGGAGCCTGCTTGATAGGTTCGTGCTCACTCAAATCAAGTAACAAGCTTCTGCAAAAGTGCCAGCTAATATAACTTGCTAAATTTTCCATTAAATTCATCTGCAGAGGAAAATTTTATATACCTGTTACAGATATATTGGTATTAATATTTACTGTAGGTAAAGTCACAGGTCACTTTCCATTATGTTGCTTGTTCTTAATTTCTGAAAAATTAAGACTTGAACTAATTTTTTTCTTCACTGATCAGCTCTCAGACATACTTAATCATTTCCATGTAGGTACAAAAATTGAACTTTGTCTTACTTAAGTTAGAAAATCTCTAAATATGGACTGCTTCCAAATATCAGTGAAGAACTAGTAAAGGCTTATTATAGAAGACACTAGAATCATGATGTGGAGGAAATGTTAGAAATATAAATCTCCTGCTAATAGAGCTAAAGAAAAAGATTCCAAAATACTGTATTGGATGAGACACAAGCTCAGAGAAAGGTAATGATGAAACTAAATAGAAATCATGCTTCTGTACTTTCATTCTGATAACGGAATTACACTGATTTCAGTTACAAGAGGTTGACATATGTAAAAAAAAATAGGCAAAATATAGATAAATATATGACTGAAGCTGTCTGATCTATTGATCAGGAAAACTATCTGGGGTGAGAAACTGAAGTCAGCATTTGAAGGGTAGGTTGAGCTCTCTTTAATAAACCAGTCTAATGAGTCATTTTCTCATGTAACCACAAGGGATACCTGAGGGAGGATTCTGGTCATCTATATCAGTCATGTAACTTGGGCACAGTTGCATAATTTAGACTTCTTGAAGATACATCTGCACAGATTTGCATAGATATTCTCTGTTCTTACTGTCTATTTTCAGTGCCAGCTCTCATCTGGAATCCTAGTAATCTAATTTTCATGAACCTGAGCTCTCAAGTTCCTCATCCTGAGTGCACTTTGTAAGCTCATTTGTGTTTCTCAGACTCGTAGCATATAGAAATTACTGTGCCTTTTTTAGATATTGTCTTGTTAGCCGGTACCTGATGCTCCTTTAGTGCACTCCTTCAGTGTGCATTGGTTGATGTGTCTTCGTGTCATTGGAGCACCCCATCAATGCTGACAGCTCAAACCACTCTATTTACAGGATCAGATTCCCTCTTACTCTTTCTGACCTCATGATATTCACATGCCCAGAAGTAAGACTGCCCTATTTCAATATGACTCCTCTCAATAAACCTTAAAGGGTTGTAGAAAACCACATATGAGGACAGGGGAAATTCTCAAGGTAAAACTTGGGAATGATCTCACTTAGTCCTCATCTTCCTTCCCTCCCTGTATAGAGGAAAAATTAATTATGCAAGCTCAACTTCTTAAAATTTTGCTATACCTTAGAAAATCTACAGCAGGGACTGCAGCTGTTCATGTGATGGCTGGCTCCATGGTTATAAGTGCAGAATTTTTTTCTCCACATCTGTTTTTGGTGTCAATAGAGGAAAGACCTCACTCGTCTAAATGGATGATTGCATCTTCCACTTGCAACACTTAGTGTCTGATTGTAATATGTCATTTAAGTGATACCACCTAAGGCAAAAAAGTGCATGCAGAACTAATGAATGGAAATTCTTTCTTTGTACTATCCTGGTCTCATTCATTTTTATTGTATTTAGGAATGGCTGCCTTCTCACGAGTTGGTGTCTTCTTATTTTCTGCCTCTTCTGGGGGACTTCCTTCTGAAGAAATAACTTTTTCCAAACTCCTGAAGCAGAAAGGTTATGCAACAGCTTTAATAGGTAAAATTGCAGACATGTGCAGCACTGTTTTCTTTCATTTCAATGAAAAGAACATTAACTTCCGTTTAGGCTTTTAAGGGCCTGCATTAAGCTTTTCTCCTCACAGCATAATAAATTTATTTTTCTGGAAAAAAGCTGAGCACATTCCCATGCCTATGTGAAGCACTAGTCAGGTAAGTATGACTAATTCACTTGTGTAGTTATAGTCTCATTTTGCACGGTACTGAAGAAATATGATGAACAAACTGAAAATTATTCAAGCTCTTGAAAAGTTTTCAATATAAATAGAAGTTTGATTACATCAGAGAGACAATGAGGGGTTGATCACAGGGGTACAAGTCAGCACTGTGCTTGTTTTTCACCAGTGTTCAAATTCCCATACAGTAAATAACGCTGTACCTGGGTTACCATCTAAGTCATCAGACAAAAATGGACGTTTCTAGGAAATTTTTCATTTCATTTGGTAGATATTTCATATAAAAATGTATTCCTCTCTTATTATAAAGATAGTTCAGACAACTGATCACAGCATAAATATCTAGTGACAGGCAAAAAGAATCATGCTAGGTTAATATTAAATAGAATTGGAATTAATGTCGTAAAAGTATAGCATTAAAGATTTCTGATTTTTTTCTTAATTTGGCCACTGACTTATTCCACACTGCTTATATTTTAGAAGATTCTTGAGAAGTTCAACTTGTATTACATAATGTGTTTCTGTACTGGAATTGCCAGGGAATAGTTGTGCAGAGAACATCATACTGGAATTTTACTAAATTGATTTAGATGAAGGATGCATGCAGTTTGTTTTTTAAATGAAACAGAAACTTGCAATTCTGAGAGTAATTTTTGTTTAAAAACCCAGGATGTTTAGCAAGGCTAAAAATTCATGCCAGTGTTCAGAAAATGTCTGTATTATGTAGATAAACCAGTGTCAGTGTTCTAACTAAAAATCCTACTTAGCTATACCTCAGTCTTATAAAGCATAAAATACCATGATGTCCTGAAAGAATGAAAATAGAAAACCAGAAATTCTTATCAGAAATGTATTTAATGTACGTGTATTTCAACCATAGTTCAAATAGTTCATAGTTTGGACAAAAAAACTGTTCATAATTTGTCATGTTCCTTGTGGACTTGATTTCTATTTCTCCGTATTCAATTAAAGACTGAGTTTTTTCTCTTTGTAACAAGCACAGTAATACAACTAGTTTTCTGGGGCTGACCCAGTTAATGTTCTTTTTTTAACTACTTTTGCTGCAGCATGACAGCTTGCCACTTAGATCTCCAGAAGTTCTCTCCATGATGCTTAATGAACAATTCTTCCAAGTGGCCTGAGTGATAGCTATGAGACCATAAAATGTAATATTACCATATCCTTGGAGTATAATGGTTTCCAAAAATCAAGAAGTACATTAAAAATAGGGATAAAGCATATGTAAATGACAGAAATAAAAATTATGTAGATTTGAAGACTAGATAGACAGTCTGATTCACAACCAGCATATTTTCTGCTTTTGCTGATGTTCTTATCACGTCATATTGGTCTACATCAGGGAGTCTTTGCTTGGTTCAATCTAATTTAGCAGTTCTCAAAGAATTAATTGTCAAATCCTGCACCAGTGATGGATTGGCATAAGGTTAATTTGAAGCCTTTCTGATCCTCAAGCCTGTAGTGTCATTTCTATTTTTTTTGTCAATCTCCTCTCTGAGGACAGTATTTTTCTTCCCTAGGTGCATTTTTGTTTCTTTTTTAATTTCTTTTTCTCCTCTGAATAGATGCTTTCTTTTGTTTGATATGTCCCAAAATACATTTTATCTATAAATCTACTTTATGTATACTCTTTTCTACCTCATTGTTTTTCCCTGTGACATAAAGAAGGTGACAACCAATAGATCTGTCAGGAAAGCACACAATCAAATCTGCAACAAAACAAAGTTCTATCAAAAAAAGCAGATGCATTTCACCAGTAGGAAGAAATGCTGATGTTTTGTTTGAAATAGCTATTCATAATGCAAAAATTCCCCTTACATTTGATAGATAGTATTTTAACTACTGATATACTCACTTACAGTAGAGAAAGGTTAATTTCCTCGCTGTTGCTATCCAGTGTGTTGTCCAGCATCCAGAGAAGTTTAAAATCCACCTATGTAGCTTATCTCCAAAGCTAAAATACTAATTGATAGATGGTACTTATTTCTTTCAGAATGAAGTATTTTAATGTTTGGGCACATCAGAGTAGTAAGGTGTCCAAGGTTAACTCAGTCTATGGAGTGGAGTTAGTACAACAGTTATGCATAATACAGCCTAAAATCTGTCCATGTTAATACCATATGTACATACACTTTTTATAAATTTTGCTATGTACTTCAAATAAACATATTTCCTAAGAACATAAAATATTGCTGTTTGCATCTTGCTCCACATCTTATATCTTGCCATTTATCTGAAAAGCACAAAATCATTCCAAATGAAATATATCATTACATAAAAATCAGTCTTTGTACCAAAACCACTACAGTATTTCTCCTTTTTCTGCCATCTGAGGGAAAAATACAGGGGAAGCCTGGATTTCTGTAGTGTCCTTAGGATTCTGCATTTTGAAAAATGGAGTTTCAAGTGAAATTTCTTGGCTGAATAGGACTTGCTTCTCACTTCCGCTTGCCTTTCATTGCATTGCTTTCGTTCTGCAGAAGTCTTAATTGTGGCTGATGGACAGGGAAAAAAGCCTAGGTCTCAAATTATTATGGTACTCATAATTTACAATTAACAGCATAAATTTCACTCAAAAGCTTGGTAGAATCTGTTGAAATGCTTATGATGCTTATGTGAAGTGTCCATTCTATGAAGCATCACTTGGCAAAGAGATGAGAGCATTTTGCATTGCTCTCAGATTCAGAAGGGCCCCAGAATCTAAAGCACATTACAGTAATCTGTTCAAGCACTAGCTCAAGGCAGGGGTTGTTGTCACAAGGAGTGAAGCAAAACATGTATTGTGTACCCACCATCACTTGCTTTTTCAGAGTAATGCAGGGTCTATCAAAACCTTCTGCCTCCCCAGCCATTTGAGAATTGCGTTGTGTCATTCTGTCACAGCTCCCAATATAATTTGAGTGTGGGCTTCTGTTGTTTTTCCTGCTAACCTGATCTCTGCTTTGCTTGGCTTAAGTTGCTTTTCCACAAATCTTTTTCTGAGGCCCAAGTTTGTCTTGACATTGAACAATTTGTTGTACTTGCTAAAGAAGCCCTTTAGATAAAAATAGGACTTATATTTCTCCCTGCCCTGATTTGTTATTGCAAGGTTTTTCTATCCTGGATTGTAGTTGAGATCCAGTTAAAAAATCCACTACATATCATAATAAGTGACCTTGAAGGTATACTTAATTTGTTTGAGTTTCTTTTTCATATTTTCTTACTGAATTATAGGTGCTTTGAGATTAAAATATAATAGCAAAAAAAAAAAAAAGCCAGAAGAGCATTTATGTTCATGATTATAAGCCTCTACCTTTAAATCACTTATCGAACTTGATGACAGTTGTTTCATGCTCACTGTGTTACACATCTGATTTATGATTATTCCATTAAGAGACTCATTCAAACATAAGAGAAAGATTGAAGTATTTCTTTTCAAATGCATCTTTGGGTACTGGGAATGAAAATCAGAGTTCCAGCCTTACTAGCCCTTTATAGCACCATTATAACTTCTGAAATTTCAGTAGAATGGTGTGTACTGCTTTTTTTTTAACTGACCACAATAATTTTTACTGGACCATGTCAAAAGTAGTGACCAGAACCATTCTGTGCAGAATACCACCAGCAGAATATCACTTCAGGTGCAGGGCCATCTGACAGGGAAAAGTTCTGATGGAATGAGAAATGTGTAGAGGCCTTAATTTCTCTGGCACATAAGGAGACCTGAAAATGTTTTATACCTACTTTGATGATTTACAGAAGTTACTTTTAACTTAAGACCATCAAGATACATGTGAGGACAATTGGACTCAACTAAGCACTCAGATTGAAGATTTCTGCTTTTACTCCAACTTTGGTGACAGACAAACTTAGGCATATGACATTCTCATCCTATAACTCCGTTCTGTTATTAGTAGAAGAGAAATAAGAACATCCACCTAATTTGCTAAATTTTAAAAAAGCAGAACTGATCCCTATGTTCACCCTCTTTGGTACTGCAGTACCTGCATTTGTCACAGCCAAAGGAAAAAATGCAGGATGAATACATTGTTCTGGAGACCCAGAAGGAGATGTTCAGGACTGTTTGCATCAGGACTCTTTTACAGTTGTGTAAAAGCTGGCTTGGTTTGAAAAAGGGGAAAATTCTGTATATGCTTTTTTTCCTGTTTTATATTTACTGCCATGAATATTTTGAATTATCTGAAACAAGTATTTCAGATTTCTTTGGGGTAAGTTAAGGGAATGAAGACTTACCGGATTTGTCGTTTTTCTTGTTTATTTCTTTTGTAGTCACAACCCCTGAATTATGCTGGTCATGTTTAGGTGTTTGATTCAGAAAAATAAATAAAGTTTGGCCCAACAGTATATAATGTCATCTGTTTTGTCAAGGCCAGCATGCTTTTTTAAAATATTCAGCACGTTTTCTTGCTGAGAGCAGAGGCAAAGTTCTATCCATAATCTAGCTCAATAAGCTTAACTGAATTTGAATTTTTTTTATAATTATGCATTTTTATTCAAATAACAGCTACCAGTTAGGTCTGTTATGCTAAGCAATGCATAAGCATGTGGTAAGAGGTTGTATCTGAGTCATAGAATGAATTATCTAGATACTTACCATAATCAACATGAATATAGATTGTATTAGTATAATGCAAATCTGGCTCAGTGGACAGACAGGGTCCAACATTATTGCAGAATCAGAGCGATTTCCTAGTGGTACAAAATGCTGTGTGAGAGAGTATTTGACAGCAATTTACTTGTTACTGTTGTTTTTATTTATATATGAAATATAAATACAAAATAATCAGCCTCGTGGTATGTATATATGTATTTTGGGGGATGTTGGCAATTTCAGAGATTTCACAATCGTTTGAATAGTAAATGCTTTAATAATTTTCCTATTCTTGATTTATTTACTATTTGTTACTGTTTTCTTATTATTCTTATGTCTTTTTTTTAACTAGTCAAATTATTTGCCAGAAAAACTTCAGAAAAGATATTTTGTACTTCTATATTTGTTCTTCCTCTTCAATCAGTAGCTGCTACAAAACAATATTATCTTATGACAACTACGCATGCTTAATTTCCAAAGGTAACTGTCTGTTAGGGCTCTGTTGCTCTTCAGTGTTGTGCTGGCCCACTCAGAATATAATGTTTTCAGCAGCAGCCATGTTAATCTATTTCTAACTGAGATGAAGAGGGAGACAAGAAAAAAATCTTTGATGGAGGCACAAAGAAACTTTCAATAGAAAATAGTGATCCACACAATAAATGCTGGGAACAGGGGAATATCAGCCAGATAGTGACAGCTTTATGTTTTAAATAATGCACATTAAAAGTAAGTTTGATGATTTAACTACAAAAATACTCCCTGTCCTTCTCTCTTTGTAGGAAAGTGGCATCTTGGGATGAACTGTGAAAGCAGTAATGACTTCTGTCACCACCCCCGCAGTCATGGATTTGATTACTTTTATGGCCTTCCCGTGACCAATTTTAGAGACTGCAAACCTGGCCAAGGCAGTGTATTTTTAAAAGGTGTTCAGAAAGACCTTTTCATCCCAGTCCAAATCACTGGAATCGCCCTTGTGTCTTTGGCAGTAGTGCAGTACATTGGCCTTCTCAAAGTACCCTTCCAAGCACTTGGTTACTTCTTTTTAATAATCACAATTTCACTTGTGGTTGTGATTTTTTTCTTCTATCATTTTCGACAACTAAACTGCTTTTTAATGAGGGACCATCAGATTATCCAGCAGCCACTGTCCTATGAGAACCTTACTCAGAGACTGACAAAAGAAGCCATGAAGTTTATTGAAAGGTAGGTTTCTGACTGTGTTGTAAGTTAACATTGGCATCTCATGGTGACAGTGCTTCTGAAAATTAGGAAAAAAGTAAGCTGGTGGGGACAGGGACTATGTCATTATATATGATTGTAATTTTTTTCCTTCAAAAGATGACGTTAATCTTGTTGGTAGGAATGACTGTTTGGTTTCCTCCTGTCAGGTATGTAATTAATTTCTCTATAAAAAGGGAAATGTTTTATTCTTAAGAATTTAATGTAAATTGAAATATAACAAATATATTGTGGTGTGACTTCATTCTGTGTAAGCACAATGCAGAGTCATAATTCGTGACTTTTCTGAAATGAGGAGATGTTCTTCATCATTGAGTTGATGCATCTATTAAAAGGCATTCATATGGCTAATTTTTTAAGATACTGGCATTTTAGATGACTCCACTTTTATAACAGTAATTTTGAAAATATTTGATTTTCCAAAATTAGGGTGCGAGCTTCTGCACCTGGGACAAAATAACCCCAGGCACCAGTACAGGCTGGGAGTGACCTGCTGGAAAGCAGCTCTGTGGAGATGAACCTGGGGGTGCTGGTGGACAACCATCTGTCCATGAGCCAGCAGTGTGTTCTCTCTTACAAGAAAGACTGATATATCTGGGCCTGTTCAGCCTCAAGAAGAGAACTTAGAGAGAACCTCATCACTGTACATAAGTATCTGCAGGGAGGTTTCAAGAGGACAGAGTCAGGCTGTGCTAGGTGGTACCAAGCAATGGGAAAAGAGGCAATGGGCAAAAGCTGATGTACATGGAGTTCCAGCTGAATATGAGGAAGAACTTTCTTGTGCAGGTGACAGTGCCCTGGAACAGTTAACCAGAGGGGTTTTGTAGTCTCCCTCGCTGGAGATATTTAAGAACTGTCTGGACATAATCCTGTGCCATGTTCTCTGGGATGACCCTGATGGAGGTTGGGACAGATGATCCCACTGTTGTCCCTTCCAACTTTACCCATTCTCTATTCTGTGATTCTGTGAAACAAAAGGGTGTTTTGAAAACAGTGTTTTTAATAGCCACCATATTGGGCCACATAAACATTGGGTTTACAAAACCATCCTAAGTCATGGTTCATTTTTGCTAGGTCAGTTACTTTGTAATTGTCACCAAAGGGCTCTAAATGGGATTAAGTCAAAAAAGTATACATTTGTATATTCAAAATAGAAATCAATATATTTACAGAAAAAATATTTAATCAATTTAATTTCTGGAAAAAAATATGTGTATGTATTTTTCTCCACCACTTTTGACACAAATTGCAACATTTTAAAAAATGCTACATCAAGATAAAATCATATTCTAACATATAGAATTACTATTATCCTGAATTTCTATTCAACATCCCCGAATTACTATTCTTTAAAGTATGTAGCATTAGTTTCTGTGAATACATGCAAATGGTGTCGTTGCTGGATGAAAACACATATTGGGAATCTGCAGCTAAATTTTGTAGACTTAGTGACTTTACAGAGCAGCTGCTTCTAGCTGTTAGCAAAAAAAAATGTTTATCTAAAATCTTGATCTCATACTGCAATTTTTTATCATTTCCATCCTTATGAATATTTGATGTGGCTGTTTTTACATATTATACTGAAAAATGGTTTTTAAAACAAATTTCCTTAAATAAGTAAGTGTTCCCAACAATCAACATTTTCATAAGTATTTATAAATTAACTCAACCATCTTTATTTCCTCTTGGTGATGGGGATAGATATAAAGATACCTTCTCAGATACATTGTAGATAATTTAGCAGTGACATACTTTGTTATTACAAACACATGAACAAACGCATTTGAGAACTATTAAAAGATTACTTGCTTAGTGACCAAGCATTTGGTGATTTCAAAAGACTCTCGAGTACATGAACTATTTGTTGGTATATTCTTCCACTATTTGCAAGTATATAAAGTGCCTGTAGTGATACTGTTATGAGTATCTATTCATGTTTCACTGATTTCAATGCCATGACAATAAAATGGTTGCCTCAAAATAGGTGAGTTCAAGATGGAGATCGATGGTAGAAAGCTAGTAACTCTTTTAATTGTATTAATATGTGTAATGTATGCAGTGTTACCCTGTAGATTAGTGCTGCTGTTTGACCCCAGTGTTTAGAGCTGGCAAAATAATATGTGATCTAAGTCAGCATAGCTTTGTTGACCCAGCTAGAGGTGACTTTACATCATTTGGGCACTTGGCCTCAAATGTCAGTGTAGTTTTCAGACAACAGTGATGTTAAATTGAAGTCAAGGTTAATAGCACATATTCATAATTTACAACAAACTTTGTTACAGGAATGCTGCAATTACAGTGAGAATTATAACCCAGACTCTTCATAGTCAATGTTATATTAGAGAATATCCAAACATGTTAAAGTATTGAGAAGCAATTAGGGCATTTGAGCAATCTTAACTGTGCCCTTTAATGAATGCACATACAAAGGATATGACCATAAACCTTACTCTTGGGGATATGAGCAATTGAATTAATATTCACTGAACTGATCTGCCCCATGTGTTAGTGTGAGCAACAAAACCAGTATTTGCTTTGATGCAGTAGTTCTGACATGATAGAGTTCATACCTGTTAACTCCAGAGCAACAGTAGACAATTGCTTTTATGAATAATCCAGTGACTTTGGCCATTTGTAGGCGAATGGCCACCAAGAGGTAACCAGGTTGGAGAAGTGAAGGGCCACAAGTGTTTTGAAAGTCACAGTGCTTAGCAGCATTCTTATCATTCCAGTTCTTTCAGCCCTTTAGCCACATGTTTGAACACTGAACTTGTCACACAGTCTCCTTTTCTTTAGCTGACACATTAAGTAGCAAACTCAGTCATGTACGCCGTTAATCCTTGTGGTACAATTATACCTGAGAGCAAACAATCCTGAAGTTAAAGACTTCAAGCTTTCACCTTACCTCGTTCTGAATACACATTTCATCATCAAATTAAAATTATCAGATATCATGTGTCTTTTAGTTGGTTAAATAACTTTACAATAAATATATGATGAAGCTCCAATCTTCACCAGCACTGATATTTCCTGTAAAGCTTTTTTTATGCTATGTTTATATGCAATGTATATGAACATATATTGCTTTTCAGTGTTTTATCTATGTAAGTTTATTTGCCGATTGCCTTTATTACCTCTAGAAGTTCTTCAGAGTTCAGGTGATGGACTTCCAGACATTCTCTTTTCTAGTTGTTTCTCAGTAATTTTCAGTTTTGTGACTTGTATAAGCATCAGATTCTTCAGAAGGAATAGGCAAAGTAGGAGAGGCAGTGGGGTAGACCTTTATGTTAAGGAGTGTTTTGATTATCCAGAGCTTAATGATAGTAGTGATTTGAGTGCTTATGGGTAAGAATCAGGAGATAGGCCAACAAGGTAGATACCAAGGTGGGAGTATGTCATGGACCACCCAGACAGGACGAAGAGGAAGACAAAATATTCTGTAAGCAGCTGGGAGAAGTCTCACAATTCCTGGCCTTTGTTCATGTGGGGGACTTCAGCTTACCAGAGCTGGAAATGCAGTGCAGTGGACAGGAAACTGTGTAAGTGGTTCTTGGAGTGTATGGAAGACAACTTCCTGATGTAGCTGGTGAGGGAACTGACCTAGGGAGGGGCCCTGCTGGACCTGCTCTCTGTGAACAGGGAAAGATTGGTGGGTGCCATGGTGGCTGGAGGCTGTTTGGGCGCAGAGGCCACAAAATGAGAGTTTGTGATTCCTAGCAAAATAAGGAGAGAGGTCTTCCAGAACTACTGCTTCAGGCTGCTGGATGGCCAATTTTGGCCTGTGATTCGATATAATCATTAGAATTTGTATTTTTAAAGTCTTATAATATCTTCATAGTATACAGCTGTGTGCTGTTGTGCTTACTTTGGTCTGATTTTTGGGAAGGTGGTATTGTATTTTATCTTCCTTACTCCAGTGCGTGCATATTAAAATTTTTGTTTGCTCCTTAATAGACTGAAAGAGAGCAAATACAAAATTCAATGTCCAAAAATGGCACTGGAGAAGAATGTGTGCAATTACAAGCGTTAGATCTGGTGTGTAAAAACAGGTAGTAGTTTAGTTACTTACCCTAATTGTAAGTGGGCAGGTCAGCTCTGTGTATGTTAATTCTAATTGCTTTTTCCTAAGAGGAAGTGTGTTTACGCGTCGTAAACCTAACAGAATGCTCTCTTGGTATTAAAATGTATTTGAAAGTCAAATGGATGCTACTTATTTAATGTTAAATTCAATGTGGTTGTCACTCATACATCTTCAGCATGCCTTTCAATGACCAGCTGCACAGAAAATCCAGTTTTGCAAAATGACAGGGTCTGTTTTCTAGCGTATCAGAAATTACCAACACAAAAATACCACTCTGTGATACAGAATACCTCTTTGAGAAATTTCTGTACCTAATCACAAGTAATAATAATATTTTTCTAAAAGTCTAATGAAATCTAGTTTCTTGGAAACAGTATTTAAATACTAACATGATTGTATTTAAAAACCGTGGTGAAGTTGTATTTGAATCTTCTTGCCTAGTTTTACCAGTCATAGATTGCATAAGCATAATATTCAACATTTTATAACAGTTAATAAATTGTAGATTTTCTCTTTATCTATTCTATTTTAGTTACTGAAACACTGTTGCAACATCTGTTTAAATTTTTTGTTAGCTACTGTAGCAGACTGTGGTTTAGTGTTTTTCCATGTATCATTAGGTCTCAAGATCTTAGCAGTTGTCATGTTGCACGGAAGTTACAGTTCTCAAATCCAGTGTTTTTATGAGTCCTACAAGAATATTCCCTATAGTTTACAGCTAAATAAAATTTATAGAGAAGAATTTGTGTATCTCTGTATACATAAAATATATATGTGCACATATATTAAAAATGTAGTAACTTATAAGCTCTAGCAACTCTACTAGATCTTCATGCGTTTTCTCCCAGACCTCTGATTATGCCGTTTGAACAAGAAGGTAACAGGAAGAAGGTGTGGGTTCATATAGGACTTTACCAAATCTTTAGATCATTTAAGAAATATTCGGGTCCTCACTAGTTCTGCAGTGATTGGCAGACTGAATGGTCAATGGAACACTTCTAGAACAGAGGTAGATCTGTATACTGGACTCCAAAGCTTTGTGGAAGAGACGGTTTAGTAATGAGTTTATTTTGTACTAGATTATATTTTTTTTTCTCCATGCTTACAAAATTTTCTTTCAGAGGGGGAGAAAAAGGTTGTATAGAAAGGAAATAAAAACATATGTGAAGTGTTTACCTTAAATATTTAAAGGAAGCAATGAAGACATGAAATTGGAAAAGTAGAAGCATCTTATCTATTGGCATAGAAGAATTATTTAAAAAATGCAGATATAGCAGTAAAAAAATTCTACTTTTAATATCTACTAGAGAGAGTCAGATTTTCTATGTATTTACATTTTTCCTCCTCTCTCTGTTACATTTTCAACACCTTTTATGGTTCTTATAAGTTATCCCCCAGTAGTCTGGAGTTCTTTTTCTGATTTTGAAAAAAATTGAAAATATGACATCTGTGTTGGAAGGTGTGTATTTTAAAAGAGCAGGACAGAAACATTCATTCATAAATTCATTCAGACTAACAAGAATTTTAGCACTGTTAGCAGTCAGAACAAAACAAAATCCAGCATATGGAACAGTCCTGCTTTGGTACAACTGAGCCAAAATTCAGCTTTTCCTCCTGCAGGAACAAGATTAATGAAGTGCATTCACCCACTGCTATCACAAAGAGCACTGTCTTACTAGTGATCTAATCTGGAAGTAGAAGAGGCATCTGTGGGGAATAAGCACTAATTAATTTATCCACTGGGGGATACTGAATAAGAAGAATTTTTTTAGTAGAAGGAAAATTACAGGAAAGGAAATGTTATGTTTCAATCTGATTGTGTTGACACAGTGGTGATTCACCTAGAGTACTGCATCTAGGTGTAAGGTGCTCAGCACAAGAAAGATGTGGACCTCTTACAGTGGGTCCAGAGGAGGGTCAAGAAGATGATCAATAGGATGAAACTCCTTTCCTATGGGGACAGTCTGAAAGAGCTGAAGTTGTCCAGCATGGAGAAGAGAAGGCTCATGAGAGACCTCACTGTGGCCTTCCAGTACCTTGAGGGGGCTTATAAAAGGAAGGAGAGTGAATTTTTATAAGGAGAGATAGTGACAGGTGGTAGTTTTAAACTGAAAGGGGGCAGGTTTAACTGAGGTGTTATGAAGAAATTCATTACTCTGAGGGTGGTGAAACACTGGAACAGGAAGAGCAGTTGCAGATGCCCCATCCCTGGAAGTGTTCAAGGATTACCTGCTGGTCATGCTGGTTTTATTGAGGCCCAGGGTACAGTTGGCTTTATGGGCTGCAAGCGCATATTTTGTCAGTTAATATGGAGCTTCTTGTCAACCAACACCCCCAAGTCCTTCTCAGATCTGCTCCCATTCCATTCTTCATCCAGCCTGCATTTGTGATTGGGATTGACATAACTGTGGTGCAGGCCTTTGCACTTGGCTTTGTTGACTTCATTAAATTTTCATGGGCTGAAATCTCGAACTTGTCCAGGCACCTCTGAGTGAAATTCCTTCCCTGCAATGTGTCAGCTATGCCACTTAAGTGCACAGAAAAGCCAACAATTGCCCAAGGAGTTTTCAGAGCAGCAAACATTTAGAGCAGATTTGCAGGAAAAAAGTTAAAAGACTTGGGTTTGAAGCACAAAGTCAGATTAGTTTTAATTGCTCTCTCACACGCTTTAAAGCTGTTTTTTATAGCTCAAGCCTGAGCTGAATCCTTGAGTAATATAAAGACACCTCGCTATACAAAAGAAGAACCTGGTACTTTGCAATGTAGACGAGTCACCAGCAATGTGATGATTTAAGATGTTTTCAAGATCCATTAAAAGCACCCTGAAGAATATCTTATGTCAGATGTGTGTAATCTCTCTAGCTACTCAATAAATTGAAAAAACTGTGTGACTCATGTGAGGATAAAAAATCTCAAATTTTTTGAAAAGGAGATTCTCTGTGTTTGGGCTGTGTAAAAGATAGTGGAAATACATTTTTGAAAGAGCTATTTTTTGAAGTGGTTAAGGAGTTAAGCTGTTATTGTCAAATTTTTCTCCTGCCTACTAGCTGGTATTGTCATTCCATTTTCAAGGTCAGAGTAAAGGTATTTAGTCATGATTCTCCTCAAAGTGTTTTGGCAGGAGATAAATAGCTGCCTCTGATCTTTTCGAGGATATTAATAGGTGAGACACTTCTCCACCCAACAGCAAGCTGTCAATCAAAAGCTGTCAATTTTAGTTGGAAAAAAGAGAATGATGTAGTACCCTTCCATATCAATTATTGATTTGATGACTCTTCATGAAAGTTAGATCTTTCTGTGAGTTCAACAAACAAAACAAACTTGAATTATTACGTCTTTAAAATAACATTTGTAATGGAAGCTATTGATACTTTTAGCAAAGCAAGTAGGCAGTTATGAGAATGCAGTGTCTCTATGGCATTAGGACAAGGTAGTTTGCATGAAAACTAAATATAGCCTGCAGTGTTAAAGTACAAAATAGTTTTTTGTGGTGTTTTACCCTAGAATTTGTATATTAATCTCAATTCAGTGAACTGTGTTTAAGGAAAAAGTCAACAATAATCCCATGAATTAAAAAATGCAAGTTAAAAAACAAAAATCATCTGTGTTGAGGTAAAGTTCTCTAGTAAAAGGTCAGTATTACATTTATGTATATATTAAATAAGTAACTTTTAAGTATATGTCTTTTTTTACATCAATTGGTGGTATTTTCAGCCTTTTTCATTGACTCAGGGATCTCTTGTTATTTGTTGCTAAAACTGTGAAAAGTTCTCACATATATGACCTTTCAAATAGCAACAAACAACTTCATGGAAAGTGTACCTTTTATGAAAAACATGTCTTAAATGTTTTGGACCAGTACTTTATATTAATAAAGTAATACAGAATTTATGCACAAATATTTGTGAGAGAATTAAAATATTTTTTATTCATCTTCCACATGAAGAATGTTTTTTTTCTTCTGGGTTTCCTAAAAAATGAGAACTTTTTTATGAAGAAAAAATCCCCATCAGAAACACACTTTTCAAGTGAGTAATATGGATAAAAATTTCCCATTCTGTGTTTATCTACTACTGTATATGCCAGTAGAAAAAAAAGCTTTAATCATTCAACTTGTGGAAAAAACAGATCCAACCAAGGAGAGAGGAAATGGATCATAAATATATTATATTATGTATATATTATGTATATATTATGATATATTAGTATATCATAAATATATTATAGTCTATTTTTTCCTCCTATTTTTCTTTAGGAAGAAAGTATTGATATCAGATTAATCTCTTCTTCTACTTGTTTTCAAGTTCTAAATGTTAGGATTTTTTTGTTAATTTTAAAGAAGTGGTTTTTATGAGCATGCCTGTATTGGGGCTCCCCTCTTAAAAGGGTGGATGAACCAACTGCTTGAGGAAATACATGGTCTCCATTTGATGTTGGTGTGAATCACAGGTGTTACCCACCACAGCTTGGTGGGGGAAAATATGATAAATAAAACTAAAAGTATTCTGCAATTAGCTGTGTGCTTTTAGGTGAGATCCAGACAAGTGTTGTGGGTAGTGCTTTTGTGGTTCAGCTGATATTTACAATATGCATAATGTACTGCAAGGGCTGTTAGAGCATATAGCAGTAAATTTGGCTAGTGCGGCACAATTTTAAATAAAGTAGTATAAATAATGCATAAGGAGAAGTACTTGTTTGAGCTGTGCTTTCACAGCCTGCTGGAATTGATCATAAATATCCTGTTGACAGATCACATGAACAGCAAAATTTACAGAGAGTCTATTTATTGCACTCTTTCTTTTGTGTGTTTAGGAAATAGACAGAAGACAATGGAGACTGTTCATTACTCTGAGAACAAAAAGTTGTATATTTGTATGACTTTGAGGTTATGTTGAGTCACATGCATACACATACAGAGCTTTAAAAGAAAAGAGGTTTGATCATATACCTCAGTCCAGAATAAAGACCCAGGTCCCCATAACAGTTTAGTTGATTAGCTTCCACGTGACTTTGTGAGGAAGGAATTGTGTTTCACATGGATATGTAGTGCTGAGGGTATGTTTTGGAACAGAAATTGTATTCAGGTTTTTAAAAATATACACGTAAAATGTGGAGAGGTGTTTGTATTCAGAAACTGCTAGATTCCTGCCTTTGAACAACAAGTCCTTTCTCAATATATATCACAAATAGTATTCAGATAGATTTTGTCATTTATTTTTGCTTTCATTTCAGTAAAAGAGTGGCATTTTTACTGGGTATGTGTTTATTCAGAATTATCCTGTAATCAATTACATTATTCCTTTTCACCTTTCTTTTTGTTTTGGTGGTTTTTTTTTTTGAGGGGGGACAGGGAGCCTTTTTTAAAAAACTCTATTGAAGAAAGATTTATCTGCAGAAAAGTTATTATAGAATACTGTAAGAGTTTGTGGTTTTGTTTTGTTTTCCAGGAACACTGATACACCATTTCTTCTTTTCCTGTCTTATCTTCATGTCCATACTGCTCTATATGCTTCAGAAAATTTCAAAGGAAAGAGCAAGCATGGTTTATATGGGGATGCAGTGGAGGAAATGGACTGGAGTGTAGGTATGTTACATATGCTTCTAACAGCAGTGGAAGGAATTCATGACAACTTGTGTTCATGTTCACCAAATTGAGACCAGCAATTTGTGTCCATAGTATATCTGTCACACTTGTCTTTTATACTTAGGGGAAAGAAACAGTCATTTAGAAAGCACAATAATCTGAGCTTTAGCAATATCTACTTTATTGCCAAATTTATTGTGTCCTAAAAAAGCAATTCCCTTCTTTGACTGTGAAAGTGGTCTATGCAGCATGGACTTAGCAGAGATGTGGACATTTAACTGTGGACTTCTGAAGCTGAATAGTTAAATCCAACCCTCTGAGCTTCTGAGTGCATCTTGCATATTTAAATTATCCTTATAAAACAATCTACTATTGTAAAAGGTGACCATATGATATCAGAATCAAAATATTTTCAAATTAAGTATATAATATGCACTGTTGGCAAAACTAGTTTGCTAATTATTTCAGTGAGTTCTCTGAATTACTGAAATCACTAAGATGAGATCCACTTCTGTTTATGAAGAATAGTCCAGAAAAATGAATTTGCCTTTCAGAGCCTTCCATTCTCTCTGAGGCTTGAGAGGAATTGGTCCTTAAATCTTTCAGCAGGCTTCCTGTATGTCCAGATGTATAGAAGTGTTTCTCTGATTCCAGAGATAATCACGTGTGAAAACAAGTAACAGTTCATATTTGTAAATAATCATGTGTTAGAATAGCAGTATTGTAGGCACTAAAGATGACTTTATGGTCCTCCTTCCTGTATACCTCAAGTTGATTCTCTTCTCCGTACAAGTCAATGCAAACTGACTTTCTTCAGGAAAGCTTTCTGACTAAATTTCTATAAACAGATATTTAGCTTTGATGCATGCATAAATTATGCCAGCATGAGCAGTTAAACATGAATTCTTTGGGTATTTTGTATCAGGAAGTCTAGTTGCAGAAACAGTGGGCAAAAGGCAGTAATGTACTTATTGCAGTATTTACAGGAATGGGGAGAACTGTTGTGGGAAACTGTAATGTACTTAGGAAGGGTTTTCAATGTAGGAGATAACAGAACAATACTCTTTTGTAAATCATGTTTTGTAAAGAGAGAGCAGGTTTTGTTTTATTCCAGTTCTATCAACCCTGAATCTTTACCACGTCTGTCAGTGGCACCAGCATTTGATCAATTGGGTACTTGCATTTCTGTTTGCATCCACATTGTAGCAATCCACTGGGCTCGTTTTACTGTCTGTGTTTGATTTCCTGGGGTTTTTTTCTGTTGTGCAATATTTACTTTATTCCAGCCTAATTGTTTTTTTTTGCTGCTGCCATTACATTTTACTGTTTCCTTGTCCCCCAGAGAGTGTCTCTAGGGTTTAAACAGCAAGTTGGAAAGCAGGGTAGCTGACACGCTGCTGTTTCACGCTATTTAGTGATACAGAGGTGGTAACAGGTTGAAAACCACTGCTCTTTTCCAGAATGACCACGAGCTCTTAGAAGATGTGTCAAATAAACCAACTGTAGGACAGAAGCATGCCATTTAAAAAACTTGGCCTAAATCAGAGATTCAAGTTTAATGGTGATAATATAGGAAATTAGGACAAAATCAGAGAAGATACACAAGATTCCTCAGGTATTGTCCTTTCCTGGTCATAACAGGAGCATCAGGGACAGCAGAGCTAGCTTAATCAGGAAACAGATCCACAGATCCACATCTGTCATTTACTAGTATAAAAGTAACAATTTTTTTTTTCAGTTGGTCTCAGTTTTGGTTGTGTCTTGTAAGATCTTCTTGATGAGAGATGGCATGTTTGCTTCAGGATGTAGAAAATATGTTTAGTTCCTCTGCTACTTTCTCCGCCATTATTAGCCTGATAAAAAAACAAAAGTCATGGCTGTCATTTCCAAATGAATCTGGAAGAATAATATATTTTTTTTCAGTTGAAGGGAGTACTTATTTCCATTAACCTCCACTGAAAAGTCCAGTTTTAATGCATCAGCTGTGTCAGAGAAAGTAGATTGATTCACTGTACTGCTGATGTCAGTAACCAGTATATTCTTGAAAATGCCTCTGAAGATGCTACAGTAGAAAAAGTTTTTAAAAAATTATCTAGCAAAGATGAAAAAGTGAATACTGTGAGCTTTTCAGAAATGGAGGTTTTATCATTCATTTGACAAAAATTAGTATTTATGCATAGATGAATGTAAGTTGCAAGAGCAGTAAGAACGAGATAGCCCAGATATAACACTATGCTGCAAGAGTTTCTAAGTAAAGACAGCACAGTATATGAAGAAAACATGAGTGTATTGAAATCTACATTATAGAACAACATCAGAAATCTTTGACCTTTGGTAGGAAAAATACACCTACTTTCATTGAGTCCTAAAAGAAATTTACAGTGTTCTTTTACAGTGTTTTCTGCTGACTGAGTCATGTTGTGGAAGGCCCTTGTGGATGACTTTAAAAAAAAAAGGAGTAGAAAAGGAGTAGAAGTTGCAAGTAGAAGTACTACCAGTTACCAGTGATGACATAAGGACATAAAGATTGAACAATGGAATGCAACTGAAATATTTTTCCCTATTTAAGAAATCAGATGGAATCAGAAATATTTTAGGTGCCATTTCCAAGAGAGAAAGCAAAAGCTTTTCTTGTAAGATGGAAAAGTCCACTCAAGACTCAAAATTCTAAATACAAAACAGTTCCATTTTCATTTGTTTATTTATTGAAAATCAATACCAAATTGGACAATTATTCAATTGTTAGGTAACCGTCATGCTAGGAGGAGAAAAACCCAAAAGACACATGAATAAAATACTTCTTTGTATATTTCATGTTTGTGACTTGTTAAACCAACACTGAAGATTATGATTACAATCCAGGTCAAAAATCCAAAATACAAAGCCTCTTGATAAGCTTTGGGACCATGTATGTGTATTGCTTTTTCATACTGATGTGTGTATAACAGAATTCAATGTTGAAAGCATTCACAGTTATAATGTCACTGCATGTGGCATGCCGTAGAGAATTATTCTCTGGCTAATAACATTAATTTTCTTTCAATGTAGGCTAAGCACCTTATTAATGCTATTAATTATAATTCATATGAGAGCAGATGAAATAATCTTACAGTCTAAAAATGGAAAAAGAAATGATGAATGAATCAATGAAGGCACTATCATCCTTTTCTTCCTTCCTGTATTCCCTTCTTTCACTCCTTCATTCCTGATTGAGTATAGGAAGAAAAATGGATATGGTCAGAAATTGTTTTTGATGTAAATTGCATTACACTAATTTAATCCAAAACAGATCACTGCAAAGAGTTTTGGAGCCCCCTGTAGACTTGCAAGCTGTGTGAAAACACTAATCCAACACCACGTTTGCAAATGCTGGTTATTATTTTGTTAGCAGCAGCGGAACTGTGCATCAGGTCTTCTTCTTTTGTAGGTCAATCCCAACTGAAAGGTTTAGATGTAAAAAAGTCTCAGAAAGTGTAGTCTGTCACATCCTAGTTAACTGTAAAGTGGGGGCCTTGTCTGGATGTCTTTTTTATATGAATGTCCTAAAAGCTGAAAAACCTTAACTGCTGCTCTCCCATGATCTTTTGACCTATTAAAAGCTCAAGTTAATATTACAGGAAAATATTAAAAGTCATCCAATATTAGTTATTTAGAAGGAAAGGAAAGGAAAAAAAAAGGAAAGGAAAGGAAATTCCAAGGGAAGGAAATTTCAAGGGAAGGGAAAGAAAGGAAATTTTAAGGGGAGGGGATGGAGAGGGAAGGGGAAGGGAAGGGGAAGGAAAGGAAAGGGAAGGAAAGGAATCCCAAAGCATCTTACATTTAACTTTTATTTTAAATATCTTAAAAGATTGTATAGAATTTTATAGCAAGAGTATAGCTCAATATGTTCCCAGTACCACAGGGATGGAGAGCTACTGAACAGTGTCCTGAAAAGGGTTATAAGAAAGACTAGAGCATTTTTAATAGGAAAACCAGGGAGAGCCGGGACTGAAGCCCTATTCAGCCTGGAGAAGAGAGTATCTTACTGACCTGAAGGAAGGGTGTAAAGAGAATGGGCCCAGGCTCTTCTCATTTGTGCCCAGTGGCAAGAAGAAATGGGCACAAATTGAAACATGTGAGGTTTCCTCTGAACATCAGGGAAAACTTTTTTACTCTGAGGATGATCACATGCTAACCCAGGTTGCCATCGGGGTGGTGAATTCTGGAGATGGTCCAGGGCTCCAAGTGGCCCTTTTTAAGGAGCAAGCTTGGGCAAGGTACCCTCCAGAGGTCCCTTCCAATATCAGTCATTCTGTGATTCTGTGAGATGCTGGAGAAAACAAAAAATATCTGTTCACTAAAGTCAAATCATATTTGAAACAAATCAAATGCAACCTTTAAAAGTCAGTGTAGAGAAACAAAGGAACTCTGAAGCAAACAGAAGCAAGATACTGTCATGATACTCTCCTGCTGTTCTCTAGTGTGACCCCACCTGGAGCAATGTATCTAGGTCCAGAGAAAAGCCACAGAAATGGTCAGAGGTCTGGAAACAATTCTTCTCTGAAGAAAGGCTGGAAGAGCTAAGGTTCTTTAGCTTGAGGAGCTGAGATTGTTTAGCTTGGGGAGGGAAAGTTTCCAGGGTTATTGCTGCCTTTCAATGTATAAAGAGGGCTTATAAAAAAGGTGGAGAGGGACTTGTTGCCAGTGACTGTATAGACAAGACAAGGGGCAGTTTTAAACTGAAAGAGAACAAGTTTAGGTCAGCTATTAGAAAGTAGTTGTTTGTGATGAGGGCAGCGAGACACTGGACCAAGTGGCCCAGAGAAACTATGGGTCTCCCATCACTGGCAGTATTCAGGGTCAGGTAGTACAGGGCTTAGAGTAATGTGGCAGGAAGATTGGACCAGATGGTCTTTGAAGGTCCCTTCCAATACAAGCCATTTTGTGATTCTCCATTACTATAGTGATTGACAAATTTTGAGGATGCTGATGACATCTTAAGTAGATTTTCCTTACAAGAAAATAATATCCCGTAATTTTTTTTTTAAGTAAAAGTAACTATGCAGTTAAACCTTATGTATCTGAAGAAATTGAACCTCACATGAGGAACATTTATGACTTGTTGAAGCATTTGCAATACTCTGCAACACAACTCTCTGGGGTGACATGTAGCCTGTACTGAAATGCAGCAAGGCAGATGTAAAGTATACTTTCATCACTGAGGAAGGACAGCTGGGGTACAATCTAGTAGGACTATCTGAAAGTCAGACCACTTTTCTACTCTTTTTTTTTTATTCCACTGTTATCATTATTAAGAATTTTCTATAAATACATATCTTCACAAAGCACTTTCAAAGAGGAAGAGAAGGGCAGAAGTTTCACCAAGCCAGCTCCAGACTTTCGTGAAAAACACCTAATTTATTTATTCTCTAATGAGATTTCCTAGTTTTATAAGAGATTATATCAGTAATATGATATGTGCAGGATTAAGCTGTGGCTCCTAGTCTCTATGCCACCCAATTATGAGATGATGAAAACTGAATTCTTACATACCTTTTATCTCTTTAATTTGTGCATGTTTAAATAGTTAATATGCTAAGTATGTGAACTTGATCGCATGCTTTCCTTTAATCTTTATTCTATTCTGGAATGATGTAAATGAAAGGTCTAAGTGAAAACCATTCCAATTTAATATAAACTATTTTTATGACCCCTGTGGCATCTTTCTCTCTTTTTAGTAATAGATGTAACACGACTGCATTAGTAAATGAAAATAATGGTTTCAGAAACAAAACAAAAGTTACTTTGGAAAATGTAATACATTTAGGAGACAGAAAACTGAACTATGCCTAAAAGACTCATAGGAATTCTTACTCTGATGAAAGTAACATAGTCTAATGCATTCACAAAGCAAAGAGAAAGAAAGTGTAATTTTTTTCACTTTTTAAAGTCATTGTTTTAAATTTACAATCCTTTAAACTCTTAAAGTTGACTTATTTTTAATTACAAACTAATTAAAATTTAATTTTAATATTTTTTCAAGCTATTCTGGCCTGAACTTACATGCTTAGGGGTTGAGTGTTTGGGGTTTTGTGGGCTTTTTTAGTGTTCTTTCAAATACTGTACAGTAACTATCTTCCTTCTGGTAAACAGCATAGTATTATTAAATTTTATCAGAAATCAGTATTTCTTCTTTTACATAAAATTGTTAGTGGTTGTTATTTTGGATTCTCGTGTCTTTGAATCACTTTGCAGTGTTTGCATACTTTGAACCTTTATTTAAAAACCGGTTCTATAAGGGGCAACCTGAAAATGTATCACAAATCTTCTGAGAATTCTGAATTGTATTAAAAATCAAAATAAACATTATTAATGAGAAGAAAAAAAGGGACGAATTCCTATTGTTTTGAGAAAAAAATGAATGACCTATCCTTTTTTTTTTTCCAAGAAAAGTACCTGCACACCAAGATAAGCCTAACTTATCATGGCTTTTCACCTCATGTAGTCATTTGTAACAGTGCAACATTGATTAAAAAGATAAACAAAGCAGAATGATGCCACATGATCAGAAGCAGCAGATAAGCACTGATCTTATCCAGCTACTGTGAATGTGACATAATGTTGGCTGAGCCTCAAAATCAAAAAATAGAATTAAAAATCTGGAGATGGATGCCTGATGCTCATAGTGCATTCCTTGACCTTGCTTTTCTGAATGCATACTGGTGTATATCTCAAATCTATAAGGTTTAATATTAGGCTGGATTTCTTATCATAAAAGATGTTCAGCCAACACCCTGAGGAAGAAGGTATTCAGCCAATACAGGTATTCTGTGACTAGGATAGACTTTTCCCACCCTGTCTTGCCATTCTACTCTTATCCAAGCATTAAGAGACTATTTTTTCAGCTAAAACAGTAGTTAAGCTCTTGAAGCACATTCTCTCTTTAGGTCACATCTGGGAAAATTGTCAGTGTGGGTGCAGATTAAAAACATTTGTGGTTCTGCCTTTTATGATATGGATGCATTCCAGTTACAATCTGCTCTAAAACCCAAACCCATTTCATATGTCACTAAGCAGCAATGACTTTCAGTCACTACTGAATGGGACCAAATTTAAGAGGTGACTAGGTGGTGAAGGGCTCCTGTTTTCACTATGATAAGCCTCCTGATCTACCTAATCCTCTTTAAGTATAGTTTCTTTTTATATATCACATCTTCGTATACAGCAGAGCTCCTTCTCAGAACATTATTTACAAGATTACAAGGCACATCTTAAGTCACCATTTCTCTAGCACTTTTTAATCAGTCATGTTCAAATAATGTCTTAGTACTCCATGATGGAAAAATTCAGTGTGATGTCGTTTGTGGTAATAGTGTTGGGTGGTTCAAAATTTGCTGCCAGCTGCTTAAGAGGTTTCATTTGCATCTAATACTGCAGAAGTTAAATTGTCAGAACAACGTGTGCTAGGGCACTGTGCATTTCTCTTTACAAAAATGTAATCATGTATTGTTCAAAAATGTAAAGGCTTTCTGTTAATTATGAAGCTCTTAAAATTCAGTCTATTGCAAAAACAGTGACTTGACATCTAACATTGTGTTAGATCAAAATGCTGTAATCGGTGAAAGAAAATTAGCATTAGTCTTAGACAAATTAATTTCCATTAGTAAGAGAAAGCTCAAAGCCTGTTTTAGATAAACTAGAAATAAGAATCCTGATGACTCCAAGCAATGATAAATCCAGGTAAGGAGAATAGGATGCTCTCTAATGAAATGTGCAAACAACCTTTTGTTTCACCTTTGCCTCTGAAGTTTAATTTTACAAATAAATGGTATGGTTGGATTTTGTTCCTAGCTTAAGGTGGGTAGGGAAAACCATTATCAGTGAGATTAAGAACACAGCAAGATTAAGAACAATTCAGAACAATTAAGAACACAGATTTAAGCCAAAATTGACCTGCAGGACTTTAAGTCAATATGGACAAAGGTCTGAGTATGAATATTCAGATAAAGATTGCAATAAGGAAACAAAATGGGGTTAACTTTATTCAAACTGTAGATAATCTCCAAAATACAGACTGGAAAAATAGTTTTAAGGAAGCTGCTAAAGGTTTTGCTCATCGAGGGCCTTTGCATAGCAACCTTTCTTGACACAGATACTGTGAAGCTTTAAAAAGAATTACATTTGCACTGTGCTAGAAAAACTCCATAGGAATTTAGTAAGACAGTCATCCAGAGCAACAGATCAGGATGACGGACTTCACTCACTTTGGTGGAAGTATTACTGTTGTCAACCCTAACCTTCAGCCCTGAATTAGGAACATGACTTTTCCCATCCTTTTTCTTCAGTAGTTGGACACTGAAAGCATATCTGTGTAGGTATTTATGGAGCTTGTAATCATGGTTTTATAAAGAATGTGACTGTGCTAGAGAAGGAGAAGGATGTTGCTGGTGGTAGTTGCATGTCTGTGAAAGAAGCCTTGACATGAAACTAAGGAACAAAGAGACTGAAAATGTCAAGGATTTTTAATCTGTGTGTTAAAACTTTCTCATCCACACCTCTTCCTTGTACCTTCAGATAGTTTTTGTAGTGGATTACCCAGTACCTTACCATAGCTGATACAGCCCATAAATACATACAAACATACAGAAGGCACAATTGTAAGACTATGAAGTCAAGTACTCAAAGATAGAAAAAAATCATTCTTTCTATGCTTGTGTCTCATGGTACAGTTTTCTAACATATGTTTACAGGCCATTTCTTTTCCCATTGGAATCGTATCTCCTTATCAGAGTGCCTTCTTAATGAGCAGCTTCTCAACAGTAGGTATATTCCTCATTGTTAAATATGAGTTCTCATGTTTTATTTAACACATGCTGTTGAAGTTCTGTTTTGAAGACAGATACTTTGACATGTCTCATCTCTTCTGTGTCAGTACTTTGCTACAGTGTCTAACAGATTTGCAAATAAGCATTTTCACAAAGCCTTTGTAAGATAGGGGAATCTCATTAATCTGTTTCCCAGAAGAAAAACTGAGACACAGAGATGATGTTCAGTTTTAACTCCTGAGATATAACTTTGTTGCTAGTTACCCACTAATCCAGATCTGGATCTATAGTAAAGCATTAGGACTTTAATTCAACTGGCATGGGATTTGGGAAGGAGAAAAGTAATTTTTTTTCATGGTCTTGATCTTGGAGGCTGGAAATGGTTAGAATGTGCACCTGGACTCAGGAACTCTTGTTTTCTTCTGGTCCTGGGGACTAAATAGTACTTTTAAAGGATAATTAAATATCTTTTTTAATACATGAACTATAATGATATGAACAGTTTCTGTGATGACTCAGGGAATGTCTTCCAGCCTTTTTCCATTTTTTCATAGCTGGCTGCATATCAATTAGCTGTAGAAAAAACCCTAAAACTGATCATGTGCATTTCAGTTTCAGAGATGATATTGAGAATACTAGAGATTCTTTTAAAATAATCCACAATGGTTTTTTGGAGAGAGATATGAAACATTTTCATGGTTCTTTGGAAATATATGTTAATTTTTTTGAGACTGTTCTGCTTAAAAAAAGGTGATCTAATTCTGAGTGAAAGCAGTAATCATACAATAAAGCTTATGACAATATCGATTCTGTATTCTTTATCAACAGATTGGTTCCAATTAGTGAATTTCCATGCAGAATTTCATACTGTTGAATCACAAGGCTCAAATTCCAGGTAGTAATAAGCTCTTATTGGTGAGGTTTATAGAACTGACTTTTTATTGACTCTGGCTGGTAATCTTTCAATGGTACATTTTACTGCTAAAACAACCACACTATATAATAGGCTAGGTGGTAATACTGCTAAAGATCATTATTTTTATAAAAACAGTTGCTTATATTGCATTAAAGAAAGCTTTTTATTGCTTTCTGTATAATAACAAAATATAATAATGAGATAAATAATGAATTTTTTAGGTCTAGGAAAAGCAATAGAGTAATGATGCAGTGATTAGTGAAAGGCAGTCTGGTAAAATGGTAATTTTGCTCTGGAGCTTTTCCCCTCACCACTTGATTGTAAAAAATGACATTTTTATTTCAATTTAGGATGCTGTTTGAGAAAAACTGAAACTGAATCTTTATTTTTCTTTTCTATCATTCTTTTTTAATACTGATGTTTGTGGGGCAACGGTTGTGTGTTTCATAGTGTACTCAGGTTATTTTTTACTAGTTTGAATGCCTTCTTTTTGTTTTTACTTTCTTTTGACTTTGTATACACACTTCTATTTTTAAATCATTCTCTCTCCCTGTCATGAAACTTTCTTTGTAACATTTCCTTATGAAGAGCATATTTCAGTAACCCTGAGAACACTGAACTGATTTTGTATTACAGTAGTAAGCTCAATATCCAAAGGAACACCTGACCCCTAAGGGCTCAGTTGCTTACTTGGGATGAGCAAAAAAAGACTCCATGATAATCAAATTCTTGCCTTAGACCAGCATGAAGTTATATTCTACAGCTTTAGTGGATCTTGCAGCCTTATGATTCCACAAGAGGGGAGGTAGAGCATTCTTCTCTCCCTTACCTCCTTTTTTTCTAACCAGCTTCCAGAGAAAATAGAAAGAAGGAGAAAGAGTAGAAGAGAGGAATCTTCCTTTTTCAGCAAGTGTCCTTTTAGAAAACTACTGGATGAACTTGTCTATAATGTCACAATTACATTGCCTACAATTAAGTGTGACTAACTTAGGTCCTTCATTTTACATGGTTTTACAGTACTGTTGTCTTTTCACTGTTGTGAGGGTGAAGGATTTTGGCTCTTTAGGTCTTGTATCTCGGTGGTTGAGATAGTTGTGGGTTAGAAATCAAACTTACTTTCATTTCTTAGTCAGACTTGCATTGAAAAACAAAGTGGGAAACAAGAAATAATACAAATGTAACTACATTTTAATCCTAAAGAGAAGAATGGCCTAGCCAAAAAAAAAGCAGTACAAACTTTGTCTTCCCGTGAATCCAAAGATAACTTAATGCCAGACTTTTGAAAGAAATTAATAGTTCAGGATGCCTCATTATTGCTAGTAAAGTCAAGGAAGATCCTGGTTGTGCTAATGTGAAAAGTATAGCTAATATAGAGTATTTCAATGTATAGTATATCACTGTGTAAAAGGTAGCAAAGTGCTTCTAATCCAGAGTTCAGTTGATTTTGACATCACAAAATCACAGAGCATACATTAAGCAATTAATAAATGAATACTTTTTTTTATTTGCTTATAATTCAAACACATATAATTTATCCTTTCCATTTGCCAGATTAAAAATTGGACATGAGCCAGCAGTGTGAATTTGTAGCCCAGAACGCCAACCATTTCCTGGGCTGCATCTAAAGCAGCGTGGCCAGCAGGATGAGGGTGCATCTGCCCGACTACTCTGCACTTGCTAGATCCCACCTGGAGGGCTGCATCCAGCTCTGAGGTCCTCAGCACAGGAAGGATGTGGGCTTCTGAGGACTGGCCTAGAGGAGGTTGGTGAAGATGAGCAGAAGGCTTGAGGAGCTCTCCTGTGAACACAGACCGAGAGAGCTGGGCTGAGAGAGAGCCTGGAGAAGAGAAAGCTCTAGGGAGAATATTTAAAGGAAAATAAATTATAAGAAAGACTGTAGAAAGACTTGATACCAGTACTTGTCATGATAGGGCAAGGGACAAAATTTTTAAACAGCAAAATGGTAGATTTAGATTGGACATTGGGAAGAAATATTGGACAAGGAGGGTAGTAAGACACTGGAACAGGTTGCCCAGAAAAGTTGTGAATGCTGCATGATTGGAAGTGTTCAAAACCAGATTTTAAGTAACCTGATATAGTGACAGGTATCCCTTCCTAAGGCAGGGAGGTTGGACTAGATGGTCTTTGAAGGCCTGTTCCAAACCAACATCAGGACAGAGTGAGACACAATGTAATCAACATATCCTACAGAACAATAGAACAATGTTTGAACATCTAGCAGGGTGTTTGTGAGCAAAGTGCTGCTATGATGGCTTTTTTGTCAGCATTTTTTAAGAGGCACAAAATTGGCAGTTGTCCTTAAAAAAAAAAAAAAGCCTAAAACCTTTCTACAGGACATATCCTAAATATTCTTGCCTATTTAGAGCTGAAGTAGTCAAGCTCCATATCCTCAATTTCTCAGTCAAAATTCTGTGTGATTCTACTGCAGTTTACCAGTCTTCTTGTGCAATAACCCCCAGGTGCTGCTCATAAAAAAATAGATGGCCTAGTTAAAGAGAGCTTTCAGGACTTTCTTGGCAAAAAATACTAGACAATAATATCACATTTACCTCTCAGAATGTAAACTGATTTTTGATGAGACATTTAATTACTTCCCTGGTTATGTATTAACTTTAGGAATTCATGGTAAAGTAGTTGAAAATAACTTTTAAAAAGGAGGAACTTGTATATTAAATATATCATCAGGAAATGAATGCAAATACTCTATCCTACTGTTACCATATTTACTTATTGAATCTTGGTAACGATCATCAGTTCCTGTATATAGCCAGCCATGCTTTTCCAGTGCCTTCTAGAGAGAAATCTATTTGCTGGATTGTACTTACTTCTCTCTCCATGTGGTACTGAAACACCAGTGTGTTACAGAGCTACTCATGTGAAATGTGAAGATTCCAAACATTTCCTCTTCAAAGACATCTGTTTATATACAAATTCTTAAATTTGATTTTATAGGTTCAGAAATGATTAGTTCATTTAAAAAATACATGAATAGGGAGGAACTAACCCTCTACCTACCTGTCTATCCATAGGAATAGTGCTATTCCCATAAGTAACAAATGTGCTTCCTAGGGCCTTCAAGTGGTTATTTGCCATCTGTTCTTTGGAGAGTTTACCTTGGCAATAACTCCTCTCTTCCCCAAATAGTGTCTAATTACAGTTAGACTAATTTTTTCCATTTATCTATGTAAATATTTCAGCTGATCTGTGGTGTTTTTGTCAATAATCCTTCCTCATTTCACATTTAGCCTTCAGATTTATCCTAAAAAACACATCTCACTGTGATCCTTACATGCAAGGCAGAACACTTTCAGAATTCTGCCTTACCTTCACTCAGGAAAAATATATTGGCCCATTTTTGTAACTTCTCATTACAAACAAAACGACACATGGCGTTCACAGTGTTAAACCTTGGCAAACTCAGATTAATTATCACTTAATTATCATTAATTCCACATGTAAAATACTCATTTTTGTTTTATTATTATATGAGTGAAAATCAGAGAAAAGGCAAAGAAAGGAGCTTAATGGTCTCAGGGCCCTCTCTGATCTCATGACTCCACCACGTCTTAGGGTCACCAAACACATCTTGGTCTAAGCAGAGTCCTCAAGTATTTCCAAACCAATTTAAAACAAGAATGGCATGTTTTTCTTTCCAGGCCTCAGACCAGAAAAATCCAGATTTTCTTCCTCATTGGCATCTGCTGTGCTACTGAATACTACTCTGAAACTTCAACAAAAACACTTTTTGAATGGCTGTGAATATTTTTCAAGAGCACTTAGATGAATTAAGGAATCAAAGTGCCATTTCATGAGATAGTGAGTAATGTTTTTGAGCTAGTAATCTATCATCAGTGAGGATGACCTGAAAAATGATTTGCCTTCCCTTCAGACAGGATCCTCTGCAATGGAAGTCATCATATATATGTCATGTTTAACATACATACATATACCAGGGGGAAAAGGCGCCAAATCATAATTTGTGGCTCTCCATGTATTTTTTTGTTTTGGTTTTTTTTCTAAATTCTGAATGTCATCTAGAGAAGACAGAGTAGAGTCTACATGATTAGTGGAAAAGTCCCTTGAGACAATTTTCATAGTCAGGTTTGCTTTCTTATTGGTAGTAACAGTGTCTATACAGAGATTCATTATCAAGTAACCTGTTTTGGAGATGGTGATTTCACAGTAGGCTTTGAGTGTCTAGTAGCACTTAGGCACAAAAGTTAGAGAAGTAGGTGAAACAAATGTGCATGGTGATCCTCGTGTAAAGGAGAAAAAAAAGGTGTATTGGGAGTGAGTTGATGCACACCTACTTTTATGTTAGATTAGATTTGCACAATTAAAGTCAGAAAACCAGGAAATTAAATTTGTTGAGATTTCATGATGAATATAATTCACTCTTGATAAAACTCCTCTTAACTCTATGGCATGTAATTTATAGCAAGTCTTTAAAACCTGCTTCCAAATTCAGCAAAGATTAAAAAAATTTGACTGCTGAAAGATGATAAATGTTTATGCTCTAATGTCAGCCAGTTTTGTACAGTTTGAATTTTACTTAATAAAAATGAAATAAACAACGGGCAAATGCTTTGAAGTTTTCTGGAAAAGTGCAGAGGATTTAAATGGGGGGTTAATTTTTTCTCCCTGGTTTACATTCTTCATAATTCTCCATACATTAATCTGTCAAAATGTTGTCATTATGCATTTGGTTCTAGAACCACATACATATTCAGTTTAAAACTTAGTCTGATATTAGTAAATGTTTAAACCTTTGAAGACATAGGAAAGAGTTTCTTTTATCAGTCCCCATTTATGCAATCAATCACAATCAGCATATATTGGAATGGTCAATTACTTGAAGCCTTAAATTCACCTGCCAGTCTAATTCAAAATTGAATAGTACCCCTCAGCTGTCACTGCAGTTTGCCAAGGTCACATCTAAAGAAATCTCTTTCATAATTTGGAAGAAAACATGGGAGACCTCAAAGTGGGAAATGAGGTTTTCATTATTCATCTTAGTTGTATGTGTGAAATGGCGTCTTAGATATGTGCAGAATGAAGTTGCAAATTTACCCAGAAAGTTATCAGAGCTGTCATGCAAAATGCAAATGCAATGGACCCTCCTAAAATTGTGTGACCATTTCTCATATTTTAGCATTTTAAGAAGGCTAAAAATCAAGATTTACTTTAGAAATACATTGACTTATGTTCAACAGATGTAAGGTCTAAAAGTGAATTTCAAGCAATGCATTTATTAGCTAATTTAAATACTAATAAGGAAATAGCTACTGATTAGTTATACTTTTTGACCTGTAATAATCCATCATTAGTGCTGCAGTACAGGAAGCTTTTCCCTCCTGCATTGTCTCTATTGCTGCTATACTTACAGGTCTTCAGACACTAAACTCTGTGCTTCATTATGCTTATGTATTTATACATATCTAAAATATCATTCCAACTTTCATATTGAAAAAATAATTTGAACTTATATGCATAAGAAGAGATGTCATACTCATCTCTAGGAAAAACCTTATGCGTAAGTCAAAATTTGGTTGAGTTATTCAAAGCTGCTAAGAAGTGTGTGTACCTAATCTGCTGTGCACTGTGCTGAAAATTTATCCTGAGGGTCTGAAAGACACATTAGACTTATAAAACTGTATAAACAGTCACAAGTGATTTGGAAGTTTACAGCTACATGGCAATCCAAATCCAAACAAAAAGCAAGTTCACACTGATAGCTTAGCTGACCACACCAAAGTTGCCTTGTTTTCTGATTAAAAGACTACCCTTTTCTGAAGGCTTCTGCTTATTTACTTGTCCCACTTTGAGTCTAGAGGAATCTATCAGAGAACTGTTGTTCTACAGACTATCTGGACCTAAGAACTTCTTACCTGATTTCTAGTGGGAGGTAGTTACATCTGGGGCACTTGCCTTACTTTACTTCATTCTGAAAAGAATTGAGAGTTTTTGGGGCCAAATTCTTAAGATAGGTGAACTGCATATGAAAATCCATATTTTTTCCTTTGTGTACACTGTATGTAAATCCCACTTTCAATGTATCTACAGCATACACAGCTGGAGCTGGATTGTGCTTGCTCTAGACTTCCATTGGAGGATTCATCAATCCTACAATGTTTAAAATTGCTGACAGTGGCAGGTCTGAACTGTCTTCTGACCTGGAAAAAGACTGCCAGCATACCAGAAGACACTAGAAATTCACTTCAGCTCTACTGTGGTCCCTGACTGAATACCCATTAGTAGTGTGAGTGCCTCAGTTGCATTCCCAGGATTTGTCCTGGAAATAAGACTTTGAAAGAAATCCAGGTCACAAAATCCAAGAGGGCTTTGCTATGGAAACATAAATACGTTAACTGCCCATGATTGGATTTACTGTAAATATGCATTCCTGTTACAAATTAAAACACTAATATAGATGTATTTTTTCAGAACCAGATGCTACTTTTTGGCAGAATTTCCTGTTAACATTGAAGATCCCACTAACCTGTCATAGCAGGAGCTTAGCACATTTGAGACTCCAGCTATGTACTTTTGGAGAAGATTTTGTTGTATGGATTGTTTCCATTGTGTAACTATAGAAATAGTAGTGCAGTAGTAATGATTCAAGGCTTTGTATTGAATGTGCACTCTACTTTCTTTCTGCAGGAAGAACCTTATACCTTTTGTGATTAGTTGTGCATCTACTTTCTGGTCTAGTCAGAGTTGTACTACCTAGTATTCAGTCTCTCACCTTTGGGGTTCGTGTACTGATGTCCTCCTTATGGGAATCACTTGTCTTTGAAGGTGGATATGTTCTGTTGCCTGGCTAGATAATGTGCCATAGCACATTCTAATGCTTTGTCCCAGAATTTCCACTCTACAGTGCTTGTGCTGTAGTTCTGAATGTTAAACAAGTTGTGTGCAGAGTTTATGTACTGTTCATCGTATCTGCAGCCACTTCTTGTGTTGCTGTCAATGGTTTTATTATTTTTTGTCTTTACCTCAAGTGTTGTACTCAGTGACTAGGTCTGAAAGTGATAATTACTTCCCCACTGCAGAGACAAGCTGATTTACATATTTATCAAAGGAAACTGGATGGCTCTGAGCATTCTATGGGAACATTTGCATATTTATAACCTGAAATGTACAAAAGCTAAAATTAAAATAAGGGTGTCTTGATCTTAGTTATAAGTTTGTTTTAATACAAAGGTTTTAGTCAGTGGATTTTGTAATCAAATCAGTGCATTAAAGTGAAGTAACTTTTCTTCGTCGCAGAAAATCAACGATTTAAAACGAGATTAAAATGATTGTAAGCTAGTGAGTGATGGTATGCAGAAGCTGCAACATTAAGTTTTCATAAGGTGAAAATCTTAGCCTTTGAACCCTGAAGAGATGATTAACTGTGGCAAAACCTTAAATTGCTGTAGCAGAAAGGGTCTCCCAAGAGCTTTACTATGTGGTCAACCTATGGATATATAATTGAAAGGCATTAATATATTTTCTGGGAGAAGTGTGGGCTTCCAAATACTTATGCATGTAGCATTAATTTTTAGGATTTTATGCATTTGTTCAAAGGCTTGCCACTCACAGAGGTGAATGCCTGGAGCTGACTACAAGTTGTGATTCTGGCTAATGATGCTATTCAAAACCAAACATGAGCAGCAGTAACAAATTCTAAACAGCAAATAAAAACAATAAAACCCCAACACAATCAAACTGCCTCTTCTAGGCAGTGATGTGATGGCTTATTTTCCCAGGCTGATCCATTGGAATCTTTGTTCAATAATTGTCTCAGTCTTGCTGACGCAAGAGAGGCATGTGAAGGTTTACTGGAGTTGGAGAATAGTGTTACAATATTAGGAATTTCCTTTACTGTCAGCTGTCTCTTCCTGAGACAGATCCTTAACCTTCCTTCTGAAACATGTTTTTTCTTTGAATTTGGCAGACTGTTTTAAAGCTTTCATCACAAGTAGAAGCTATTTTTTCTAATGCCTAAATTACACAGAGATATTCTATTTCCTCTACCTTCTTATTCACAATTTCTGGACACAAGAGAGGCATGTGAAAGTTTACTGGAGTTGGAGAATAGTGTTACAATATTAGGAATTTCCTTTACTGTCAGCTGTCTCTTCTTGAGACAGCTTCTGAAACATGTTTTTTCTTTGAATTTGGCAGACTGTTTTAAAGCTTTCATCACAAGTAGAAGCTATTTTTTTCTAATGCCTAGATTACACAGAGATATTCTATTTCCTGTACCTTCTAATTCATAATTTCAGCAATAGTCTAAATTATTTTGAATTAATATAAATAATATTTATTTCCCATTGACTTGAAATGTCAGTAAACTAATTTTTGAATAAAATGCATTCGTTCATATGCTTGCTTGACTAAACACTTTTCCAAATCAGTAACACATTTGTGAACACATTATTGTTTTTCAGTGTTTGTACCTTGTTTACAAATGAATAGTCATTTTTTATAAACTCTATCTCTTCTTGTAGATGCATACAGTAGGAGCTGTACATGAGTCAAAACTCAGTAATTACAGTCATCATTAGCAAGGCTGGTTCAGTACCATTCAGGTTGTGCTGGAGAACTTGAAAAGCGGCATGGCACTGTGTTTCCTGCCGAAGAACAGAGTCAATTGCTCTTCTCCCTTTCACAGTGGCTATCACTCCACTAAAATCAGCATTTTCACATTCAGAATGCAACGATTCTTTATTATTTTACACAGCTTGAAGCAAGAATGGAGAGCAGAATACAGAGAGCACTCCTCAGTATATTTCACAAGAAGCTTCATTTGAATTTTGGAACACTGATGTACTAATTAAAACAAGTAATATCTTAACACAGTTCTCAGTCTGTTTTTTATCTTAAAAATATATAAATGGAAGCAAAATGTCCAATAATCTAACACCTTTTTCTGCTACAATGTTAGTCACCTACATTGCAGAATATGTGCCTATAATGGCAGTGATAGGAGTAGCTTGATCTGAAATTCTAGTTGCTAAATAGCTGCAGAAATTATGGAGCTCCATCAGCTGGATTGATTTGGATATTCAGAAATGTTGTCTTTCCAAACATGTTCTGTTCAAATCAGAAAAAAAAAATAACTGGTACCATCCACATAGATCAGTACAGCAGTTAATTTTTCAGAATGTGGCTTTCAAGCAAGGTATTTTAATTTAAACTCTTTCTTGTGTTAACGGGAGTAACATCATTCAAATAAACTTAAATTTGTCTTATCTCCTGGTAACACACACTTTGCTGTTTATTTACAGTTTTCATTCTAGTAGGTACTAGTGTTCAGGATCAAAATAGAAATGGAAGGTTTGCTTGTGAGTGTGTTGTGACTGCAATACTGCTTTTTGAATTACCACTATTAGTCCATCTGGACTGAAAAATGTTGCTGCTAAGATAAATTGTCATTTTAGCATTCATTAGTTAAACCTTATGTATGCAATCCTCTGTGTTTCAAAATCATTTTGAAGGAAATGGAAATTTTACCATTGAGTTTAACAATGGATGAGAATTTCTATGCATTTTATATGACTGGGTTTTTTCTAAAATGGGACCTGTTTGAGTGTCAGAATTTAAAATTTTTTTCAGAGAAAGACTAGTTACTCAACCTCATAAAAATTCATTATAATGTCTTACATTTAATTTTAATATTAATTTTTAATTTTAAGTTTAATTATTTGTGATAGTGAGAGAATTTTAATTGCTTCTCCTATCTTCCCAAATTAGTTGGGAAATCAAAGTGGTCATTAGTGAATGATTGCCAATGCCTTTGATCACTAGAGATCATTTAATGTTATATACTGAGTGCCATTCTCATTTTATTTTCATTTTGGTTTATATACAAGATTAATTTGAAAGTTCAATTTCATCATGAACGTGAGGTATGTAAAAAAAATATTGCTGTGCACATCATGGCACATATATTTCTTTGCACAATACTATTTATTGTCATTGTATCATAAAATCATAGCTTGATGTAGATTGCAAGGGAACTCTGAAGGTCATGTGGCTGAATACCTACATATAATTTACTAATTTATCTTTGTACTCTACTTTTTTATCATCATTGACACATTTCCAAGAGATATTGTAATCACTTAGCAAGTACATTCTCCAAGCAGTTCCAGAAGCCAATGGGAAATTGCCTCATTCTTTTCTGGCACTAAGTCCATCCACCTCATGCAGCAAGTGCATGGTTTGTCAGAAGGATCTGCGTGATTTTCCCTCAACCCACCAGCTTTAAAATGTCAGCCTTTGTAACAGATTTTCTCAGCTCTGTTGGGAAATTTCAACTCCCACAAGGCTTCAAAATTTACATAAACAAATTCTCCTACTCTTACATTTCTTCTTTGCTCCTACTTTACAAACAAGACCAACAGGTATCTACTTAAACTTAGCAGCTGATGTTCCTTTATTCTTGACCCAGTAATTTGAAAAATTATGACAGTCAACCATTTTAAAAAGACAGTTTTAAAATGATATAGCACCATGAGGCAACTAGAAATAGTAGCAATAAAGTAAGGTAATTACTCCTTATCCAGAAAAAGAGCGTGGCAGCGGAAACAGTGATCTGAAAACCATTTAGAAGGCTCTGTATTTCAAAGTTCTTATCTCATCCTCTTTGACACAATAATTGGGCATCGGATGATGAATTAATTCTTAGTGGTCAGGTTAGCAAATCAAAATTAACATTCAAATTGGACCATTCTTGGATGCTTAAGTAAAAGAATAAAGATAAAATAGTTGTGAAGACAGAATTATCTTTATATGTTCTGAGATCCCTAAAGGACAGGTTCATTGTCAGGCTGATGTGAAGAATTATATTCTTAAGCTTTGGTCGTTTTCCAGGACCAATAATTTTAGATTCCTAATCAGTATAAAATTCACTGGAGCAAGTTACAAAGAGAAGCTTCACTCTCATTCATACAGAAATACACTTTAAAGAATTCAGTCTAAATAGGTTTCAGTGCAATTTATATAACTGCAAGGCCCTCCACAGTGTCAAAGTAGTGTGAGGAGCCCTTTGTGAAAATGAAACATGAGCCCGTGGTGCCTAAGAGGTACAAGACATATCCCTGTGGGTACTTCTTTTAAATGTGTGCACCTGGATGTATTTATTACCTTGCATATTTTGAGTTTAGTTGATGATTTTCCATATGCTGAGATATTAAGGGCTAATTATTAGGTTTGATAATGAAACCACATATACTTTAAAGGTGCTACATGCATTCTCTTACTTTTTTTTTTTGTCTTACTCTAACACTTGCACTGAGATTTTTGCCTTGCTGCCTCTGTAGGTTGCTAGGCAGCAAGGCTTTACCCCCAAACTGCGAGATCTACTCTGCATGCTGAGACTTTCCTCAGTATTACTAAATATCCTCAGTGGCTTGAATCTTCTTGCTAAGGGATTTCCTTGATTGAGAGCAACTGTTTCCAAAAGTCACTTGCTCTCTGTGGATTAGGCATTTTCTCTGATGTGCACAAATCCTCTCATACCATACTTCAAGAAACCCTGCAGCAACTGAGTCATGGTCCTGATTGCTACAAGCCCTGTGTAGTTGTGCCTTACTGTGTGCTGCATGTGCCTATTGCTGAGTATAAGAGTTTATGTGAAAAATGGTCTCAAAAAGGCAAAGGGACACAAATATTTATATGTCAAGGCTAATGAAAAAATCATTTAAAGTCCCCAGCATCCAGAGGCAGGCAACAAGGCTGAGGAATGGCTTGGAACACAAGCCCTGTGAAGAACGGCTGAGGGAGCTGGGGATGTTTAGCCTGGAAGACAGGAGACACAGGGTTGACCTCATCACTCTCTACAACTCCCTAAAAGGTGATTTTAGTCAGGTGGGGGTGGGTCTCTTTATCCAGGAAACAGCTGACAGAACGAGGACACAGTCTTAGGCCCTGCCAGGGCAAGTTTAGGTTAGACATCAGAAAAAAAATTTTCACTGAAAGAATGATTGGTCACTGTAATTGTCTGGCCAGGGGGATGGTGGAATCACCATCCTTGGACATGTTTAATAAACAGACTGGACATGGTACTCAGTGCCATGGTTTAGTTGATTAGGAAGTGTTAGGTGAGGTCATAGGTTGGACTCGATGATCTCAAAGGTCTTTTCCAACCTTGTTCATTCCGTGATTCTGAAAGCTGCCCTTTGCTTCTTTTTCTTTTCCTTTTATTTTTCTTTTCTTTTTTTTTTTTTTTTTCACCTAGGGCAAGTTCTGGATGTGCTGGAGAAGCATAATCTGAATGATAAAACACTTGTATACTTTACATCTGACCAAGGGGCTCATGTTGAAGAAATCTCCAGTGCTGGAGAAGTCCATGGAGGATACAATGGCATATATAAAGGTGAATATTCTCTGATTGTTCTTTAAAAATGCAAGAAAAAGCATCTCCTTGGGTTTGCACCAAAACCATATTGTAGTTGGTGGCCAAGGTCAAAATATTTAATCTATTTGAAATAAACTAGGAATGTTTGTTTTTATTCTTTTTAATGAAATTCAATTAAGTATTGTTTCTTTATGAGAGATTAATTTCTTTTCATTCTTTCACTAGGTAGAGGCTGTGTCATTTGTTTTGCACTCATATTTCAGGGGTCAAGATTAAAGAAATCCAGCAATCTCATAGTAGTTGAGCCTGGAAGACATCTGCAGTCCAAGGTCTGCAGTCCCAGCCCCTGCTGAGCAGGGTCAGCTGTAGCACATTGCTCAGGATTGGATCCAGTCAAGTTATGAAAATGATGGAACTTCATAGCCTCCTTGGGCAACTTTCTCTAGTATTTGATCACACTCACCATAAAAAAAACAACTTTTTCTTATGTTTAAATGGAGTTGGCTGTGGTTTAGTTTGTGCCCATTGCCTCTTGGCCTGTCAGTGGCTCCCCACTGAAAGGAGTCTATCTCTGTCCTCTTTACTGAGATAAATCCATATAATCCCTACCAATGGATAAGATCCTGGTAAGCATTTTCTTCTCCAGGATGAACATCTCTCTCAGCCTCTGCTCATATATTAAATGCTCCAATTGCTTAATCATTCATCACCTTCATTCAAATTCGTTCCAGTATGTCCATGTACCTTTTACTGTGGAGTTCTGCACTTGGACCCAGTGCTCCAGGTAGGTCTCACCAGTGCTGAGCAGAGAGCAGGACTGGCTGAAAGAGTTCTTCCTAATGCAGCACAAAGTGATGTTGTCCTTCATTGCTAGAAGGGTACATTGCTGTCTCATGTTCAGCTGGTTGCTCCTTAGAACCCTGCAGTCCCTCTCTGCAGAGCTGCTTTCCAGCCAGTTACTCCCCAGCCTTTGCTTTGTTAGAGGTTGCTGCTGTGAAGATTCAGGACTTGATATTTCCTTTGCTGAAATTAATGGGGTTTCTTTTGGCCCATTTCTCTAAGTCTATCAAAGTCCCTTTGAAAGGTAACAGTCTTCCAGATTTACTTCCAGGTAACTCTTGCCAGATTTATACCACCTGCCAAACTTCAAGAAGGAAAAAATTCAGGCATATAAAGTAAGCAATAACCATACAGAGAAGTTTTCAAGCAAGAGGACCCCACAGTTTTTAGTCAGTAGGTATCTGTCTGAGAAATGACCCTTACATTTTAAGAGAGCTTCAAAGAGAATGGTACACAAGAAAAACAAGGAATGCCAAAGTGATGATGTCTATCAGATGGGTCCCCGTGGGCTAACACCAGAGTGAAATGTATCTTGAACATCAACACATAGGCCTTGCATAGTGATTTAAGTAATTAAGGAACCATATGGTTACATATCTGTAGCCGTAGGCTCAGCCTGAGGTGTTTTAGAAGCTCTAAAAAATATTTGCCTTCTAGAGTGCCAGACATAAGGTACAGGATAAATTATAAGGAAGGAAAAAAATACACTTGGGAATATGTCTTCTTGAAGAACTTTGATTAAATGGAGTCTTTCTCTCAAGCCTTGCAGAATTTTGTATTCATACTTACAGTGCAGAGAAAAACTTGAAATACCTCTTACCTGTATTAAGAAAAAAATCTGATTGATACGTTTAGTTGGGTAGTAATGGGGCTTCTTTTTTAAAAAAAGGAAAAAATTGTGTAGTTTGCAATTAACACATCTGCTGTGCTGACAAATGTGTTAGAGAATAATCACAATGTAAGAAAAATAATATTATTTGATGAGAAACATTCTTAATAAAATAAAAAGAAATTAGAAGATCCATGCAATTAGTTGAATATACTTTTAACATTTTAAAATACAATTAATTCTGCTTTACATTTCACTCCCTTCATCTCAAAATCAGTCCTTAATTTAATAGGTATGTTATGCATCATTTTCAAAAGGACTGAGGTAAAAATTATCAATTAATTGCATAACTGGCAATTTTCATGGATAGGAATTTATTCATTTTACAAGTCATGTGTGGTGAAAAGCATCTGTACATATTTGTCAGAGTTAATGAGAAACAGACGTCTGAAGCCCCAAGACCAGCAATGTGCCTAAAAAAGCAGAAGGACCATCTTGATGCTGCTTGTGCTTATGTGTCCACACACCAGGAATTTCCTTTCTTTGGTGTGTAATTTAAAAACCTGTGAGACACACACATCCTTTCTCCCTCCCTGTCTCAGCCAGTCAATCTCCACTACTTATCTTTTTTGTCTCTGAGTGCTGTATGAATGCAAACATGAATCAAGGCACTTAACCCTCTTGTCAGATCTGGAGCAGTATGCTCATCAATAATTGGTTCTGCTCTAAAATCAAAAGCTCTTAAGTGATCTCCACAATTCTAACTCACTAATTTCTCTTGATACCTAGCCAAATAAGCACCAATAATAAAATTTAAGAGGGGTTTGGATAGTTAAGCTAATGCTGCAAAACGCAATGCAAAAAGGGGAAATTTCTGTTTGAAGGTTTTATTACTCTGGATCCTAACAACAGAACAGTCCACCATAAATTTGGATATTTAGAACCAGAGCTAACCAATTGCTGTCATACACAGTCTGCTTTATTTCTGCAATGTTCCTTTTAAGAAGACATTATATAATAATATTGAAGTGATGGATGAAAATATCTTTCCAGTGGCCTTTTTCTGATGATTGGTTATCAGGATCTGTGTAGTAAATAAAATCCCTAAGAAGATCCTAATCCTAGACAGCATGACCTTGGTTTAAGATATGAATCCTGACAATTTAGATTCTACAAAGATTCTTAGCATTAATTATATAAATTTTTATCATATAAAGATGAATTCCCACTTTGAGTCTTTCTAAAATCTGACCATAGCTTCTATCACTTATCCATAAGAACACAGTGCTTTTATTTACTATTATGAAATGGGACACTTGCAAATTTCATGGAACATGTTGGAGTTTAATAACATGCTCTCACTAATGTAGCATAAAGGAGGGAAAATTTTAAATTTTCCACAGCTTAGATTTGTGTTGTATACTTTTACTGTGGCTCTTGGCAGTGGCAAAATTCAGAAGATAATTGTCTCTTCCATCTCTCTTATGATTTTTAATTGATGAATTTTTACTCATCCCTAATTTCTTGTTATTTTCCTGTATGAATTACTTCGCTTTCAAAACTGAAGTGAATATACTGAAATAGTAAGGAGCTTAACACAGTGTAGCATCAAGGTACCTTACTATTGTTTTGTGAGTATTTTTGCAAAGGGTCACAGTCTATTTGTTTTCTCTTTTTGTTTTCTCTTTTTGTTTTCTAGTCAGATTTTGATTCATGAAAATCCTTAGTCTCCTAAGCCATGATTAATGTTCCAGTAACTTTTCTTGAAGGTCTTTGTCAAAGATCATTCTAAGGTTTTAATCTAGATACAGATTCTAAAAAAACAACCAGTGGCTGTTTTAGCAACTGAAGGACTTCTTACCTGAACTCACAAAGTACTCCTGGGATTTGTACAAGACACAATATTTTAATTAAATTAAAAATATTAACAATTTAATTAATACATTAATATTAACAATTTTATATTAAAATATTGAAAGTAATAGGTGTAACTGAAGTATTTTCTTAAAACTTTCTATGCAATTTTTCTAGCTTTTTTTTTTCAGTTCTATAATATTTTTCTGTTGAAAGTCAGACATTAGAACGTTAAGGTATTGCTTGTATATGTGATTTTCAGGATACCTGTACTGACTTCTCCTTAGGTGTTTTTCACTAGCTGCCTCACTGAATAATGTCCATTTGATGTAGTTGCCATAGCTTTCCTTTAGGAGCAGAAATAAGGTTAGTTTTTCCAAATACTTTGGTTTTCTACTTTCAAATAAGATGAGCAGAATAAATAAATTAATAGAATTTCCTCTATATTGACAAGATGTGCAAGGTGACTGATTTAAAGGAAGCTATTATATTCTTCTTTGGTACTGTGAGATTTTGAATCAAAATATTTTCTGGTCATTTCTATTTAGTTTCTTAGTGAGTAATTTCTTGAATTAGCCTCAGTGTGCTATCATGTATATAAATAAATAATTTGTATCAGTAAACAATGAAGGCAATAAAAACTTCTCTCTACACTTTTTCTCACTATAGTATTTCACTGGCAGATATGCAGACTGTACAAGTCCTCCCTCGCTATCACTTGTTGACATCTGTCCCACTTTGTCACATACTGGAATTTCTGTTCAATCTCCTTACATCTTACTGTCTTTTGGGGATGTACATTTTGTCTGTACCTCAGATCTGCATCAGAGCCAGTTTTTCTTTGTGCTTATCAAGCACTTAGGACAATACAGACACTTGGCTACTGTCATGCTGCCAGAGTGGGTCAGAAGTGGGTGCAGAACGGGTCTGTTGATAATGGAAGTGGAGCCAAATACTGATAAAGTCAAACTGTATGAGCAACATTCATTTTAAGTGTTTTGTGCCTTAGAAATAGGCATTATCATAGTTATTTGTTAATATCCCTAAAAAATAATGTCTCATAAGGACTTAGGCCCTGATTTTTTTTAAATCTGCTACAGATCTGTGAGATCAAAACAAGAAATGAATACTTTTTTTTTAATGTATTACTGTAAAACAAATTTATATACTGCAGTGATAAGTTAGTTCAGCAGGGTTTCTTGAAGCTGTTAGTAAATCTTTTCCTTCCCGTAAGCCACAGAGAAATCAAGCTGACCATTACTTTGACCCCAGGAATCATGCTGTGGCATATCTAGTGATATTTGTTGGAGTTTACTTTTGACTTGAAAGAAATCAGTAGTTGACTTTTTTTAAATGTACTGTATTTTCATAGTCTCTCTGAAGTGATCCAGACTTTTAAATAATCAACCCATCTTTTAATTTTGACTGAAATAAAAAATATCCTCAGAGATCATTTTGTTTGATTGAAGGAAATGTTAGATGAAAAACATCCAAATGAGCCATGTCTATTCCATTCACCTGTACAAGAATAGCTCAGATTAATATAAATAAAAGTAACAAAAACAGTACATGAAACAAGTTAAAAATTGGTAAGAGTAAACTTGTCATTGAAAATAAATTTTTGTTTAACTATTTTATAAAGTAAGCAATAGTAACCAGTCTTGATTGTTGATGTTTGTGGCATTAAGTCCAGTATAGATGGGTACAATAATTAATGTTGTGTTCATAATTCAAGAGAATAAATTGGGTTTGGAAGCTTTGTTTTTAGAAGAATATATGAAGGAAAGTGTAGTATGGTTATAATCCATGTGATTTAAGAAAGTTGTTTCAAATAATTTTCATCATTCATCATCTATAATGTTAATGGTGATTTACTGCAGAGTTCCTCTTTATGTATCATCCTTTGTAAAAGCTCTATTGCCAGAGTTAGGTAATAGCAGTCAATTTAAACCAGAGAGGGAAAAAAAAGATATATTCTTTTAGCTAAGATTTGAAATGAGGTTAAAATGGAAATTTGACATCATGCTGTGGATGACTGTAGAGAGTTATGTCTGTATTTTGCCTGCTCCTACAGATTTTTCAGAAAAGGTGAATGTAGGCTATTGTTCAATGTAGCACTGAAAGGTGCAACTACTCAGAAAGCGTAGATGGCTAAGCAGGAAAATACAGCCTCATGTGTTTTGTGCTGTTTTAAAAACATTTTTAAAAGACTTTAAGAGAACAAAAATAACTAAAAGGTAAGTTATCTAGATTTTGTAAGGCATACAGGCTACTAGGTTTTGGTCTTTTCTCTGTTTCAATGTTGTCAAGTCTGGGCAAAACACAAAACTAATGAGCCATGTCCTTAAATAAATATCAAGAGATTTTGTTTCAAAATAATGATATTTTTTTGATTTTTAAAATTTTTATTTTATTAGCCATTTAGATGTTTCTGTGTTTCAAGCATCAGTAGTAAAAACTTGATTTTTTTTTTAAGGGAAAAAGAGTGTAGATATCTTGAATAAAGTTTAACAGCTAGAGTTTTAAAGATGATAAATGTCCAGGGATTTGTAATCGTGTAATGGCATTAAGCACCTGCAGTCACTAAGCACAATTCTAATAAAGATGAACACCATGTAAGCAGAGATAATAGAAGACAGTCTTCTGCAATGACCTGTAATTCCTGCCGATTCCCTGTTATTCCCAGTCTCCAGAGATGTAAAAAAAATTATGCTCCAATTAGCTTTTTGAAAGGAAAACAGCAGTCACTTCTTCATAGATGTAAGTAAGGAGAAAACCCTGCTGTGGAATCCATTTTGCTTTTTCTACCTTACAGCAGGGCATTGAGTCTGTGTAGTGTTCCTTTGTTCTTGGGTAATGTGCGATTTTTCTGTTCTTTTCTGCTGATTCGAGAAAATTGTACTGTGAACCAAAGAGCTGTGAAAGTGACCCAATATCTAAGTTTTAAGAATTGCAACATGTGTGAGAATCAGATTTACCGCTTTGAAATTTCTCTGTCTTCAGAGTATACAGGAGACAACAGTGTAACAAGACTTTATTTAAACATCCAGTCCAGTGTAACAAGTCTTTATTTAAACATCCATCTAGTCTCTTACTTGTTTCAGACAGGCATACAGAAATAAAAGGAACATCATAAGTAGAGCTACCAAAGGTATTGACCAACTCTTAGTGTTGTCTGTCTGTTGGTAGCCTTCAACCATAAAGCTGCTGTCACGTATATGCAGAATTAGGATCTGGCTCATGAACTAAATCACCTCCCTGGTGTATCTGTTCACTAAAAGTATGTTCATTTGAGGATATCTGTAATTTTATGGCCTTATGCTTGTTTTATTTGAATTAACCAACTCCCACTCAGCAGGATTTTCTATGCACCATAGCTCAGTCAGGTTATTAATCTTTACTGCTGTGAAACACCTAATTCCCACCAAACTTTGAAAAACATAATGGCTGTTGTACAGGGGTAGGGTCATCTTTTCTACAGAAGGTAGACACAGGATATTGACATCTACACGGATCTCGATCCAACAATATGAACAACTGATCAGCATACTTTTGGGTGAATGCTTTCTTTGGCTGACAGATGTTCTATGTCCCACCAAATAACACTTTTTGATTTAAATCTACATTTTCTTTAGAGTTGTGTTTTGAAAATAATATTTTACTAAAATGGAAACAAAAATAGGACATGCATCTCATTCTTGAGTAGGTAGCCACCCACTTCATCATGAGGATGGAATTACATTTAACTCAGCATGACAGTAAACTTTTAAGAGTGTTCTAGAAGACAGACAATCCAGTAGAGATTGAATCTTGACACCATTTTGAAAAAAATCCTCAATATTGTTGCTTGACATAAGGCTGAATATTAAAAGTCATAACTTTTCTGATGTCAGACTAGATGTGTCCCTGACTATTCGATATTATGGGTTCTGATAAAGCCTGTGAAAAAAATTAAGCAAAAATCTGATATAAAAAGGAATCATGGTCCTTCAGTTACAAGAAAAGAAAAAGTTAAATTTATACAAAAAAGAGTTGTCTGTCTTGAAGTTACTACTTACCTTTACAAACAGTGAAAATCCTGTAGAAAACCAGATAGATTTTGAACCTCCTTTGCTGAAATGGAAAAGATCATTGCGAAATCAATAAAATAGACAGCATGTATGACAAGGTCTGGGGTCAACACCAAAGGTATTGACATCTCTGAGGTGATTTGGGTGTTTAAGATGCTGGGGAAGCAGAACTTTTGAAATACTTTGTTGTAATAATTTTGTTGTTGTTGTTTGTTTTGTTGGGGCGTTGTGGGGGGTTTTTTTGTGTTTTTTTTTTTTGTTTGTTTGTTTGTTTTTTGGGGGGTTTTTTGTTTTTGTTTTTTTTTTTTTAACTTGAAAAAGGGAGATACAGGAAAAAAATAGTCCTGTAGTAGTTTGGCCTGAACCATGAATTGCTATTTGGTTCGTTTAATGGCAGAAATCCAACCAATTCCTTTCTGTTTTTCCAGACATTTTAATTGTATAAAATCTCAATTTATTTCCAAATGGCCCTGACTGTGTTTAACCATATCCAAAACCCATCTGCTTAACAGAGGTTTCTTTTTCAAGTGATACATTAATTTCAAAGGTCACCCTGAAGTGCTCTGCATGGTCACAACTGTGCAGGACATTGGTAATAGCATTTGTGATTCCTCTTCATACAGAGCCAGGTCAATTATTTATTCAGTAATGGTGAACATGCTGTCAGAGAATAAACCCATCACCCTTCTGCAAAAGGTGTTGGGAGGATCCTTCAGCAGTGATGGATCTTGTAGAAACAGTAAATGACTGCAAGTCACTGTTGAATGCAAGCAGTTGATAGTGCATTTGATGCAACTGTGTTGGTTTAGAACACAAAAAGTTTTTTACAGCATCCTGAAAGTTACCAGCACTGAAGTGAATTTCTTTATAATGCATTGAATTGGAGAATTCAGTAACATACTTAAATTAGTAATTTCTTCTATATAAAGTCGTTAAGCACCATTTTTAATAAAAAGTCATGTACCTTCTCTGGATTCATACCTCAGACATCTAAGTAGAGCTCTTTTTTTATTTTTGGATTCCTTTTTTTGGTTATATTTTCACATATCTATAGGCTACACAATCTAGGCCTATATGAAGATTCCAGTGAAATGCTCTTTAATCTCCACAACTACTTTTTTTGGTGCAATTTAAATGCACTTTATAAACTCTGTCTAATACATATTAGTAATTTTACAGAGAGAAAGTACTACAGAAGGTAGAAAATTGAGAAAATTAAGAATAGGACAAATTTGTCTAATGGAAAGATTCTAGATAGAATGTTTAATATTTGGAAATTGAATCTAATGGGGTGGCATTATCAAAGAAGAAATTGATTTCTCAGCAAACAAAACTAAATTTTTCAGGTGGAAAATCAACGAACTGGGAAGGAGGCATTCGTGTGCCAGGTCTTCTCCGCTGGCCTGGCGTGGTACAGGCTGGTGCCTATATTGATGAGCCAACGAGTAACATGGATATATTTCCTACCATAGTTAAACTTGCAGATGCACAGCTACCCTCTGACAGGTATGCTCTGTAGTCATCTCTGTTTCAGAGAAAGTGTCATGAGTGTTTTATTCATTCTGGTGATATCTATTAAGATAGAGGTGAGAATGTAAATAAGAAACTAGGTTTTCTACTTGCAATATCATGTTGTCTCTTTTCATATTGACAGACTGATAATATTTTACAGAAATGTGTGTAAATGCAGCTTAACTCACAGAACAAGCACCAAAAAGATAACAGAATACCATCAGATCAATGTACTGTCAAATCAAACTTGGAATTACTTACTAAAAGCAAAAATGAATGTATTAAAAAAGGTTCTGTTCTACATGAGTGAATTTGGTGGAAAAAGAAACTTTAAGTGTAAATTACTTTAAACTTCATGAGCTTAGCTTTGACCTGCTTAATATTACAAAACACATCAAAATGCCAGCTACGTTTTTCTCACAGTTTTATTTGGGATGTTTTGTTTTGTTTGGTTGGTTTTTTTCTCTGTACCTAGTAGTCAAAATATCCCATACAGGGTTTTGCAGCCTGATAAGAAAAGCCACTGGACTTCCACAATTCATAAGATGCCTACCTGACACTGCTACATCCCCAGGCTTTAGTTTGTTTGTGAGATACACAGTCTCAGTGGCAAGGTGCCTCTGCCTAAATGCTGTTGCTATCCAAGTCCAATAAGTGGAGAAACCTGTTGATATGCATATGCTTTGAACACATTGATGACTCACAAACAGCTTTTGAGCACAAAGCATCAAGAATCCACATGGGGAAGCCCACTGGTGAGCAGAGTCACTCTGCTAATGATTATTCATAGAGTGTTTGAAGGAAATGTCAGGGCAGGACAAGTCTAAGACATTAAAAATTAGCCAGGTTGGTCCTGAGAGATGCTCTACAAGCAGTAATTCTGTCGAACCTCAGAAGTTCTGTTTGTTCTTTATGTGGCAGATCTATTGCATTTTGTCTTCATATTGCTTAAGTGAATACTAAGTACTGATGTTTTCTTTGAACCCCTTTATAGAAATTCAAATATAGTTGTGTAACTTCCACTTGTAGGTTGTTCCGCTGTGATTCTTCTGTGCTAGACTGATGCCATAAGTACTGTTTCATCTTAGGTCATTGAATAGCTTGAAGTATTTTTGTTCCAGCAGCTGGCTCTTATAACTCCACTGAATTCTTCCTGAGAAATAAGAGAAGGTAATATAATTAATACTCTGTCACTGTGAGAAAGCAGGTTGAAAAGGAATGGAAGAGATGCTCCTAGTTAAAGAAGAGGAATTAGTAATTGGAAAGAAAAGTCCCATATATTCCTCTGAATCCATCAGCTGAAGCAGTGCTAGAGTACTAGAGACATTTTTCTGGAGATGCCTTTTTCCCAATCAACAGACTTTGGAACAGAAATTGTTCAATAGACACACATCTCTTAATGAGCCAGTTTGCAAGACGAGCCTGTTACTCAGGCAAGAGAACATGAGAAACTGAAAGTGGGAAAGACTCTGTTTTAACAGACCCCCACAGACAGAGATTCACCCAGATGGCAGTTGTCAGACAAGATAGCTTTCAAAATTCCAGGAAGTTTTCCTGCCCATCCTTTCAGAAAAGTGCTACTCTGAATGGCTTTGTTGCATACAATCTCTGGCAAGAATTTAATCATCACTTGCAACTTAAAAAAGTCAATGTAGTACCTGTCTTGTAGTAGTTACACCAATGTAAAAAATGTTTTATGTAATGGTAATAAAATTATCATGTATGTAAAGGTAATGAAAATCAACATAGACCTTTTAAAACTTTTATAAGTTTCAAAACAATTTTATGGGATGTAGCTCAAAATGCTTGAGAAAGAATTACTTGCTGATTTTTATATCAGCAAAAAGTAATTTCTGATAAGACTTATTGAAAAATTTGTAATTCATACAAGGTCAAAAATGCAGACTATGATTTCTCCCCAGCTGATGTCAGCAATTCAAAGGTTTAATATAGGGAAACAACTAAAAGTCTTGCTTATTTTATAACTCAGTTTTCATGTAAATTGACTGTCTCCTTCAAAGCATGATCAAATTCTCCAGCAGCATTTAGAGACTTTATATATATTTATGTGTATATGTGTGTGTGTGTGTGTGTGTATGTATGTAGTTGATAAATGCATATTTAAACAATTAATTTTCAAATTTGAAATTACCACTTCTGTCTTAAATTCTGGCATACATAATATACTGAACAGAGATATTACCACTACTTCTGGGGAGACTAGCACAGAACAACATATTTTCTCTAGTTTTAGAGTTACTTCAGCCAGACTACTCCCAAAAACTTGAATGTGAAGGACTGTGTAGTGACAATTTATTCACTTATGTCTGTTCACTTTCTCAGAAGTGAAAAAAAAGTGTTGAGGGAACTATTCATAATGGCAAAATGTAAAATTGTTTCCTTAGGTAATGTAAACATCAAAGGGAAGAGCACCTGAAGCTTTTTCTCCAAATTGACCTATTGGAGGTGACCATTCAGTTTTGGGGGTTTTTTTAAGCAGCAGATGAGCAGAATTATCATATCTTCTAGGAAAGTGAGGTTTGAGTTATTTTTCTGGTTTTGAAATGCTTTCTTACTCAGGATTATTGATGGACATGATCTGCTACCTTTACTTCAAGGAGAAGTTACTCAATCTAAGCATGAATTTCTCTTCCATTACTGCAATGCATATTTAAATGCAGTACGCTGGCATCCAGGAAACAGTAAGTAAACTTGCCTGTTCACATTTTAAATATTTAATATAATTTTTATTGCAGCTTGAAAAGAACCAGGAGGAAGCCTTAGGCTATAGTAACAAAAAAGTTGTTTAAAATATCTAGCCTTTTTCCATCTCTTTCACTTTTGTCTTTGCTGTTACATTCCTATTCACCATTTTACTGTTTGACATTATTTTGTTGTTATGTATTAATGTTGAATATGAATGCATTACTGAGATCTATGGTATCTGAAAATGTCTTTTTTTAAAACCTTCATGAGAGAGAGTCTGTGCAACAGAATGAAGTAGTTAAGGTTGACTCTTACATTGCCCTAAAAATGCAATAACAGCTGAATAACAGCAAAAGTATGACGTCAGCCTGGCCATTTTTGTTAGTCAGATAAAATGTAGAGGAATCCCTGAGTCAAAGTCATAATTATCCAATAAATGAATATAGTATTATAGAGTCCCTTTTCATGCTTTTTATGAATGACATAATTCTACTTTGTAGGCCAAGGAAAAAAGCATTTCTCACTGATTTGCTCTTTTTAAACTAACAGCTCACTGTTTCTAGTAGCACCTTCCACATCAACCAAGGCATATATCCCTTTCTATAAAAATCTCTGTGCTGAATGAAGTTAAACACACATTTTGTCCCATCCCAGTTGACATTGAACATGATGACTTGTGTTCCAACTTCAAAATAATGATCTGAAGCAAGCTTTGGCTTAGAATTTTTTTAATAATTTTTTTTTAATTTAAGTGTTGTGGGAAAGGACTTGTTTAATAGTTAATACGCAAACTTAAAGTATTTGGAAACTCTGTCTTCTTGGTCATCTGTAGGCTGACTCTCCGCCTGTCTTGGACTTTAAACTATGTCTTACATTTGATAAATAATAATAAGGAAGAACCAAGCAATCAGATCTAGAACCATTTTGTATCTGCTGTTGGATGAAGTTATTCTTCATCATGAGAGAAGTGGGCAGAGAAGCTGTTTTTCTCAAACATACACCTTTGCAAGATGATATAGTCCTTGTCTGAGGAAAGGGTCATCTTTATTATTCTCTGAAGGGGAACGTGATCGGCAATGAATGTGAGCAAGAGTGGGGGGCTAGTCTACTGCATTTACTTGGTGAGCAACAGCAATGTAGAGTGTGATTCATCCTTTCTCCAAGGCATTCAAATGATAAAGCCCACTCAGAATCTGGTGATAACATTTTCATAACCATGGACTGGCTTTTGTACAGAAGGTTGTTGTGGTTTAATTCCAGAGAGCAACTAAGACTGACAGAGCCATTCTGTGTCTCTTTCTGTGATGGGGAAGAGAACTGGAAGGGTAGAAGTGAGAAGACTCATTAGCTGAGAGAAAGACATTTTAACAGATAAAACAAAAGCCACACTTGTCAGCTAAGCAAAGCAAGGAATTCATTTATTATTTCCCATTACCAGGCAGGTGTTCAACCATCTCCAGGAAAGCTGGGCTCCATCACACATAGTGGTGACTTGGGAAAACAAATATCATCTCTGAATATCCTCCCTTCCTTCTTATTTCTGCAGCTTTCTGTGCTGAACATGATGTCATTTGGTCTTGGATATGCCTTGAGTCAGTTGGGGTCAGCTGTCCCAGCAGTGCTGCCACCAAATGCTCCTTGTGCACCCCCAACCTACTCACTGGTGGGGTGGGGGGAGAGGCAGAAGAGCCTTGTCTGCTCAGTAATAAATAAAACGTCCCTGTTATCAACACTGTTTTCAGCACAAATGCAAACCACAGCCCCATATTAGCTACTGTGAAGTAAATTGGCTCTATTCCACACAAAACAAGCACAAAGGTCTTTTGATATTCTGCCTTGTCAGCTTACATTGTAGTGAGAGTAGACAAGAGCCAGATATTCGTCTCTATGGTCTTATGTACCAGTCCTCTATGAGGCCTTCACACCATTCAGCACCTTCTGCACTTCTCTAGTAATGGGCTCTAACCCAAATGTCCAACTAGACTACTCATTCCTTCATTAAACATGTAATTTATATTAATTTCAAAGATGCACCTTTTGAAGAATAAGGCAACAACAGCTTAGAAGAGAAAGCTTACAACAGTTAAGGAAAATGTGATGTATGTGTTTATTGATTAAAGTACAAGGTAATGGTACATATACTGTGTGTATGCACTTATTAATGCATCTATCATGAGATTTCTTACTATATTTATTTTCTGGGAAGTCTCAATTTGCATATCAGTGACAGCATGCTTATTCCACTATTTTTTCTAGATGCTCAAAGTGCAGTATTAGCTTTGATCCTGAGGAAATCCTCAGCTAAATTCTGCTTAACTATTTGGTCCCTTTTTAACTCCATCACCCCACACTTCCCTTAATAACTCCATCTTTGTCACTATTAGATTTTCACTGTGCTTCAGTCCAGACCCCCTTTTTTTTTGGTTTAATTTTTGACTCTTCCATATATATATGAAACAGGCAAATGTAGTGTATGTTAAATTTTTGGTAGTTGCACATCTTTCCCTTGCTTGCAAGATTCTAGTCTGAGTTAAGCAGGTAGGTTTCTCACATCATTCAGGGAAGGTCAGAAACTTCAGAGTGAACAATTACCATTTTGCATTTATACATTTAGAGGCTAAGAGTTCCTCATAACCAAATCAATACACATCTTCATTAAGTTATATTAGTTAGGTCAGTTATTGCATTCACAATGTACTTTCTCCTTGATCAGTCCTTTGAAGGAGCTTTTAGAGGATGTGTGCGATGCAATGATCTTCTCAAAAAAGTCTGCAGAATTTAAAACTTGTGCTTTCTAGAGAGTCGTGAGGAAAATAAACTCTTGGGTTTTTTTCTCTTTTCTTTTTCTTTCTTAGCCACAGAAATAAGCTAACATCATTTTTTCTTCATGTCACTTTGACTCACATTTTACCTCATGCTAGAAAATAATGCACATAATTCTTCATATTCTGAATTTTAAAAAATGAATGAAATATCAAGCAATTTTTTTTTACTCTAAAATACTTTTTCATGCTGATACTTCACAGAATCACAGAGTTACAGAATAAGCTGAATTGGAAGGGACCCACACCTTTCCACTCAGTGGAAGGATCATTGAGTTCAACTTGCTGTAATTACCTTGGAAGCAGCCAAGATATATAGTCCTAGTCCTTGAAGGATGATTTCCTGTTATTTTGAAAGCTTGTGAATATTTGTAATTTAATGTATCTGTCAAAAATACAGAGAGAAAGACATGTAAAAAAGTAAAGTGATATCCCATTATCAATACTTTTTCTGCACAGGTGCCTGGTATACCACAGAAGTACCAATATATGAAAGCAACACCTTTAGGAAAAAAAACACTACATTTTCTTTCTTCCTAGTAGGGTGTAGTCACCTTGTTTTTTTTAAGCATTGAGTATTTTTTTTAACCATTAAGCATTTATAAATAAATAAAACAGATGTAGGATCTGCCTTAACTTTCTTGACCTGAGCCACCCAAAATTTTGTGTTGCTTTCTGTGATGTATGACAGATGATACTTTGGCCTCTTTTAAGTCTGATCATATGTTCTTCTGCTTGAGCAAGTTGACCAGTACTTTTGTATTTGCTAACTTTATAATTTAGCATAACTGAGTACTAAACAACCACCAAGAGCACTGTCTCCAGAATATTACTGGCATATGAATCAGTACTACTAAAAATGCATTGCTATGACAACTTAATTATAAGGAGAGGATTAATCAGATACACAGCAAATCTATAGTTGAATGAAACTTCATCTTTCAGGTCGCACTGCTTGTGTGTAAAATTTTGATTTGATAAGGAGGAAATATATTGTAATACTGTGTAATAAATATTGAGAAATATAATGCAATGCAGTCTGCATTATGAAGAAATAACGATCTTCACAGTATTTTCCTACTACTGATAAAAATACGATAATGTTTCTGATGAATGCTAGAGTGACTTTACTAGCAGCACTTCACTTTTTCTATTTCAAAATGGATTAGCTCTTCAGAGGAATATGTCATTCAGTAAACAAAAGACAAGGAGATGTTATATGGGAAGTTCAATTGAAGCAGACTACACTGGAATGCCAAACTACCTTATTGTGCAAATATAATGACTTTTAAAGACAGTAGAAATTCACTGAAAAGCTTTATATAGAAATTTCCCACTTTGCTTCAATTAACAAATAAGATACATTTCAGTTAGTGTTTATATTGACGTTCTTGAATGTTGTGAACTACCTCAATTTCTGAAATTATTTTAGTCAAATTCACCAGTGAAGGATTCTCTCTGTAGTATCACAGAATTCAAAGCTATTCTGATTCCTGGCTGTTGCAATATTCGCCAGCATCCAACAGTATTTCATGAGACATAATTTGTTTTGTGGCTAGGGGTTATAGGCGCTTCCTAGTCATGAATTTTTCTACATTTTCAGCTGTAAAAATTGAAGGTGAAAAACAAATAGAAAGTAAATGAGAGAGAAATATTTTGGTTTGCAGTTTTCAGACTGAATGTATAGGATAAATTTACCAGAATAGTGTTTTGGGTTTTTTAAGAGGTTCCTCCAGATTTAGTTTGACTAAAAACATTGGAATCATAATAGAGAACAAAACATAAAAAATCTTCTCAGAAGGGTCATTTTTTAACAACTTCTGGTTTGGAAAAGTACAACCTTTCTTGTGAAATTGAGTTAAAATGGACCTGGTTTTGAAGAAATTAGACATGAGGAATACCTTCCACTTTTCCTTACCTCTCAAAAGCCCAATGTTATTCATGCCTTAAAGGGTAGTAAGGGTTACCTTATAAATTAAGGGGGCTTACATTATTTATAGTCATTAAGCTAAATTCTTAGCCTAATTGTTTGTAACATCACATTCAGTGTTAATAGTTAAAAACTGTAAAATGAATTCATATGCTTAAAACACTGGCTTGTGAGCACAATATTATACTCTGAGGAAAAACACAGGAGTTGGAGTTTAGACAAGTAACAGAAACTGGAAAACTTCGAAAAAGCTCTGGAACCAGCTTGAAATGTTTTGGGTTTTTTTGCAGTCATGTTCGCAGTGCGAGGGTAGGTGAATCTAGTGGTTGTCTCTAGCAAACAGTGTGTATATAATGTATATAACCACAGTCTAGCATTAGTGTGTATATAAGAGAAATTTTAGAGTGTTATGTTGTGCAAAAACTCTTGAAAATGCCTGTCCTTCCTTCTTTGGTCCTCTTAGTGCAGCTAAGAAATATAATTATGCAGACATCCACAAAGTAAATGAACACTTCTCTTTGCTCTGAATTGGGAAGTATTAGAGTTTTTCCTAAGTACTTGATATTTTAAAGATCTGTCTTAATATTGCTTCCACTTTCTGAATATAAACAAGAAATTTCAGATCATGCATTCTCTAAAGCCTCATAAGCTTCTTTTTTATTACTTTCTTTGTAATAACAGAGGAAATTTTTCACTGTGTTCTTTACCATAGTGTGAACAAATGCTACAGCAGCTTCATTTGTAAGATGTGGGATGTGCTTGTCATACACAGAAGACCCATTGGCAGGACCATACCCTTGCCTTACTCCTTCCTATTCTTTTTGCTTGCTTCCCTGAGGAGCTTTTTCCATTTATGGTTTATTTGCCTTCTCTGCGGAGAACGAAGGACTTAGAAGATGTTGTTGCATTACAGATTAGTAAAGACTCACATTGACCCTGAGAATGCCAACAGTTATAGTTGCTTTCATTGCTTAACAGTACAAAGAAAGGAATACTTAATAGAAGCTTGATCTAGAAATTTCTTCTTTTGCACAACATCTTCAAGGAGAGATACGACCATGTGACTTCCACTGCTGTCAAGGAAACATTTAGTTTCCTTACAAAGAAACATCTTTTTTTTTAATCCAGTCTTTTATCACACCAACCTTGTATCTTTTCTCAGAAGATAACAGATGAGAAAGGATAAAATAGAAAGAATAAACATTTAAAGGAGTAAAACTTTCCTATTATCACAAAAATTCTAGATTTCCAGCTAGAAAAAATAGACTTTTTCTTTAATTGTAGTAAAATTGATTCAGGGACATTTTTGTCTTAGAGGGCTGTTCCTCCAGTGAAGGACCATGGTAAATGTCCCTTGACAGTGGCATTATACACACAGACTTTCAGTGATCGTATCAGAATGCTTTTTCTTCATATAAAAATAGAAACTGTAACATACTGGTCTATTGAATTCAAAATACCTTGTCCTAAATTAGTAATGTTTTTAGTGAACACTAAAAGAAGTTGACAGGTTTCAGTGATCATATAGTGGCAAAGACATTTAAAGTAGATGATTCAGTGCTATTTAAACCTCAGCTTTAATGGTTTGCTGTCAGATATTTTGTCATGCATTTGTGATGTGTACAAAAGATAAATTTTAACGGATTTTTTTCTGCATACTCCACAGCTAACAATTAAATACAAAAAGGTATCTGAGTTAGAGCAACTGTCTGATATATTTTTATTTATTTATAAATTTAGCAGTAGTGAAAACAACCACCACATAAAAGACTAGGTAAAAATGTTCTGCAACTTTCAAAAATTAATTTCAGCATTCCAAGTAACATTAAAAGTGAGTCTTTAACAATATCTGGAGCATTACACTTCCAAAAATATCTTTAGCTCAATGTTGGATTTGAGCCTGCAGCATTTTGCATGTTACATGCAGAACATGGCGCTGATTCATCCTAATTTTAAAGTCGGATTCAAATGGCATATGTTGTGTTAGGCAATGTTCTTCAAGGGAAGTAGTTAATGCATGCACAACCCACGTGGACTGTTCTCTGTGCCACAGCCTCTAACCTCATATTGTTACTCCTAGAAAATAAAACAAACCATATGTTTATTAGAGAAATTCCCTGGAAACTTGACTGTCAATAATGAGGTGACTTCTCAGTATGGCGTAAGAAGACCCTGCCATGAAAGGCAGAAGGAATAAACGTAGAAAAAAAACAGTGAATGTTTGCAGGCTAGGTGCACTTGGGCAATACTATGGTGGAGGCCAGTGTGCAATCTGTGGATGATGTGCACTCTGTACCATGTAATTGCTTCCAAATTTAAGTTCTGCTCAGTACTTCGGACAGAAAACACAAGCAGAATTACTCAGTAATCAGTGAAACTGTTCTCAGCCTGAGAAAAGCTCACATCTCAGTACAAAGAGTGGTCTTTTTGTTGCTTTCAGACCATTTTATGTGGTCCCAAAATATCAGAGGGTATGTAACACATTGAATTTTTCAAGTATCTTTTCCTAAGGCATTTATAGTTTCTTAAAACTAAAAATAAGGGAAAAAAAAACCCACAGCAAAACACTGAATAGATTTCTATAACTTGTTACTTGTTGTGTCATCCTTAGTACAGAAATCTTGTGGATTTGTATGAAAGCTTTTTGAAACTCAAAGAGACTACATTTCACTTGCAGTTTTTTATCATAGTTCTTTCAATGACCTCCTAGTAGAAAAGCAAATTAGGTGAAATGGTATAGAATAGGCTCCTGCACATTGTGACATTTTTCACATTTATTCAAAGTTTTAACCCTAAATTTATTGAAAATAATTCTTCAGATGCAGTTCACTCGTATTCAGGAGAATTTTATGGTCTCGTGGTTGTAGGACTCTAAGGTGAACATTTCTGAGACTCAATTACTTAGTCCTCTTCAAGACTGACATTTTAAAGCAAAATAGGTTTCTAGCATTCACAGTACAAGGAGGAAGTTAGAAATCATGGCTCACTCACAACATTAAAAGTCAACAAGACTATAAAACTTCAATAAAGATAATGAAAATTTAGTACTTAGAATTAGCACTAATGCAATAAAGAAAGGGTGACCCTTTTAGCATTAAGAAATATTAGTCATCCTTAAGATAATTTTGTCATTACCAAGTGTGTGCTAATTTTTCATGCACAACCTGTTACCTGTCTGTTGAACATTAATTTTTAAATGGTATTATATCACAGAAGCAAGATACTCAATCATCTCACTTACTCAGTGAGTAGTCTTCAAGACTCCATAGAGTCTTCAAGATTAACTTAATTATATTATCTGGGCTGTCTTCAATGCCATAGGATATTTACAGGCAGTTATTCAGCCTGAAAGTCTTATCTTTCTGTATGGTCCTGTTTGGTGACAAATAGAGACTGAATCTCAGTCCTAAGAGCTTGTAGTTACCTTAGCATTAGTTCATGTCCTTGACAGCAAAACTACTTAGCCACAAAGCTATGTAGTGTGGACTCAAAACCAATATCTTGATTATTGTGTTGTTGATAATTCCACTTTGAATTCTCTACTCTAGCTCTTTACAGAATTGAAATTTTGAAAGGTTTTAGTTGATTCACATGAGTTTGGTTTTTTGTTTGTTTGGTTTTTGTTCTGTTGTTGTTGTTGGTTGATTGGTTGATTGGTTGGTGAGTGGGTTTTTTAACAAAGTTCCCCTCCCATTCCTATCCAATGCCAAGCTCCAAATACTTTATTATCTTCCAAAAGCCAACATTGTTAATTAATCACTTAGTGAAGCTGCTAAAACAGTACCATGATACATAAACATCAAGCTAATTAGAGAGAGGTAATAACAAAGTATAAATGATTTAATGAAGATTTTGACTTTAGCAGTATGAGAGTGTAAGACTGAAATATTAGATAAGAAAGTGTGAGTAAATAAATCTACCTGAGTGAAAAAATTACTTATTCTCTGAAAATGTTGTCTCAAAACTCTGGAATTTCTTTTGAATGCACTTTTAGAGCATTCTAGGATGCTCTGGGAAACATTAAATTAGGATTCATTAGTTCTTCATGACCATGGTGCCTTAGTTAGAACTGCAAATCCTTCAGTTCCATCAGGGTCTAAGTCCACTTCATCCCAGAGCTGGTCATGGAGGCACTTTCATGCATTTTCTCTACTTCTTCTTCTCTCAAATTATCCCAGTCTAGCAAATGGGATTTTGTAGCAACTACATCGCTGTTTGCTTTTGATCAGCTGTTAACTTTCTGTCTCAGACATTGTTGTTTTATGGAAAAATTCAATTCCTATCTACTGTCGGTAGACTGTGGGTTTTAAGGCATTGATATAAAAATGGAGTTTGCTGTGCTCTAGGATATCCCTCTCTGTTTTATGCAGCATATCTAAATTACAAGCTAAAACAATTCCTTTATTAATATATATATATCTGCATCAGGTTCTCTATATGAGGTCATAGTTTTAGTATCTGATTTCTCAAAGCCTAATACTCAAACATAATTATGATTCATAAATATTATATAAAAGTTTAACATTTTGACTTACACCCGTAGAGGATGACAGCTCTATAATACTGAATGGTGGATTGCTTGTAATATTTTTAGTTGACAATGATTTTTTGACTCTGAGAAACAATGTAATTGTTACTAAAACCAATTTTCAGCTGTAGCCAGAGGCTCTAAGAATACATACCTTTGTGATTCAGAAACAACTGGAGCTCTTGAACATTCAGGTCACTTTTCAAAAAGCAACTTACAAGAAATCCAGAGATTAAATAAAACTTATCATTTTTTCTAGACAAAATTGGTTTCATCAGTGAGGACTATTTGTATGTATGCTGTGAAGGCATAAGCTTATGTGAAAGTATGAGAGCAAATGCATGTTTCACAGAAGTGAAGATGATTTGAATTATGCTGTGAGAGGGACATTTTGCTTTAAAGTTGGAAATTTCCTAAAAAACCTAAATATCATATTGAAGCTTTTATCCTAACAGAGCTGATCAGAATGAGAAGACGAAAGGTAGAATCAAGAAAATAAGGGAGAGAGAAAAATGTAGCTATAATGTCATGCTGAAACTGAGGTTTTATATAATTGACTTTTTTTCAAAACAAATACAGAGACATGTAAAAAAATTTTTTTTGAGTCCTGTTTTCAATGGTCAGTATTAAACTTTGAAGGAAAACTTTAGAACTTCATACATTATTTTATTTTTTATTCTCTAATTTTATGTTTTGAGTAAGGAAAATATTAGTAATCTGATACATTCTTTAGTGTCAGAAACTACATGATGTGACTTTAAATAGGGATTATAATAAAAATAAATCTGTTTAAAAAGTGAATTATGATACTTGGAATATTTGGATTATGACATTTGAATTTTTCAAAATTAGAAAAAATTACCAGTTCTTTTACAACTAAATTCTATTAGATATTATATTTTGACAGTTTTCAGGTTTTTCCAGAAAATATTGCAAAGTTCATTAATGAGCTTATCTTAGCACAAGAGTAAATACTGAACACAAATGTCTCAGTTCAGTTTCACGGTCAATGGAAACATAATCAGTCTGTGGGTAGAAGAGCAACTGGGAATTGCAAAAATTGTACAAGAATACAGGTTGTTTCCTCATATGCTTCAGTTCATTCAGCTCTGCTCTAGTGGAGCTGTTGGGTCATTTAAAGGTTCTGCTGATTTCAAGAATTCTGAGTAGCACCAAATACCAGGACTCTGTGGTGGCAACAGAAGGCCGGCTTAGAAAACCATGCCGGTATTTAGAAAGAGGCTGTAATAATCAAGACAAAGGTGCTGAAAAGTGCTTTAACTGGGTTTGGGAACATGGTACTAAACAGATAATACAAAGCCTCCTGATAATAATCAAAGGCCTCATCCCCTCATCCCCCCTGCCCCCCCCCCCTTTTATATTGCCAAAATATTCGAGGTCTCCGTATTGAAAGTGTTTAATATCTACCAATGGTTTTAAGTGGTAATGACATACTGATTTTTAAAAAAAAATTAGCCAAGCCAAGCCAAACCAAAACAATAGCCTTGAACTAAGATCTAAGATCAGAGAAGTATATTTGAATGTTTAGCAACCAACTGGTGGAACTATAAAGAGTAAACGTTCCACTTGTACTTCAGACAATATTTTTTAGTACATATCTTTCAAGGCATTTAATCCATGGGAAGTGTTTGTATTTGGAAGATAGAAAATATGAAAAAATCAACATTACTCTCTTTAACACAGCTTAAATGTGAAAAAGTTACAGATTTTTATCTCTTAATCAAGAAAATTAGCTATAAATTATTAGAATGTTTTAAAGTATTATTCCATTAGTGGGTATTTTTCAAACGAAGATGTTGGCAAGTGATTACAAGGACAACGTCTACATTTCAAGCTCCAATGCAATCTTTGCCTGGCCATACAAGAACAGTTCCTATGATATTTGGTCTTTTCTAACTAATTTCAGGCTATTTGTTCTCTTTGCAGACCAAATTGACCTCAGATTTTTTTTTTTTTTTTTACCATGCTGTATTTTTAGATTTTGCATTTCAGTTGCTACATACTTGCAAAAGCTGTGCAAGGACACATTGTGTCTCAGGGATGGAGAGGAGAAGCTTTAGGAAGGATTAAACTCTCTGCATTCTTGGACATCGGTACAGCTGTGTAATATGTCTGTATATGGGTATCTTACTCCTCCTGTAAATTTTTATCTGCTCTTGCAGAGCTAGTTGTGAAAGCAGATGGCCTTTTTTATGCTTAAAGTTTTGGTCTTTTTATATTTGATAGGTGAGTAGTGATCCAAAGTTCTGAAGTTAAAACTAGACAGATCTGTGAGATTCAGCAGGACAGGCAAAGCTTTCAAAGTGAGGGTGAAGATCTGGATGACAGCTAAATTGTTCAGCAGGTCCATCTGCCTGGTCTGATTATCACTTGAGTGCATTTTGGTTGGTAGATTTCCTATTCTATAATCCTAACTGAATTTCAGGTTCCTTTTTTTGTCTTCAGAGTCCAAGTGCCAAGACCTCAGTTAGGAATTCTCTTTCAGTATCACTAAAAAGTTTAAGAGAGACTTTAATCTTGGACATGTTCAGGGTAAACGACAGCTAGTTAGAGACTTCTTTGGAAATGTTATAGAAAATGTGTTTTAATTAATCACAAGATGAAATAGAGGTAAATGTCTGTCAGTGTGCAGTGCACTATAGTATGAAGGAAGGATTACTGCAAACCACTGCTGAATGCTAAACTAAGCCTTGTTTACAGCTGAAAATAATTAATGTAATCCATTTTCTTTTCCATTTCAATGGATGAGGAATATGTGTAAGATTATTTGCTTTGTGAAGACAACATAAAAATGCTTAGAAGGGGCCAGGGTAGTGAATAAAATAGAAAGACATTTCCTAGTCTTTCCTGTTACCATTACTATTGTCACAGATTTTATAAGGAGTATTTTGACAAAGAAATCAGCTAAAATTGAGAGATGGAGGCTGAGTTTGCAGAACTATGAATTAAAAATTTAATGTAAGATTCAACAGTCCAGAAACAACTACCAGTATGCAGATGTTTCTATTTCACAATATCATGTCATCACTCTTAACTGCAGTGAGGAGGGAGGGCCTATATAAAATTTATATCTGTCATGTAGTGCCAAAAGCACTTTGAGTTGTTCTGAGAAGGTACAATGTGTAACTGAATGACTTCAGACTGCAAACAGTTTTATATTCTATTTATTTATATCACTTCTTAAAATAAGAGGTTAGAGCCCTTAAAGAAAACCATAATGTATGGCAACATACTCTTAGACCAGTACAAAGGTTTATTTTATGCTCAAGGATAAAGCTTTCTTTGTTTAACTTGTCTTTGTAATTGTCTTGCTTAACATATCTTGAACCTCATAGTGCTATAAAAAGTAATAATAGGTGTTGGATTGAGTTTATGAGGTAAGTGCCCTCTTCAAAGATACTTTGAGGCTTGTTAGAATTATTAAATTGAATTGTATAGTTAGTAAAAAATAAAAGATCAAGCCAAAAGCAACAAACATGTTTTCTACCCCCTCACTCACAGCAGTGGTCTACCTACTGCGCTCCAGAAACCAGAGAGAAAAAAACTCCACCAGTATTCCTTTTGCCACTCATGTATCATCAAAACCCCTGGCCCTTTGTGACACTGACTGAAGTTCTAGCACTCTTGCATTTCTCACACAACAATCTGTAAGAAAATATAGCTCAGAGAATGAAGAGCAGTGGCTGGAGTTCCTGAAGTCCATTGCTGCATTCTTCTAGTTTGAGATGAACTCACTCCATAGCTGATTACATCTCAGCTCAGCACTGTGGGCATTGTGTAGGATTATCCTATGCTGATGAATCTCTCCAGAAGGCCCAAGAGCTGGGAAGGTCTTTGGTCAAATGCTGCACCCAGGTCCATGCATCACACAGGTCAAAAGCACCTGGATTTACCTAGCTATATTAAGTAGTATGCCACATATACATGTATATGCCATAAGAAGAAAAGGCAACAAGATGTTACCACTGAGATGCTGAGTAACCGAGCATGTTTGGAGAGAGTGGATGTTGCTCAGCAGACATGGGTTTAATCTTCAGGGAGGTAAGCTGAACACTGATTTTTCTACAAGGCAGACCAGTCCAGTGAACAGGACAGTTAGAACTGGTAAACTTGATTCAAGTAGCTTCTTCCTATAGGCCTTGAGACATTAAATTAATTCCTCACAGTATATCCATTAATATATATCAGTGTTGCATAGAAATAAAACAGTTTTTTTTAACTGTTTTATTAAGCAATAGCACAGGTGGCCAAAAAATAATTTACTGATTATTTTTCATAAATTGTTTGAAGTAGGAGATTTGATGGAAGTTGAGCAGAATATGCAGACCCTTGCTTAAACAGCAGCTTCAGTCATAGAATACATTGTACTCTGCTAAATTTAAGCATGGAGTTATTATTTTAAGCTAATGTAGGAATACTTTGTTGAACTGAAGGCAAACAAGATTAAATCATCAGTAAATTCACAGGGATTTTAACATTTACATCAGTGCACCACAACTCTACAAAAGGCGAGGAAATGGAATTTAGAATAGACAATGCAACAGGTAATTGAGGGATGGGGCAGACCAAATGAACTGTGAGACAGTCATCTGTACCAAAATCCTTATTTAAACTCCAGAAAAAGTTTGTGAAGGATTTGTATTTGAAAAAGTTAGTAGATGAAACACCAAGTGAAAGGAGTATGCCAATAAAATGTCTTTGTCTTCTGCAATAAAGGAAGTGAATGATAGTAGCACAAAAGTTACAATAGAAGACACCATACATCAAGAGAGCTCTTAGAAAATACATTGTGGAGAACAATTGTGCAGTGGCAGGGGGATGAATTAGATGACAAAAAGAAAATTCACTTGAAATACCTGAAATGAGATTTTGTTCTTATTTTCTACAACTGAAACATAAGAAACTGTACATTTATATGAGCAAGATACAGCATCTCATAGGCAATGTTGATGTAGATGTGCTTGGTTAATGACTGCATTTCAAAGGTCATTGAATGACCGTTAAGTAAGGCTCATTTTAAAAAAGTATGCAGAAGTAGCATATATGAGCAAGGAAGGCAAACCTATTTTCTGGCCATGTCAGTGATATTTATGGGTTTTACATGTGCTTGAGAGGAGGAAATTTTTAACACCCTATGGATGAACACTGTGGGATTTTCATAAGCAGCAGCACCTTGTAGATAGATATTTGGTCTTAAAAACAAAATTGAGGGTAGACGAGAGATTACTGGAGAGACAAGTTCAGCTTTCTAAGTGGGGTGACACTTCATCCTGAAGGTCAATCCAACAGAACTGAGTGACCCCTGCACTGACAGGGACTATACTGACAGAGCAATGTCTTCCAGCACCTGAGCAGAATGAGCAGAGCTGGGTGCTGGTGACAGACTCCACAGTAGCCCTAGTCCTGGCAAGGTGGTGAGTCAAGTTCAGGATCTACCTAGCGAATGCAGTCAGGAGCAGGAGGAGATGAGAGCACAGACAGAGCTGGAAGGAAGGCTGTAGCCTAGAGACATCCAGAGACAGGGCTGGGAACTGGCACTGCTGCACAACTCAGGCAGGGACTGGTGGCCTTGGGCTGAGGTGAAATGGGAATCCTGGTGCATGGGCAGGGTGCACAGATGAGGATCCACTCAAGGGCTGGGCAGGGCCCGTGAGGCTTTTTGGTGCCTTCAAGACTCACAACACCTTGGTTTTTTCACAATCTGAAGACGGTGATGGCAACATGTACGTGTATACTATACTGTGTAGATGACTACAGCTGAGCTAACCTGAGCAAGTCGCTCTCATCAAAAGAGAAACAAGCATAACTCTTCTCATCCTAAATGCCTCTAACAAAGTTAAGAAGCAGATAAGTATAGGCTGGTAGCTAGCTTACATAAAGACCAGGACATTAGTTGCAGTGATCCAAAATTAGGTGAGGTGACCAGATTGTCAGATTGAATGCTAAGTAGCAGCAAAGTGATGAGCAATAAATCCTATTTCAGTAACATGAATTTAAAAGTGGAGATGCCTTGCTACCTTTTTCACATTCTGAAATATTTTCGAAGTATTTTTGAAGTATTATTGTGCTAAGTGACAGGAAGAATACTGTAGGAGGCTTTTGAAGTTGACTAGGAATTTTAGACTCAGGGAATTTATTTAGTGTAATTTTTTCTTTTAAATCACCAGAGATTCAAAAAAGGGCCTGTCTATATATAGATAAATAAGATAGTCATTAAAATGTGCAATAAAATGCAAAGAGTAAACTGGTTTTGGAACACAAAGCAGGATTTTATTCATTCATTAGTGTCATGAAAGAACTGACTAGAATGGTCAGAAAGATATTAAAATGCAAATACTGACTTGAGTGACAGTGTCATAAATATCTTTAAAATCTAATTAAGAAAGCGCCACTCACTATGCTTGTTCAATTTTCCTTTTAACACAAGACTGAAATTGTCATTTACTTTGCCTGTCAGCTCTCAGCTCTCTAGTAATCTTCTTACTTTTTCCTACAGGTGGTGTTGGTGATGGGGCAGCTCTTATTGTGGAAGCATAGGTGTCCTTCCACAAAATAACTTTTAAACATTAGTGTCATTTAAACCTCATTCCTTGTCACCAGATTTTGTCTTAATATCAACACACAGTGACAAAATAATGTATCAAAGAAATTGCACAAAATCTTCTAGCAAAAAGTAGCAAGCTTCCATAGATACATAGAAATATCTTTCACTGATATTAGACATTTGCATGCTATAGTTTACAGCAAAGTTGTTTCTTGAGGTTTCCTCAAGAGTAGAAGACAAATGCTGCAGGCCACTTTTCTGGATTTGAGTGCTGCCCTTCATGAAAAACATTGAAGTGTCAGTGTGATATGCATTAGTGTTTGTTCTCCACTGAAGGACTTAAATAGCATCAAGTTTCTAAATCATAATATGTAGGTCATGGGAGAAAATTCACTTTTCCTTTAGTAATAACTCAGGAGTCTTCACATTACTTACAACGTATTTGTGTTGGACAGACAGCAGCCCCTTTCTCCCTTCTGAACTGTCCTTTTACAGTGTTTTTCATCTTTTTCCTGTCTGTTTATTCATCTTGCTGTCTTTATTTCTCATCTCACTGATAGTGAATCCTCTTTTGATCCTCTTAATTGAGCCAACCCTTGTGTGACTCTCCCTTCTGTGACTTCAGAAGGTGTAATGAACTCTGACCTTCATGAGGGTTTTTCTGTCATTTGCCTTTTGTTTTTCAATCTCACAAGTTCCTTGACTTCCAGTGTTCTCTCTAGAGAAGCCTCCTATTTTAGAAGTGGGTTTGGAGTTAGTTTTTTTGTTGTTGATGATGATTTCTCAAAGATCTTTATAGTTCTTTCTTTACTCATTTTATTTTTGATTATATCAAAAATAGATATCTTTTTGCTCTGCATGAAACATCTAATCACTTACTACTGTTTCTTGCTGTATTTCATTGCAACCTTTTAATATACTTGATTATTGAAGATATTTTGTTTCCCTGCTTCCTAACTTGCTTTATGAGCATCATCTTCACTCCATGTTTGCCCCCTTCTTTTTTTTTTTCCCACTCTCTGCCTGGTCATCTCTATGTCATGGATGCACCACAATCAAGGAAAGCTTCCAAAAATCTCAAATCATCTCCCATATCCCTTCTTCGTGTTCCATGTTTCAACCACAGCACTGGAGGAAGCAAAAGAAGCATCAAATGCCATTTACCTAAACTATCTCATTAAGAATTTTAATATGCTATCTTGAGCCTCATATCAGAGCAGCTGCAGTTGAATTTGGGTGACACAGTTATGGACATATTATTTGATAAGTGTGAAATAACATGACTGTCAAAAGAGAGAAGAGCATTTCTAGCATGAAGAGACACCAGGAAACAGTTTGTATCAAGCTCAAGAAAATTGACCTAATCATCTGATACAAATTTCTGCTCACAATTTTTTAGGTAGGAAAGTGTTCCCCCTGACAAGCATGACAAATACTGTTAAAGTATTTTCTTGCCTTTGCTCTGCTCTGTGTTGGTGGCAGCAGAGTTATTGTTAGGCTCAGGCAGAGCTATTTATACCCTGGGATTTGCAGTGCTCCATTCCCTACCAGCATTCCCCTACTTATTCTGGGAGTAAGAGAGAGAGAGAGAGTGAGAGAGATATGAATAAAGGGAATGAAAAGAAATTAAATACCATCCTTTAAAAAGTATTAACTCTACTCCTAATCATAGCAAGAGCATGAAACAAACTTATTATCATAGTTATTTAAGCTGAAATGAAGACCTTTTTTTTCGCCTTTCTGCTTCTTGTCTTATTTTAACATCCCTTTATCCTGGTTTAGATTGCAAGCTAAGGGGCAGGAATATGGCTGCAGCATAGAAGGCACAAGCCAGACTTCCTGTAAAACCCAAAAAAACAACAACATAAACCAAAAAAAAACCAAAAACAAGCCCCCCAAAAAACCCCAAAAAACAAATACCAAAAAACCCCAGTAAAACCCCAAAAAGACCCAACAAAGAAACCCCAAAAATTCCAAAATTATTTTGTATTAATTGAATGACAGACCTAAGTAACCTTTTATGAAAATTATGCTGGTATTTCCATCTAAATCCTCTATAAGGAACAGTTAAATACTATTTTTCTCATCTGCATCCACAGGACATCTTTCTCTGTTCTTGATTCTCAGAGGAAGGTGATTTTAACAGGTTATTGCACTTCTGAAGGGTAAAACCTTTTTTTCACTGCACATTGTACATGCATTTTTACGCTAAAAATTATGAGAGAGTCAGGATTCTTTCCTTTTTCCATTACTTGCTCTCATCTGGAGAATAGCTGGAGATTTCTACATCCACTTTGTATTCAACCAAAACAAGAAAATATTCCCATTACTCTACTAAAACTCTCCAAATTCACACATTTTTGCTGCCTGGAACTGTGAAATCAAGTTTGGCTTTTGCATAAAGGTCCAAACTAAAGAACTGTTGGATTTCTCTGAAATACCATTACCTCAAACAAGTTAATGTGAAAGAGAAAACATGCTTCTAGAAATGTTCTTAGGAACAAATATGTAATTCGTACCAGAGTCCCTGCTGATCATCTGTAAAAGAACCTCATTTTCATGCTAAGGTTTTTAATTCAGGATTTTGAAGGATTTTTGCATTGTTTGCTCAGTATCAGGAAAATTGCAAATTTATGGTTTAACATTGTTTGTAATCTTTTACTAGTTTGATATTCTGGAAAATACATGCATTTTCTAACACTGGGATAAAAACTGCTGTCTCATATTTCAGATGCTAAACTGCACACACATTTTTACAATAAAACTAAATTTCAGTCATTGTGGGTTTTTTTTAATATTCAGGACTGCCTGATTTTTTTGTACCAAATTATTCGCAAATACTCATTTTCTTCAACTCAATTTTTTTTTGTCTCATAAAAGAAACTCCTTTGTTCTGTTGTCACTTATGCTTAACTGAATAAATTTCCAATTTTTGTTTTTAAAAAGGTTGTCTAAGTGACCTAGTAACTTTATAAAAATAAAAAAAAAATTAACTAGCTATGACACTTGTAAGGAAGAGTAAGTCATTTTTTTCTTTGACTTTTTGGAGTAAAGAAAATTAGTACTCAGTGTTCTTTGGCACACCACAAAGTTTCCAGCAACTGCAGTTATAAAATTTCTATTTTTAGTTTTTAAAGTAACTTTGAATAATTATGTCTTTGGTTTAGGTGTACATCTGGTAACTTAAATGTTATGTGTGGTAGTAATTTTTGTATTAATTATTTTGAGTTCTTCACTAACATTCCATGTTTCAACAGCTTAATTTTTGACATCCAAATTCCGAAAATTTCTGAAGAAAATAATTTATAAAAAAAATTCCTGGGGATAGGTTTGGTTTTGGCTGACACCAACTTATCTAAAAATATTTGCAGAAATTGCTTAGGACTTCAATGGCATCTTTCTCCCATATGTTTGATTAGTATCAGAAAAATTGTTGTCTGAATCTTACAGATATGTTCTTTTCACTCAGAAAAATTGCAGCCACTTCATGAAAGAGGAAAATGATTGTCCCAAATTTATTTTCTGTTAGTAAAAGGCATTCCTGAAGGACAGGAAAAATAATCCAAATACAAAACACAGTTCTGAATAGGTTTCTCTTTCGGTTTTGCCATCTTTGGCAAAGTGTTTCTGCTTTGTTCCTAAGGATGTTCTTAAATGATTAACTTATTACTGAAAGGATGTTCTTAATCTCTTGCTGACTCCCATGGAAAACTGCTACATGAAAATCAAGACTTTTTTTCAAAAGCAAGAAAAATAAGGCTTTTCTGTTTTCAGGAACTTCTTACATAGACTGAAAATGAGCAGGTTGTTTTGGGTATTTTTTTTCTGGTTTGGTTTAGTTTAGGTTTCTTTTTTGTGTGTGTGCCAACATTATCTTCTGTCTTCAGCATGCCATCAGCTGCTGCTCAGATGAACTGAAAATTACATGGACCATTCAGCAAATAAATGTTCTTCAAACAAATCTTTAGCAGGTGTCTGGATTATTTCCATGAAATTGCTACAGATGGAATTTTTCTTCCAGAGCAATATGTATTCTTCCATGTTGCTATCACCTAAGATATCTCAATATGAGGCATAACATTGCATTATAGCACTTCCTACTTTAGCAACATAATTTCTATACCCACAGATTCTTCTCTTTTAGGACTTTCTTCAGCAAGAAACCACTGCAAATGATCAATCAATTCTTTTTGAAGGTGATGATGAAGAATTCAGGAAAATAATTCTTTTTCATCTACTACAATTCAACAACATAATCTTGACTTTTGAACAGAATTCAGTAGAAGTTTCTCATATCATAGCACTAACTCTAAATAATGAACTCAGTCATGAGATTTCTGTCTTCAGCAGTCTGAGAATGGTTTCAGTGTGTCTTGTATTTTTCCTGCAGCAGTTTTTCAGTAAGATTATTAGATATTCAGGAATGTGCAATCCTTTCTGGCTTACTGGATACTTAACACTGTAGGATTTTTTCTAAATATTTTAAAATTGCTGCTACTGCTGTTTTTTTCATGGAGTTTGCTCAAATACTGTAAGTTCTGGGCAGTTCTTTATGCAAGTCTCTTCTAGCAACAACTAATTGTTGTTAACCAACATTGTATCTTTGAATATCTCTCAGTTATTCTCCACCTACACTGGGACATGATGTGTTGTCTTTTTACTGGTGCAAAAAAATAACACTAGAAGATACCCAGACACTTAAAACAGCTATCTAAAAAATATAAAAAAATTAGTTTTCATTGTAAGAACAATAAAGTTACAATTTTTTAAACTCAAATTGAGTATTTTTATTAACTGTTAGAGAAATGCACATAGTCATAAAAATAATGTGTCATTTCATTGTAGTAACCAAATAGTGTTGTCTTTGCTATATAGAGCTATATATAGTTGTACAAGAATTTCACAATTGAAGCCTTTTCTCCATTGTTAAATGATCGAAGAGCTGAATATATGTGATATCTGCTATGAATAAGATTAGCAAAGAACTTAAAAATTCTGAATGAACTTAGAGGAAGCAGGAAGAAAGGATTCAATCTAATAACAAGAGTTATCTGAAGAAAGTAATTTTCAAGTGAGTTGCAGTTTTTATCTGCTACTGTCTAGAAATGTTGAAAAGCATGAGTTAGAGTGTGGGAATTGACAATGGCTACAGAGCACACCTGAGACACAGAAAAGTCTGTCTCAGTTTGTGTTGGTCTGCTACACCCAAATGGCTCCCCTCAGAGGCATCTGAGTTCAAGCAGGGACTAGCTCCCCAGTGTACAGTGGAGAACAGCCCTGTTTCACTTGTTCTTCTACAGAAAGAAGCAACACAATAATATAAGCCAAGGAAATGACAGTAGCTGCAAACCTATAAAGCTACTGTCATAGATTAAATGCAGTGAAAATGAACTCCAGGCAATAAGACAACAATAGCTTCTATGCACGTCAAGAACTGCTTATCAGAAAACCCCCATTTGCCATCAATGATTAAGAAGGGTGTTTTTATAACAGAAATGGCATCCTTATCCAGTGTGTCACTTCATCTTGAATATATTAATATATCTTCCTGAGAGACTTTTATTTAATCTCAAGGCATCCACCAGTCTGTTGGAGCAACTATTGTCTGTATGAGAGGATAAATAGCTGGATAAAGGATAATAAAAGGAGTCTTCTAGGGATATTGAACACTGAACAACTATGTTCATAGCAGATTTGCTTGGAATAATGGCAACCTATCTTAATTTGAAATTATTTAGAAGTACAACTTTTTTAAGTTTTGTTTTTCTTAACATGTAAAGGAAAGAGGTATTCTGAGAGCAAACTTACTGGACAGCTCAGAGAACTGGAAAATTGCAGTAAAATAGAACTGAAATTATTTGTGAAGCACTGAGGCAGGACCTTTAAGGGTGCTGCAGGCTTAGAGCCTGCCTGCTGTTTCAGAAGGGGCTTGATATACTTGGCTTTGGGGAAGCCCTGACAATTTTACTACTAACTTCACTGTGGAAGAGACATACAGTTATCTTTATATAACAAGGGTTTACTATCCAGATACTTTGGAGAACACAGGTACCGTTAATTACTGGGAGATTAATTTGAACCTTGTAGTTAACCTTCTGGCAGAATGAGATTTTATGTCAGCTGAGAGACTGGGAGAGAGCTCTCTCTTTTTAATATCATGCCTTATACAGTTCATCAGCTTTACTGATTAGAAGTCTGACAGTTCTTAATGTCTCCTGGTATACTGCACTGGCTGCTCCTCAGCCACGGCCAGTGACAGATAGGCTTTAGTTTTTATCATGCTTAGAAAAGAGGTGTTTAAAGTCTGCTGCTGCTTCTCCAGCACAACATGCAGTTCCAGAAACACTGCTGCAGTGCAACAGATAAACATTGCACAGGAACAGGCTTTGCACTCCCAGAGCTCAGTGTTTTGTGACATTCTGTAGCTGCTTATCTGATAAAGTACCATCAGCTCTTCAGAACACTACCAGTGTCACTCAGACATGAGATGATGTCACGTATGCCTTGTCCCCAAACCCACACGTGATTTTGAAACATGCTGTATGCTCTGCATGTAACAAAATCTAAACAAGTCTTTATTTTGTGTGGGGGAAAAAAAATCCTGGTGCAACTTCCTTATTTCTTTCTTTCCCCATTTCTTACCTATATGGGCTGCTTGTACTGGCTTCCATTAATTCGCAATTCCCAATTTTGTATTGCTGTCTGTAAGCCCCTCAGCAGACCTGGTGCCACAATGCCCAACGCTAAAAAAAGTGGCTGAAAATTTTCTTTTCAATGTCATTCAGCGCAAATGTACCATGAAAGACCAATGTGTGGGAAGACAGCTTGACCACAAAATTCTCATGTGCGTGGCCTTATTGGAATTTCTTTTAACTGACATTTTAGTAGCCATATAATTTTTTTTTCTGCTGATCTTCTGTCAAGTTGTTATAGTGCTGTGAATCAAATTCTCAGGCTGGCAAGTGTTGCATGGTCTATGATGGCACACAGTGCACTGAAAAATCAAGCCCTTTGGCTTTTTTATGTTTTTTATCATCCATCTTGCCAATCAAACGTGTCTGAGGAGCCTGAACCAATGCTTAGTACAGAATTACATGCTTTCTCAGAATAAAAATTCTAAATCTCAGCAAACAAGAGATATAGTTCTGTGAAATGTTTTGCACATAAGTTCAAAGAAATTTAAGTGGCAGTATTTGATTTTGTTTATTTTAATTCTAAGAAAACAAGATACTTAAGTGCTAGACCAACCTTTCAAAATGCTACTGGAGGCAGATGAAGGAATGCCATCTTTTGCTACCTGACCTTATCTTGCTTTGCCTTCCTTTAAATCTCCTTTCATTTTTTCCCAGTAAGACTGTGCCATTGCGGCTGTCACAGTCAGAGCCTTTTAAAACCTGCGATGTCCCATTGTCTGTGCCAGCAAGTCACTCAGCCTTTAAAAGTCCTTCCCCTTTGCTGACTTCCAAGAAGCATTTAGAGTCTTCTCCCAGTCTAATGTGTATAATAGCCATCACCTATCTGACCCCGCTTTAAGTGGAGACCAAGTGAACTGGTAGTCCCCAGGCTCTGTCATTGAATTGGTTCCTAAAGGAAAAATCGCTTCTAATGTGAAAAATGCTGTGGAATAGAAGAAGTTGTAAAGAATCTTAAGGTCACCTACTGTCCTTTAAATCCATGTTATAGTTTAGAACTGCAGCCTGTGACCCTTAAGTCTGCTGAAACATTTCTCTTTAAATCTGTTTAGATTCTTCAAAAGCTGAGTGTGATGTAGTTACAGCACAGCACATACCAGTTTATCTCTGCTCTACCCATCCCACATTTTCTAGTGCCTTCCACTCTGTTGTACCAATGAATTGATTAATTAATATTAACTACTGTAGCACACATAAATCTTTGAAAGTCTGTTACTAGATTAACAGGCTTTCTGTTACCTTACCAAAATTCAACAAAATACCAAAAAGAGATTTTTCACTCAGTATTTAAAAACTTGAGATGATAAAAAAAATCACAATAGGGTGCTGAGGAATGTATATTACTGATGACTACAGATTTCCAATGTTTTTATAGTCTCATGTGGGCAGTTAATCTGACATTATAAATGTCAGTTGTTTAGTCACCTGCTTTTATTAAGAATAAAATACAGATTTTTCTTACTGTAATTAATTATTCTTTGTCCCATTTCTGAAGAACTATGTACTTCATTGGCTGTAGGAGGATGGTGTGCTTCCCTGGAAGTTCTGTTCTATCTGTTTCTGCCTTTCCTATTTGTTCTGTGATACTTGAGGAAAATAGTAAAGACTTTCTTGTTCACAGCTTTCTTGTTAAGTGTTTTCTGATCCTCCACTGACCTCTTTGAGGGTGCTTCTTGAAAGAACTAACTGATATTTTTCTATTCTTATTCCATGAAATAACTAGGATTTTCAGGTAGTGAAAGCATCAACTGAAGTTACATAAGGATGGGCAGTTCTGTTTTCTGTACACAGAAAATTAAACTAAGAATTACCTGTAAATCTATAAATGAAGAACTTTGGTCCTCATTTTGCTAAGCAGAATGTCACCTGAAAGTTGTGCTACTGTACAACTGGATTTTGGAAAAATCATATAGAAGCATAAGACAGGAATTTAGCATCCATTATGCCTTTTCATGTCACCCTGTCATCCCATTTAATAATATGAGTATCCAGGTGTTTGCAATGAAAACATGGGGCAGAAGACAATGGGTTAATACAACAAAGAGAGGAAGAGAGGGAAAAGGTAACAATGAAATTATTTAGATAAGCAAAATGAGAAGCAGACAGGGCCCAGCAGTGGGTAAATATAGTTAAGGGGCAAAAATACATTTTAATAAGCCTTGAAGAAGACTTAGTATATATTTCTGCAAATTTTCTTAGCACTGTTTATATAAAACTCTATGTTATTTAAAGTATTCTATAATTTGGTTAATCAGAATTCTTCCAAGGGAATGAAATTATCATAGTTGCTTCATAAATATGTGTAGCATTAAAATCATGATGTTTTGCTTATTTTTGCTTTGCTCAATCTTGTTTTAGTCATTCAGTATGCTGCAGTTTTTCTTACAGTGTGTCTGTACTGTCTTTTTACTGAAAGACTGACTTCCCATGTTGGTGGAATTTCCTAAGACTAGGGAACTTCCATTTTGTTATTCTATCACTTTATCACCAACTGTTTTGTGGCTGTAAATTACAGGCGAATCTGTCTGGAAGGTCTTCTTCTTCACTCCCAACTTCAGTCCTGAGGACTCCAATGGTTGCTATGATTCTCACGTTTGCTTCTGCCATGGAGGATTCATTACACGACATGATCCTCCACTGCTCTTTGATCTGTCCAGAGACCCTGAGGAGAAAGTGCCACTGACTCCAGAAACTGAGAGCCGTTTCTACGAAATCATCAGGGTCATACAACAAGCAGTAGACAACCACACCAGATCCCTGCATGCTGTTCCTAACCAGCTGTCATGGGACAACCTTCTCTGGAAGCCATGGCTCCAGCTCTGCTGCTCATCTCTCTTTCAGTCTTGCTACTGTGACTATGAGTCAGGAGGGAGTCCACTGCAGGTGCATTTGGGATAAATAAGCTTCAATCCCCTTTCAGAAACTGGACCAGCTGAGTGTGAGTGTCTGACTTGAACTTGAGGTACAGGCCTTCAGAAGGTTTTATTGTGTTGGTGGAGGACCAGTCTTCAAATACATGTTGCAGTAGAAGAGAATTTCAGTCAAGAAAACATGCGAGGAGAGGGAAGGCAAGACATACCTTCTCTGTCCTTATCACACAACATGAAGGAAACATTGCCATCCTCATATACACATGGGTAGAATTGTAGGCATTTTCTATGGGAGATAATTTTCTAGACCTTCAGCTTGGGCTTTTGTCTTATACAGCAAAGAATTTACCTATCAGTTCTGTCAATCACAACTACTAAATGCACACTTTCCTGTCCTTTTTACTAAGTGTTATCCATTAGCAGGACATAGCACTGAGTAATTGAAAACAAAGAGATAATAGTGGAGAGGCCCTCCTGTGACAGTCACTTTGTAACTGATAGATAGGTTAAGAGCAGACTTGCAACAGATCTCTGTTAACAACCATGACAAATATGAAAAAACTGACAGCTTGCCAACAGTCTAACTTTAAATGTGCCATAAAAATGCACAGAGCTATGGTAGTAGAAGACCTTGTGTCCATATTAAAATGATGCTGCCCAGCATCCCTGCTGTCCTATTGCATGGCAGCAACCTTTGTTTCAAAAGGATACACTTGAATTGCACCAGCTGCATGCTTGACTGTGTACTATGTCTCCATATATATATATATATATATATGTGCATAAATCCTTCAATCCTTTACATAGGGACACCCTTATGGTCATATTCCAATTGATAAAAGAAAATATTTGGTCCATACTTGAGATATGAGTTCCAAATTCACATGATACCACAAATTTGTCTTTCACTTGTTTGTCATACCTATTCTTCCATTGATGAAAGAAATCAGAAATAAATAAAATTTGGTCTTCCTTTAAATATCTTTGCCATCTTTTAAGCCCTCTGAATAGGACCTATCATTTTCTGAAAATAAGCTTGGGCTTGAGTACTTAAAGCCAAATATAACTGTCTCTGAGTTCTCAGCAAGGTCTTGGGAAATCTACTGTCCTCAAGGGCTAATTTTTGTATCCATTTTTATCTCTGTCTTATTCAGGCACATTTTCTTTCCACTCTACAGGCAGACAAACTATTTTCTTTGGCATATTGCAGATGAAAAGAAGATATCAGCAAAATACTAAAATGATTTGATGCCTGATAATAGAAGGTGACTTGCTCCTTATCAGAAAGCAGCAGTTAATTCCCACATTACAATGTATTAAAAGCTGTTTGGGGCAAAAGTGATCTGTGATGATAGTAATGCAGTAGCTTCAGTCAACCAACATTAAGGTTGTGACCCAGTTCTTGTGAGCTATTGAAGCCTTTCCTTTAAAAATATATTGTGATAAATGGGATATTTCTCTGTCTGTAAAACCTAGGCTTTATTTGATTTTTCCATTGCAGTTTCATTGAAAATTTCATTCTCCACAATACCCAGAAGCCTCTCCTGGGAAAAGTACTTTTTCCTTGAAGTCCTGTTTTTGATGTTTCACCTTGTGTTCATGATCTTAATTATGCCCTCAGCAAACTCTCTGTAGGAGGCAAAGCCCTGTGACCAATATTTATCACTGAATGTACTACATAACCTTAGGAAGAAAAATGCCTCTCATTTGAATACAAATATTCTTCCATGAGAGCAGCTGCCTTTCATGGCAGGATCTGTACATCCCAAATTTTTGATCCTCACCATGTGGCCCTAGAACCCCTCGGGGCATGGCGCTGGTGCCAGCATGTCCCTCCTTGCAGCCAAAGGGCAGCACTCAGGCCCAGCTGTGGCCAGAGTGCAGAAACACCACGGTGTGGAGGGATGCTCTTTCCAACTCCCACAGCTCTGCCACAGCTTACACAAAAGCTTTTCAAACAAGTACTCCTGATGAAAATGGGAAAAAAGAAAAAGTGGTGTGTTCAGTATACAGTGCTAACTCAGACAAGGGGTTTGGTGTCATTAGTTCTACTTTGTTTCCACAGTTTCTGGTCTGTGACCTTTACAGAGTACTAAATGTGTATTCTCAAGGACACCCACACTGAATTTTTTTTTAATCAGGAAGACACTGTGTTGCTATTATTTCTTTTTCTTTCTTTTTGCAGGTGCAAGAATTCTTTGTTCTGCTAGGCACAACAGCCGTTCTGTGCTGCTTGATCAAATACCAAAAATGATGACTTTTCTACTGCTCTGATTTCTTCTTGCCTGAATATGATTCTTTCATACCCCCCTTAGTTTTTGATGCCATCTTTCTAATCTCCTTTCTTAAAACATCCACACCCTTGAAATTTTTTTCCATCTATTTTTTTGCCACTCAGTCCTTCTGTTTGCTTGTCATATTGATTGTAATGACTATTTTGCCTTAATCAATCAGAAAATGTGAAGTAGTCTCTGTCTTAAAATTTGACTTGTAAGGCTCCTTGACTCTGCTAACATCCTGCTTATTTAAGGTCCAACAAGAATTAACTTTGCATTATGAAATATAAGGAAATAAAACATACCTGAGATGTTCTTTAATATAAATAATGTAAAAAATTTCTTGTTTGTGGCACAAATGTAATATATTACAAAGTATAATTTATTACAATGTTTAATACTTTGACATAAGCAGTAAAATCTGAAATCCATTCTTAAAATTGTTCTTTCAAGAAAGATTCTGTGAAGAACATGGCAGTATTTTTTTGTATTCTTTGTTAATTCCATTTCATTTAATACCTAAAATAAACCTTACTTGTATTACAAATGTATTATATCTTTCAGTACTATACCTTCTGTTCTGGAGCTGGTGTGTCAGATCAGGGTAATTAAAGTAGTCTTGTTTATCTGCAAAATAAAATGTGAAGGACAATATAACATTTGTGTAATGGCACTGCCTGATCTAACAAGGAAAAGTTTTGTTTTTAACAGCAGGTTATTGATGGCATATACCTGATTCACAATTTACTAACAAGGAAGGCTCAAGGAGAGTGTGCTGTTCTGATACTTGGAAGCTGACTTTCAATCTGTCATTTAATGAGCACTGCTCTTGTAACATGGGGCCTGTTTATAGGATATGTCATTTTAAACAGGGAGTTCAGCTTCAGACAATAGTGTATTCCTCTACAGTATTGTTTAACAGTATCATATCCTAATTTGTGACAGAGTCCCTGTACAGCCCAGAGCAAGTCATTTAACTCATTTCTCAACTCCTGTGCTGCACTCAGAAGAGGAAAACAGTATTTCTCTAACTACTGGGAATACTGAAAGAACAGAAAATGCTGAAAGTGGTAAGCTGGTAAAGGTGAACCTTCTAGTGCCTTCTCTATAGAACACACAATTGAAAAGCTGGAAAAATAGGATGTAGAAGATCGCCCTATATGAGACTGTAGGTGATACCCTTAACTTGAGGTTTGCAGGTGGGTTCTGTGTGTAATTTAGTGGGATTTTGATCTGGAGGAGAAAGAATAGATGGCTAAAATGATACACACTTAGGATTCAGAGAAAGTTTTTAGTTCCATTTTTATAATTATATTTATTCTCTTATTTAGCAGTCAGGAAACTATGTGGAATAATAAATAATGTTTTTGCCTCAGGGACTGGATGTCACAGGTTCTCACCTCTTAAAAATAGAGATGTCCCAACTTGCCTCCAATTATGGTCAGAAAAATCAAAAGTTAAAAAAAAATAAAAGGGAAATAGGAGCTTTGGAGAGAGGTGTCAGCTTGCTTAAATCCAACTGAAAGTTTGCAGAGAACTAAGAGAATCTGTTCCATATACTTCACAGGTCAGTGAGAATCATCACTTGCCAGCAATCATTTATTTCACACTGTAGTAATGGGAAATATGGGTATTCAGATATGTGGACAATGTAAAAAATTTCCCTTTAGATATCGCTTGATATGGTAAAAAATGGAAAAAGAAAGAACAAGAGTACAAGCATAGCTACAAAAATCATATGTCCTATTAAATTATGTTTATTAAAATTTGTTTTAATTTATGTTTTTGACATCCATTACTACAATAGTTTTTACTTACATTAGAACATAATAGTTCTGTGCTTCAGATAGATCTTTTCACCTTCTCTGTCATTTCCCTTTCCTCTGGCATTGCCCATGCACCATCCAAAATATGAAGTAAGGAGCAAGAGGCAGCCACCCTGCCCATATATGCTACAGGCAGTGTGGTCAGACATGTGGGCAGGAGGAAAAGCTTGGGCAAAACTCTGCACTGGGAACCACCAGGAAGCAAACAGTGTCTGAGGCTTATCTCTAATCTGAAGACAGAGATCTGGAAATTGACCCTGAGATTAGGTCAACTGTTTAAACTGGTTAAACTGGTTAGAGAGCAGAGCTAGTAACACCAGAGTTCAGGGTTGGATCCCTATGGGGGCCATCCACTGAAGAGCTGGACTTGATAATCCTTCTGGGTCCCTTCCAACTAAGAATATTCTGTGATTCTGTGAAGTTGCTGGTTCCTCTGGGTAGGTCAGAGACTGCAGGTGACCAGGAGGAATGAGGTCCCCTCTGTGGCCAATGGGACTGTCATGTGTTCTGCAACACGGTCCTTCTGTGTCAGGACATCAGGTGGAAATTAGTTTGGAACCCACAGGATGCAGGACCTCTTGCCTCTGAATAATTATACCAAGCAGACTGCTCCTGAATCATCATACATGAGGTGACAGATCTTAGTTTGACACTCTAAGGCAGCAACAGTCTCACATTTTTTTTTTTTTGCTGGAGGACCAGAAGACCTGAGCCAGGCTCTAGGGATTCCCAGTTTACAGGCTACTAAAACTGCAGATAATTCAGAGAATCCTGGAAACACCCTGGCAGATAAGGCTGACAAATATGGCTTTTCCATGCTCTTCTTCATAGCTTTTATTTACATCGAAACTAACAAGAATCTGCCTAGAACTTCACATGTACAGAAAACAAAGGATTGTGCAAATTTTTCTTAAGATCCACCCCTCCCTAATTTTATCCTGTGAGTTTGGTACTGAGAAAAATGGGATTGTGCCAATGCAAGGCACAGCAACTGAAGGTTTCTTATATACATGGAAGATGCTGAATTTCAGACTCCCACTGGAGTTTGTGCCATACTGGTTAGTGAGATAAAGACTGGCTTGATTATCTGTGCATCTCTAATTGCACTGTCAAGGTTATGAAACATTTCTGAACTTGGGAGATGTGAATTATAGGTTTTGCGATGTTTATGTAGCATCTCCTGAATGCCTAAAAAACATTCCTTTAATATAAATCATCTTGGGTTCCCTATGTAGATTAATGTTAGTCTTATCTATTAGAAAATGGTGTTGCAGGTACTTTCTTTGGAAAAGAAAGCTATATTAGAAGATAACAAATTCGGCATGTGGGGGTCAGCTCAGTTATAAAAACCCTCCAACGCTTTTTATTCTACCTTTATCCAATAATAAAGCCTTTTTATGCAGATAATGCTTCATTGTACCTGATTTGTGTGAAAAATACTGTGAAATAGTTTAAATTATAAGGCAGAGCTCTTTATTGTGACACTTATTTTAAGAGAATTTGATACAAAGTTGCTTTGGGTAGCAATATTTATTACAAAGGATTAGATACAAAGCATCTCAAAAGCCTTATGGACTCAAGTTGGGCTGCAAGAGAATAACTTTTGTTTAATATGGTCTTTCTTGCTCACGAATGAAAAACAAAGTAATGCAGAAAAAACTTTAAAAATAGTTTGCCTGTGCTGTTAGTGAAAAAAAGAATACTTGAAATTTGTGCTATGTGCGAGAATTTTTTTTTCCTCATTGTTATCTTTTATGTTATAGCTCCTCCTGCCAAGCAGACAGTATTTATACTCAGCTGTAGGAAAATGTGCTGATTGGTTTGCAAGTGTTAACCTTGCATTGTCATATGCAATGCATTGGGAAGTAACTGATTAATGCCACTCTTCTGGAGACTGTTTAAACTTCAGGGTGATTGTTAGGATCGGAGTTTTAGATCCTAACATTTCCCTGTCTGATACCCATGAGAAGCAGAATAATTCAGAGGTGTGTTATCACAGACCAAGCTTTCAAAAAGCATATTATTCTGCAAAATGGGCTTCCTCATACCCCATCCTTCTCCTCTATGAAATTTACCAAAAATAAATGGAAATCCTCTCTAATACTAAGCTTTATGCTACCAAATCACAACCCTCTGATTATCTTTCAAGAAAATTCAGCCACAAAAGACCAACCCCAATACATAAGCACTCTGCCCTTTTTGGATTGATGACAATAAAGAATGCTAGAGCTCCAGCAGCTGCAGCAATGTGTGCTAAAGGAACGCTGCCCATACTCACCTTTTATGCAGTCCATACTGGGCTATGTACAGAATCTCCACCTTCACATATTAAACCTATGGTTGGTTTCAGCTATCTCCTGTGTTTTTCCTTTTGCTCTCCAGATCCATTTTGGGGAATGTAGCAATCATGATGTAGGAAAGTGTACAGGCTGTCAATGAAAAAAAATAGCTCTTCATCATCTGACTGTGCCACTGCATGGTCAAAAATTTTAAAGCCAGCAAACTAAGAGGAGGGCAAAATTCCGTAGCGGTAAGGACACTCACCTGGGCTGTGATGACAGCTTTACTACGAAACTTCAAGACTGATTAAGTGTTTTTAATCACATGAGGTACACATATTTCCTCTGGAGCAGAGAGGGATATACCTTATGGCTATGAAGTCACTTTCTGTCTCCATTACTCACTACCTGACCTGGTGAGGGTAGCAGTCTTTGCTTCAGAGCAGCAAAGCTTGTACAAAAGAGGCAGAAAGTACAGTGTACTTCTCCTTGCCCACCCTCTTCTCACACCCAGCCAGATGCTTAGGAATGCTTTGTTTTAACTTCATGTCCCATCTAGAAAAATGTCAAGGAGAGGAGGCTTGAAAGTATTATCTGTCTTCTTTGATCCCAGGCTTAGAAATACTGTGCTTGTGCAGAAAGGACCTCATTCTCACACTGCTGGTAGTGCTCTGAAAGTAGGATCAAAGTACTTAGATGACATAGGGAGGATGTATTCCCTGCCTACAGAAGAATCAGAAGAATTTAGAAACCACTGTAGGTAGAAATAGAGTTTTGGTCTGAGATTTATTTAAGTTAGATGATGAAGATACCTGAGTTTGTCTCCATTTCTACCCAGGACAGACAAAATCAAGATGGGTAAATCCTAGCTTGTGCGGCTGTGTGAAGATTTTATTAATCATGTCTAATAATGTGCTTTTTTTTTTCTTAGGCAAAAAAAAAAGACACGGGATACAGTTTAAACAGCTTAATCATTTAAACATTAAACAGTTTAAACATTTAATAAAATCCCACAACACTTGTTTTTAGGGAGTAGAATCCTACTTCTTTCTCCTGCAATCTTTGAAATTTTTTTTAAGTTGGAAAGTAGTTATGAAATTTAAAATGGATCATCATAGTCAGAATTTTGCAACCAAATGCCTATTTTTCACTGAAAGCCCTTTTTTAAAGAATAAATGTCTTTGTTTACTTGTTTGTTTCCTTGGGGTTTATTTGCACGGATCTTCCATTCTTTTTGTCTCTACCATAATCTGCAAATAAGAGAAGAAATATCTCATTGGAAGTACTTAAAAGAAGTGTCATCGTTATAGAGGTAAGACAATTTGTTTTTAAGATCTTATTCGCCATTTTTATGCTGCTTTAATTATTTTACTGTGGTGAAATATTTCAATTATAATAGAGTTTTGCTAACAGTAACTTAAGATATTTTCCAATTTACATTTTCTTTTAATATCAGTTATGATTGTTTTGAAAGGACTTGAAGAATACTGCTGAAATTCTAGAAAAAATGTCATGAAATTTAAAACACAGCTTTCAACCTCTACTATGGTGGATGTTTAGGTGTTAAAAAATTTACATTGTTGTATGCATATGACACATTTTCTATCTTCTTAAATCTTCAGAAATACTTTGCAGCCAAGCAAACATATAAACTGCACTGAATTATGCATGAAAAAATATTTTAGGGCTCCATCTGCTAGGCATTTTTTTGCAGTTCGTTTCTTAAGTTAAAAATGTTTAGGCTGCTTTATATTAGGTATAAAACTAGTTGCAGCACCTTAATGGGTTTTATTTCAGAGTATTCTGTATTATCACATGACTTGTAAGAACACAAAGAGAAAGATCCTTGTACAGCAGGACATTTAAACAAGGTTTACAATTTCCACTGCATCCAGGAATTTTGCTGATTGAGACCATTGAAGAGAAGATTAAGCAATGTATAATATTTTGCTTATACTATCAATATATTTCATTTCCTCTAAACCCAAAACATTTTGCATGTTTTAATTGCCAGGTGTTTCCAGCCTTTCCAATTCCGTAATTTTAGGCAATGTCCATGAGATATTTGCTTGCCTCCAGCCTTGCTTTTTTTTTGAAAATGCAATGCAAGTTAATATTTTTTTCTGAGCTCTACAGCCAATTACTTCTGTTACTAGGATACTGTTTACCATAAAGATCATGATGTAGACTGTACTGGATAAAAAGGAATAAAAAACTAACAGAACCATGAAAAGCTTTCTGGGAGGATAAATCCAAAGGAATTGATGATCAGCTACTATCCAGCTATAATATGTACCTTTTTCCATGGGTCAGAAGAAGCGACACTAAATCTGTTAGATTCCATTGTTAAAACAGAGGACAAAAATATTTAAATGAGAGGTGAAAGAAGCATTTTACACATGGAGATAGAAATGAGCTAAGCCCAGCATTAGCAACTGTTACATTGGCTTATGACTCCACAGATAAAATGCTGTTGAAAGAATATCAAATAAACTAACATCCAGGGAAAATGGATTCAAGTATAAAATATATTAATTTTTCAAGTAACCACAGAAAGATATAAAAAAAATGTACACCAGCTCTGCCTATACTTGGATGTATACTGTATATTGATGTATACTTGGAAGTGTGTTTGAGAAGTTTTGACAGTCTTGTGAAGTTTCCACTGGTTGGAAAAGGGGGAACATAACCCCTGTTTTTAAAAAGGGTAAGAAGGAAGACATGGAGAGCTACAGGTCACCCAGTCTCACCTTTGTGCCTAGCAAGTTTATGGAGCAGATCCTTCTGGAAACTATGCTAAAGCACATGGAAAATAAGGAGATGATTGGTGACAGCTTATACCTTCACTAAGGGCAAATCCTGTCTGACAAATTTGGTAGGTTTGGTAGTTGTCTGGGGCAGGGTTACATCATTGATGGTTGAGGGAGTAGTGACTGATCTCATCTGCCTGGACTTGTGCAAAATATTTGACGCTGTCCCACACAACATCCTGGTCTCCATACTGGAGAGAAGTGGATTTGATAGATGGGTCACTTGACAAGGGATTGGCTGGATGGTTGCACTCAAATGGTTGTGGTCAGTTACTCAATGTCCAGGTGGAGACCAGTGACAAGGGTTGTTCCTGAGGGGCTGGTGTTCAGGCCAGCTCTGTTTAACGCCTTTGTTGGCATCATGGGCTTGAGTCCAGCCCTGGGATTGAGTGCAGTGTCAGAAAGTCTGCCAAAAAAGACCAAGCTGTCAGGTGGGGTCAACATGCTGGAGAGAAGAGGTGCCATCCAGAGGGACCTGGACAGGACGAGAGGAGAAAATCTTATGCAGTTCAACAAGGCCAAGTGCAAGGCCCTGCCTGTGGGTTGGGGCAATCTCAAGGACAAATACAGGTGGAAAATTGATTGAAAGTGGCTCTGAGGAGAAAGACTTGGTGGTGTTGGTTGACAAGAAGTTCAACATGACTGATCAATGTGTGCTTGCAGCCCAGAGAGCCAAACATGTCCTGGGCTGCATCCAAAGCAGTGTGGGCAGGAGGGAAGGAATCTTCCCCAACGCTCTTCTCTGGTGACACCCCACCTGTAGTATTGAGTCCAGTTCTGGGGTCCCCAGCATAAGTAGAATGTGGACATGTTGGGGTGGGTCCAGAGAAGGGTCATGAAGATGGTAAGAGGGTTGGAGCAGCTCTCCTGTGAAGACAAAGAGTGAGATTTGATGCTATTGATCCTGGAGAATACTCTATGCACATCTTTGAGCAGCCTTCCAGTCCCTAGAGGGGATTAAAAGAAAGCTGGAGAGGGACATTTTACCAGGGCATGTGGTGATGGGAAAGGGGTAATGGCTTTAAACAAAAAGAGAACAGGTTTAGATGAGATACTAAAATTCTTTACTGTGGAGATGCTGAGACACTGGAACAGGTTGCTCAGAGAAGTTGTTGATGCCTCAGCCCTGAAAGTGTCCAAGGCCAGGTTGAATGGGGCTTTGAGCAACCTGGTCAATTGGAAGGTGTCCCTGCCTATGGCAAGAAGCTTGGAACTAGTTGTCTGTAAGGTCTCCTCCAAGCCAAAACCTTCTGTCATCCTATAAAAAGATCTGTTTGACTTGGACAGCTATGAAGCCCTGTAATTGGTGGTGGAATTCCCTCTAAATGCTTACTTTTTTGTACATAAATTTAATGCAAAAATCACTTTGAGGTTTGCCAGAGGTATATATTTATGTTAATCGTAAACAATAAAATTAAACACATAGGTTTCCCCCTGCAATTGTGCTGAAAGAGAAATTCTCAAAGCTAATTATAGAGGAAGAAGCAATCCAGAAGCAGTGGTTTTGAAGTTGTTGATCTGGGACAGCATTGCCAGCAGCTTTTATGGTTAGTCTATTCTTATTCCTTGAATAAAATGAAATAAATACTTAAGTGTGATTTCACCAGACTATTTTGGTCAATGTTACAATAATATAATGTTACCAAATACTTGGACAAAGTAAATGTTGGGCCAGATAAGACATATTAATTTAAGAAACATGAGTGCCTCTAGCGATGAAGAAATTATTCTTTACTTAACCTACTTTTAAATATGTTTGGACAAGCATCCAAGTTTTATTTGAGCCTTTTTTTTCTTTTTTCTTTTTTTTTTGTGTGGGGGAGGGGTTTGTTCTTTTTTTGGGGTTTTTTTTTGTTTGTTTTTTGGTTTTTTTTGGTTTTTTTTAATGAAAGACATTAAGAGAAACTAATTCAGGTTTGTTGGAATAGATGCTATGATCCTAGACTGAAAATATAATATATGTTATACATGTTTCTAATTCTGTTCAAATCACATTTGTGCTTAGGGACATGTAAGTTTGTTTTTGGTAGGAATCATTAAGACAATAATTGTGCATTCTCATTTCTCTTCCTCATTGTAACTCTGCTCTTTACCTACTTCTATTACAAGGTAACATCATGATCCTAAGTACTGTCAAATAACATGTCAAATATAATGCCAAATTGCTGCTACTACTAAATAAAACTCTAAAGCCTATTAAAATGTAGCTTTCAAAGGAATAACATCACTTAGAATCATAAATTAATCCTTGTTCACTTTTGTGCTTACAAGGTTAAACTGCAAAGCAGCAGCTGGATAAGCTCATTAAAAAAGTCTCATTCTATCTACATTAGCTGCACCAAAATTTTAAGTACAGCCATATTTAAAACTGAAGTAATTTGACATTAGCAAAATATCAGACTCAGACTCACACACTTCTCTTACCTTTCTGCATGAATACTATAAGCATACATTTCCTTGCACTTTTTAATGAATTATTGACACTGGCTTCCCACAGACAATGCAACAAGATACTATCCATCCAAGAAACAATATAACCAAAGGGTGACAATTTCCTCTGGACAGATAACTGTCTAAATGGGCTGGGGTCCTGACTGCTTGTTTCTGTTTCTAGCAATTCATAATTAATAGAAGAACACAATAGAGAAGTTAGCAATGAACCCTCCAAAAAAAACGAGGAAGGAAAGAGATATTTCTAAAGATTTTAGTGTGTCAATCTTTCTGAAACAAAAAATAGTGAAAAAAAGAAAAGTTCAGGGTTGAAGCAGAAGACTCTCCAATCTTATGTATTATTAATTGCCTTAACAAAAGTGGCATGTACTTGTCAACATTAATTAGAAAATTCAAAGGATACGAATCTTTTTAAGGAGTATCATATTAGGAAGCCTACCCAATGTAACTGATCATTTAGAAGAGATAATATGCAATTTTTAGTGGACCATCTACAACTTTTACTAATCACCTTAGAGGAAAATCAAGCCTAGTGATGATAGAAGACCATGGTTTCTTTATTCATGTTTCGATATTAATTTGCATTTAGTTTTGCATAATTGAAATGAATTAGAATAAATGTGCATCAAATACTTAATAAGTCAGTAACCTGATTTCAGGAGAAAGTTAAATTTCAGTTTCACTGAAATGTTTTCTGTATTTTTGTTCTATTTCTGTCTATCAAATTTATATACTCTTTATTCCATTGTAACTTTCCTCATTTTCATCATCAAAGAGAAGCAGCATTTTCTAAAGAAGAGATGAACATTGTTGCTAACTTTAAGAAGTGATTAACACAAGATATTCAGGGTGAAAATTCAATGAATTGGGGGAATGAGGTTTAGGAAAAAGGTTTAATCACTACTTCAGAAGATACACCAATGCAAGTAAGTGAATCTGCAGCTAAGTTTCCTTAGCTAGTGGATGCCTCTAATAAAACACCCTTAAATAATTTAATTTCTTGTAAGGCTCCTCTACTCACCTCACCTTGCCCTTTTATTCAACAATTCTTTAATCAGGGGAAGTCCTGCTAAACTTACAGCTGTGTAGTGATACTGATGATTTTTAAGTCTTTCACTACCCTGGCATTGGCAGCAGGGACAGCTGAGGTGTGTGGCAGGAAAGGACACATGTGCAGAGGAAGGGATGGTGTGGGCATGGCCGGAGAGGTAGCCCACAAGCTGCATGAGGAGAAGACCTACCAGCTGAAATGCTGATGGTGAGACAAAGGAAGAGTTGGAGATATGATCAAAACACCAGAAAAAAATGACAAATTGCACCAGAGAAACAAAGCAGTAGTATCAACAGAGGTACTCCTTTAATCAAAGTAGAGAAGAGAGTAAAATCAGCCCTAAAAAGTAAACAGAAAATTTTGATTGGTCCTCTGAAGGTCAGTTTTTGTAAATAGGCTTGGACTCCATGGTTTCCCTGCCTACCTAGGCTTCTTATCCCTCAAAGGTAAATGATGAAAATATAAATGGTTCATGATTAATGCATTCAATGGTAGTCATTAAACACTAATTATTTTATAGGAAAGATTCTAGAGCCTTCCATGCAAAAAGAATTATCTAATTTATTTAAACTAATGTATTGTTAGGAGGCCTTTGAAAGCGGGTATTGAAGCCCCTGTGTGTTGTTACATGTTTAGCTACATTGTCTGTCCTCAGCTTTTTCTCAGTGTCCTTGTATGAATAACATTAGATAACATTGACAGTTAAAAAGCCTTGATTTAACTTGCATAGATATATCTGGAGATCCATGCCAGACCTGAGTTCATTTAAGATGTTGCTTGACAACCTGGTCCTTTGAACTCAATCTGTACTTGATCTTGCACCTCTATGTTGCCATGGCTCCCAGATTAAATAACTAACTATTTTGCCCTAAAGGCACACCAACAGCTTACATATTTGCAAAGAGGTCTTCTTAGTTGTGCTTTCAGGTCTGGGATACTGATCCACAAAATCTCATCATGCACAAGCATGCACATCATTAAGTCTCCTTTATAAACCTTCAGAATACCCTGTGGAAAAAAAAATAGAAAAGGATGTAACTGGAATTTCTAGAAGTCCATTAAAATAATTGTTATGATCTCCAAACTATCAACCTTTATGATAACATTTTCCACAGTAGCCGTTAAAATGCTTCCTGAAATATCCCAGAACAGGTGGCGTTGGCACTGTCTTCTTCATTTTGCCACATCTTCAGTGGGTAAAAGTGATTCTAATAGGTCTTCACAAATAATTATGATCCGCTAAGAAAATACTGCCTGTATCTTTCTGTAAGATATAAGAATTGGTAAAGGGCATACCATTGTCACACCACAGGAAGTGCACTTTGGAATATCATAAACAAAATACAACATCAAATAACAATACATGTCACATGTTAGGAATCTAGGTGCATAAATGTATTCCTAATGTAAGCAGCTTTTCTTCACAGAAAAGCATGGTAATTTAAAGAGTAGCAGCAAAACATTTCTCTATGAAAGGCTGGAGCTGCAGGAGGTGATGGAAAGCTTTGTGATGTAGTACTTGAAAAGTCATGATTGTTAGCTACAGAATATACATTTTAAATTATTTTTCAAATGTTTGCCACATTAGTTTAGATTCAAACTGTGCGCTATGCAGTCATGGTGGCAAACAGTTCCCAGCAATCACAATATTTTCAAAGAACTATCTGTAAGGAAGCAAAATATTCATCTGAAATGGGGCATTTTGGTTTTTTTATTATGAAACTTTGAGTTGCATAATTAGAGAGGAAAACCAGATGATATAAATTTAACTGGATTTTATTTCAAATATTAACTATTTTGAAAAAAAGATTTTTCTTGATCAATTCCTTTTTCTTTCTTCATTTGTGTTCTTCCTCTTTTTATTTAGAATTTTTTTAAGACTATGGAAATTTGGACTTTTTTTCACTTTTTTTTTTGAGAAAAACCTGAATGTGTTTTAACTAAAACCTTAAATTTTGACGAAAAAAGCTCACTATCTTTCATAAGTGGAAGATATAAAAACAATTTTACTGCTAAGTCAGTGTTGTCATTCATCTGTTTACTGTGGGTTAATGGTCTTGTGTATACCCTGAAAACATTATTGCAGGGTGAAAGGAAGAATGTGTGTCTGATGCCTAAAATCAGGGATATGAGTCCATATATCAGCTCATAACTAGAAGGGGATAATTTTTCTATTACCAAGTACTCCCAGCTATCTGTGACTTAAGTCTGAGAGTTAGGTACCTTATGTTTTGCCATAAAATATAGCATTCTGCTGTAGTTCAACATTGCTTAAGAAGACATTTTTAGCCAGTTTAGATCTTTCTTTTCTGAGGAACACAAAGTTTTGTCTAAACTAAAGGGTGACCTTCTTTTGTGATATTTATTAATGCTCTGTGAGTATTCCCTACCCTCTGCGGCTGTGAACTGTGTTTTTTTATAAAGGTTTTGGAGCATGCATTACTTCAGTGTTCAAGACACGTTATTGTTCCAGTGAATGTTTCAGTAGGGTGCTCTGTTACTGCCAGAGCACAGATAGCTCCCATTCAGCTCAGTGTTAGATAACACAGATTCTTGAACCTGATTACAGAAACAGAGAAAAACCATATGGCTGAGAAATTAGTCTCTATCATATGTAGTACTTTTACCACATTCATATCTTTGAATTTATAGGGTGTGCAAAGGCCTCTCACATAAAAGGTCCAAGATAGCGAGCAACCATATTCTTCATGCTGGAGGAGTCCATCGGATATAGTACTGATTCCTAATGATGAGAAAGAAGAGACTCTGGTAGAAGTGTTTCCCTGTGTTTCTGGTGGTTTTATCCGTGCCTTGAAAAGCAAGATAGTACTGAAATAATACTGAATAACACTCAAACAATGAAGATGAATTTCCAAATTAAACTCCAACTGCTCTGCATTACTATGATACATGTGATCTTTTAAAGAACATCTGAAACTCCATTGTTGATCAGTCTGTGTGAGTTCCTTGCATCCACATTTTTTGGCTGTTGATACTGTTTAAAACAGTTTATTAAGTGTAATCTACTGCCCACATCAATACTAATATACTTAGCATAAATCTTCTGTGTTGTGTTGCAAGACCTCTGATTCTCCTACCTCCTCACTAGAAGTTTGTTTGCCATCAATCAAGCCATCATGACATGCCACTTTTTTTTTTCCCCTTTAATTCAAACATGATGCACAGAATCCCCTTATAAATGCAGCAGCCGGAACTCTGGAACTGTCAACCCCAGTACCAGGGTTTCCCCAAAAGGAGAGATCCTTTTTCAACACAGCCATAAAGCCTTAACAAAACAGATAAGTAAGATAAAGTTGTAGATTAGGGCTTGGTGTTTTTTTTTTGTTTGTTTGTTTGGTTGGGTTTTTTTGGTTTTTTGGGGTTTTTTTTTGGGTTTTTTTTTTGGTTGGCTTTTTTTTTGGTTGGTTTGTTTGTCTTAGTTTGTTTTTTTTAAATGGCATAACCTGCCAGCCCTGTTCTGCCTGGAACAACCGGAATTGCCAGCTCTGTCCCTTTGGTAATCGGTAACTGGAGGCAAGGCTGCTTTTTCAGCCCAAACGTCAATCTTCAGTCTTGTGATTTCTAGTCCATCAAGCTATCACACCCTTCCCCCGTAGTGCTTCTTTTCTTTAGTCCCCAGCAGCAGGCCACTTTTGGACACATTCCCCAGCAGAGCAGTATTTAGGGGCAAGGTCTGGGGGCTTTGCTCACTCTCTGCCACCATTATACTGAAGTAGGCAGCTCCAGGAATCTCTTGGCTCTTCCCCTTCCCAAAGTTTCAGTGTTCTCTGTTTCACCCATTCCTCACATGTTTCAAGAGATGCTCCATGTGACGGAGCACAGGGATGGAAGGGAGGAAGGGGAAGGAGAAGGTAGCTTTAAGGCGATGGGATTTTTGTGGTTTGCCCCACCAACTGTTTGTAAAGGGTTCAGCTGATACCTCTGACCCTCTCCCATGTCCATGCCTGTCTGCCACCTCCTCAGTGGAGGAGGAATACTTTGCCAGAGACCTTTCATTGACTATGTATCGCCTACAGACTGGAGAGAGACCAAAATATTTCTCACTGGCAGAGTTTTAAAGTAGTGGAGGTTGGCGTTTTCCCATCACAAGAAGCAAGCAGGTCAGCAGGAGATAGCCAAATGGTATTTCTTCAAGTCACACCCCGAGATTTGGCAACTTTTAAGTGCCATGTTATACTAAACTGACCTGGCATATATTCCAGGGGATGTTTGCATTGCATTATTAAACTTTGATAGTATGTTTGAAGGAATATCAATCAAGTTAATCAAAGTATGAAAGAAACCTGAAAATGAGGATGTGAGGAATAGGAATTGGCTTAAATATAACCAGGAGGGAATAAAGAAACTTGCTAAGGAAGACATCCCAAAATGCTTTCTGAAAGGTGAGAGTTTAAAATGCCAGCTTTAGTTTCATCCCAAAATAAGAAAATTAATTCATACCATCAGGAAGGCAACCCAGGCTCTGGTGGGTCATACAACAGTTAAGGCTTGTGTTTAACTCCCCTTTCCTCAAAAAGACAGGGTGAAATGGAATCTGTGTAAATGGGAACTTTAATTACTTATTGTTTCTTATTTTAGTGGGATGCACTCAGCCTACTACACCGGGATGACTGTGTTGTGACAGCCATAATTGCACTGGTGCTAACCCTAACATAGAGGGAAACTGGATTTTCTGATAAAAGATGCCAGACGGAGAAGGATAATTTCCCAGGTGTCTGAGAGGAGGCCATTACCCATGGAATGCAAATTTTATTTTAAGTTTGATCTCAGTAGGAAGGATGCATTTGTATGACAAATTGAGGAAGCAGCAAGTAAAGAGGATTAAACATATACAGAATATTAAGAAACTTTCAAATAGATGGAGGCATGGAGCTTTAACTTTCAGTGGCATGGTTTGTGATTGGAAGGGCCCTGACTAGACAACCGCGTGTACAACAGCTACTAGGATGTGTGCATGCTCAAGGAGGTAGTTTTCATACAAAATCAGAGCAAAATGAGAAGAGCTTAAAAACCCAGATTCTTGAATTGTAGCCTAGAAATGGATGTCAGAATGCAGATGGGAGAGTGTACTGAAACAGAATGCTTGGATATTGGTAGTGCTTTCAATTGCCTGTGATGTTACAGCTCAGATTTCCAATGCATCCTATGGCCTCTGGAGCTGACCAGAAAATTCACTGCAGAGACATGATTTTCTTGCATTGCCATGTTTCCTTCTCACTAAAAAATCAGTCGGTTTTTTTACAGGAGACTCTTCTAAGGATCTCCAAATAAGAAAATGGATTTTTCTAATAGTGAAGATTTTTTAGAATGAGTAAAAAAGAAAACTGGTGCCCTGTGATGTTAGTTGACATAGTTTTAGCTGAGAAGAAAGTGGGCTGACATCAGAATTTAGTGATGGCTATAATGAATGATTGTGTTCATATTGTGGTGGCTTTGTGTCTGCCAATCACCACTGTGTTACTAAAAAGGGGACAAAAATCTGAGGTTAGTGTTGCTCAAAATGGAACTTAGCATGTTTCAATTTCCCTCCCGAAGACATTCTACTCTGTGTGCAAAATGTGGGATTTCTTGGGGGGTATGTGTATTGGGGGGGATTGTTTCTTTTTCATTGCTGCTGGGGTTTTTTTTCAGTCAAGGGAGCACACATCTGCAATGAATATGGTTTTTTACTTGTGCTTGAATTGCAAATTACAAGACTCAGATTAGGAGATATCTGATAGTTTTTCCATGCCATCCAAACCTCTGTCTCCTTGCTTACTTCACACAACAAATTAATACTGAATCCTATAATAGGTATACATAACTCAAATAACCTTGATGTGAGAAAATTTCTCTAATTATGCCAGATATATCCAGTATTCCCAAACTAGCTGATAAGATACAGTATACTGACTTGCAATAAAAACTCACGGAAAGCTTCTGATGAATGGATATTGACTGCAAATGTGTATAGATTACTTTAAAAGCACTGATTAAATATTTTTATTAGTTTTTCAACAGTTAATAATATTGATCTGCATGGAATTGCTCATCTAACCATGGTAACACAATAACCCATACCATATAATCTTTACAAGACACCAGAAGAGTCCCAGAATCTTGTGGCCTTTTGGAGACAGATGCAGTAAAAAATCAATAGTTTGTTGCTTTATGTTTTTAGCTCTCACCTCTCAATAATCTTTCTTGATTCTTGTGCTGATATAATAAATTTTCTGGTATAGCATCTCTGTGTTTACAGCACTCATAGAAAGTTTTAATGGAGTTACCTTATTTGAAGGAGAAGGAAAATATGAATGTAAAACTGTATATACATTGACTGCAGCACCTCAATTTTGAGTTATTGTTTTGGTAATATTTGTATACATTTTGGAGTACTAATAAGAACAGAAAACTCTATTAAAAATCAGTTTTCATTTTGGTAATTTTACAGAGCACAATGTCGGTCATACAGCTCAAGAAGAGTGGTACCAAGGAAGCTGCGTAGTGGTGGAAGTCTCCTGTTTGACATGTTTTTCTGTTGAAGGGAGAGGACCAAATACCTTGGAGAGTTTTAGCCACTTAGAAGTCAGTTAATTTCAATTTAATCATAATTTCATAAATTTCAGTCTGTGGAACTTTAACATCTAAATGGCTTTGGGGATGTGAGTGAAAAAGACTCAACATATTATAATAACTATGTTCAGCCACACAGATTAACACCTATAAAATGTCTCTGGGCTAAACTTACTCAGCTGCAAAGGACTCATAATTTTTCTTTATGGCATTACTTTAGAAGTTACTTTTCTTAATTAAACAGACAACTTCATTAAGTCATAGTTTTTTTTCATATATGATTTAATGATGCTATCACAGAACAGCTGAGGTGGGAAGGGACCTCCAGAGTTCATCTGGTCCAACTCCCTCATCAAGCCAAGCAATGCAGAGCCAGTTGTAAGAACCAGGTACTGTGGTATTTGAATATCTCCAAGGATGGAGAGTCCAGAGTACCCCCAGGCAATCTGTGCCAGTGCTCAGTCACACTCACAGGAAAAAAAAAAAGTGTTTCCTGATGCTCAGAGGGAACCTCCTGTGTTTCACTTTGTGCTTGCTGGCATGATTTCTGTCACTGGGTATCGCTGAAGGAAATGTGTATGCCTTACACATATATTCTTATACCCAGAAATGTACGTTTAAAAGACAAATATATACCCATAATTATTAATCCCAGATTTATGCTGCCTATCTTCTTTGGTGTATCATGGAATTGATACAATTGTCATAAATGGATATTTTGAAGTTTTTGTTATGGGAAGTATAAATCAAAAATAGTTCTGATTTTTATCCTTTTATGTTTCATATTTCCTATTTTCTCTAAGTAATTACTGCAGTAAAATAATAATTCTGGTTTCAGCAGATGTTTCCTCAAATTTGAGCTGTTTCCCCACAAACAAAAAATAGATATACTTCTATTCCAGAGCTGAGAGTGCCAAAATAAGTTCCAGCTGAATTAAGGTATCACCTGTACTCTACGACTTCTGTTTGGTTCCTGGATAAAAAAGTGTAATTAAAGCTGGATGTTTAATGCAGCATTTTAATTCCTGCAGACAGTGGAATGAGGGAGAGTCAGATGCTTTTAAAGGACTGCACATAAAGTTTCCCTTCCTTGAATACCAAAACTGTTAAACTTTTGCTATAACTAGATTCAATCTCTTGATAGTTTTTGCTTGTTCATGTAGCTATACCAGTTTGATTCTTGCTAGGAAATAACTATAGGTATTTTTTCTTCCTTTTACCATGTCCTAATCTCTATAGACATTTGTACCTCTTTTTATGGTGATGGTTCCTGCATGCACTTTTGTCCATGCTGGATTTGGTGGAACAAATTGTTGGTTGAAACACACACAGCAGAATTTCCATACAGTGTCAATTTGCATGTAGGATGTTTTTCATAAGCATTGTCCATCCTCTGGATCAGTTTGTGCATTGCACCTTACAACTTTAGGATGTTAGATTTAAAATTGCCCTTCTGATTTCTCTTCTGCTTTTCATCGGTCTCATATTGGAAGAAAGGACTGCAGCACACAGCAAACAGCAGCAGCTGCAATAGCAACAGCAGCAGCAACAGTGCAATTTTCCTGTCCATGCCTATGATGATAGATAAGATTGCTACTTATAAAGTGCCAGCTGCTGGTACTTCTTTTCTTCTTGCCTAAAAGTGAAAGAAAATGGGATTGAACAGATTATTTCTGTGACACACCACTTACTTCATAGATATTTTAGCAAATGTAAGGGCACATTCCATAGCTGAATATATTTTACTCTTGGATACATTCAATTTGTATTCATTTTAGAATTTACTCTGTTAATTAGAAAAGGTTATAAGATTAATAAGTAGTCATTGCTAATATCTGCAATGGAATATAAGTTTCAGTTGATTTTTTTTCCCAAAGAGCCATTAGAGATTAGTTCATACAAATCATAGTGAGCAGTATATCCTATTTTCAAAGCTGGTCTTTATGTTGATTTGTAATCTCTGAACCATTTCAAAAATCTCTGCTAGAAAAGCCAACACAAATCCAGCAAACCATACCCTACCAACAAAAAATGATACATTGAAATTTCATACACTCTTCTTGTAGAGTTAATTTCCAAGGAATTCTTTGTAGATGTATAATGACAAATAGCTTAGAAACACACAGAGAATACTATAGCCTGTGAAATTACTCTTATTTGTTAAGAAAATGTAATATTAACTACAGTCTGGGTTTTTTTTTCCAGTTTCAGGGTATTAGAATGACTCTTGGCATGTGTTCCAGTCCCAGCCTACATCATGTTTGAGATTCATGATGACAATGACCCAAAAGGGCAAGGTGCTCTCTGTAGTTCAGCAAGATCAATGTGCCCAAATTTCAGCTGACAAAAAAGAAGGTCAGCCATTGTCCTCTTCTTTTTGGCCACCCAGACTGGGGTTCACTACAGAATGGTGTCAGGATGGCCTCTAGATAGGTGATTTCCTGATCAGATCACTCTGATATAAAAAAAGGCTCTTAAGATTCAGAATTTTTGAAGCTGGGAGGTGAATCATCCACTACAGATGATCTCATCTTCACTGAAGGTGAAGAAGAGAGAATAAAATTTAATCATCCAACCTCTTACTTTTGCTATGGATGGAAGAGACAGGTCAGATTTTAGCTAGACCTGGAATCTTCTCACATGTCAGTCGTAGTTCAGTCACTTTAATTTACCATGACATTTTCTTTGGCTGACACTGTGGGGAAAAAAATTGCAGGTTTTCTAGATGTTTATGAACACAGATCCTGAAAACAGCTCAGAAGCTCATCAGCTCTCTCTGCTACCTGTAAATTATCTAGGGATTTCCTTTGACAATTTTTTAAAGAGAAAAAAATTATCGAAACCTATCCTTTCCCACCAAACATGTTTATTTCTATATATAGACATCTTTTAGATCAATAAAGACCCCAAAACTAAACAAAAGGCAAACAAAACAAAAAAAAAAGAAAATAAATATCCCTATGCAGACACCTAATTGTAGGTGTCACTAATCTGAATGCCTACAAACAGGTCAGCTCTTTCAGAAAATCAAATACATATTGGTATATCCTTTTGTACTCTCCCACATAGGTTTGGAAAAATTGTTGCTGTTGAGAGGGAGTCTAAAGGGCATATCAAGGACTGTGAGTTTCATAAAATTGAAAAGTAAATTTTAGATGAATTTTTAATTTTTTTTTAGTGGTTGCAATGCATAACTTGCAAAAATTATGCAAACTAGGATTTTAGCTTCAAAAAATGCATTATGTTACTTGAAAAGAAAGTCTGTGGGACTCTTAATAAATTATATTCAAACAAAAAATTCACTCCTGATCCTTTAAATGCTTTGATATCATAGAGTTAACTTGGTTAAGGAAATTAACATTAGAAATAACAAAGACAAACAAATATTTATGTTATAAATGAAATTTGATAAATAATTTCGCTCCTGTAATTGGTATACCCCATATTTCAGTAGTAAATATAAGGAATATTGAAGGTAAGGAAAAATTCTGCCCGAGACAATTGAAACATTCAGTGGCACAATACTTAAATTAATATTAGAAAACAATTTAGTTGCCCATTGAATTATCCTTTATTCTGTTTACTGACTTTTTCTTCCCTGATAATAAAATCTGTCTTTTTCCTCTTTACTTTTTGGTGCAAATTTTTGTGGTGAAATATAAGCTCAGAAATGTATGAACATATTTTCAGGAATTCAGTCAACGGTCCACATATACATCCTTTTAAACAAAACACAGTCCATCTTTTGAAGGCATGAAAATTTATGTGCATTGTGATCCTTTAAGTGTGCCTACAACTTCATGTGTAAAAATAGTCTTTATTAAAAACATATCATAGTTCTTTATTGTACTGTAACTTCTTACTGCTTTATATAAATACAGATTGTAGAAATGTTATATTAGAAATTAAATATTAATACACAATGGGCTTTCAAAACACAAGCTTCAAAATGCAGTTCATATTTTAATTTTAGTGCTCAGCTGAAAATCCTTGTGACTTTTCAAAATAAATCTGAACAACCACTGGACAGTTTCATTTATAAGTAGAGGCTCTCCACATTATTCTGTGATGACATAACAGTTAATAGACAGATTTTGCAATATAGTTTAAAAGCATCCAAACCTACTGGGACCTGGTTTATCCGTCTGCAGTGCTGTGTCACTGAGTATATTGAATGATCAAGGACAAGGGGCTTTTTAACTGGGGACTAAACTTCCACAGATTTCAGTGAACACTTACAAAAATCATCAGTTAAAAGAGCTTTTGTGCATTGTTTAAAGGTTTAGATTGCAATGTGGTTACACGACCATTTAAATAAAAACCTTCTCTTTAGTACTGAACCTCTATTAAATGAGATAACGAGAGCATCAACCTGTTTGTAGTGGGCACAAGATAAACTAAGACTATGAATTATTTCTTCTGTTTCTAAATTATATTGGTTTTACTCTAAAATTCCATTTGAAAAAGAAGACATTGAGATCTCATGCAGGTTGTAGGAGGACACTGGAGAATATGCATCTGCTTAATCACCAGGTTTAATCAGAGTGTCTAGGTGAGTGAGCACTGTTTTCACCGCAGTGATTGACGCACTTTGTCTTTCACAAATAGCTATGCAGAACAGCATTATGAGGTGTCCATTTCTCCAGATGTTAAAGGTAAGTATCATCACAACATGCAGTTAAAAGGATTAAATTACCATCCCATATTATTTAAAAAAAAAAACCCAAAAAGCAGCAAGTCAACAATAGCTTCCTAAATGGCCATACTTGACAATTAGCATGTTTTACAGAAGCTCTGATATTAGAGTTCTGAAAACAGAGGTTTAAGTTAATGGAGAACTGCCTGTACCTACACAAGAATGTGCTGATCATTTTCAGTACTTAAGAAACACAGACAAAGGAATTCAATCCCCACATTATAATCCTTCTTTTGGAGATTATGCATACAAGTTGTGTCATCCAAAGAAGCCGCTTTCTCTCAGGTTTGAAAAATATTTTTTTAAATACATCTCTGGGGAAGAACAACCAATCTGAGACATTATAAAGAGTAAATGAACTCACTTCCCTTCTTCCATTGACAGGCAAAAGGGAACAATACAGCAGAAACTAGGATTATGAGACTTGTTCCTCTATCATCTGTCTGTCTGACAGCAATAGGAGAGATCATTAACAACCCAGACTCCTAATAAGTGCTCAAATGGAGAGACTCTAAAAAAGCAGAGTGAGAAATGAGACACAGAGCAGCATTCCAGCTTTAGGAAGGATTTTAAGGAATCCCAGATGCTACATGAGAAAGTTAAGGGAGGAACAGTTACTGGGTTCACTCAGAAAAGAACAATATTGATTGAGAGACTTAGGGGCAGAATTAACTGTTAGGCTAGGAGTGAACAGATATGTGTTTATCAAAGGTTTCTGTCTCTCTTGGTCACATGCACATACATACTTTTTCAATTTAGGTAAAAATTATTTCTGTTTCATCTTGCTGTTTGTTTTGCTGTTTCCCCAGCAGATATTTAAGATTATGAAACATGGGAATTTGGTCTTTTTTATTCTTATTTTTCATAGTCTCATTTTTTACTCTCATATTTTCATGTGATTATAGAAGGGTTCTGATTGAGGAGAATTCGCTTCTGGCAAAGATAAAAAAAAAACAAAAAAAAAAGCATCACCTCTCCTTTTATAGCAGAAAACCACTGCATATGCATTTACATGTATAAAATTTTTCTGCCAGAGGCACTTAAAATTATATTATATCTTCTCTTTAATTTCATAAAATCTTCCCATGCCTACTCTTTACAGGCTTGTAAGTAGAAGCTGACAGTGAAGGTGTGACCTGGTCCACCATGAAGCAGTATGATCTAGTGAGTGTACTTCTTCTAGAGAATCTATAAATGTCAAGACTGTTAACTATTTCACTGTTCATCAAAGCATGTCAGGAAAGTGAGAGAGTTTGTTCTCTGAAGAGGTGCTCCATCAGCTGTGACTGACAGCTCCTTTTTATACCACGAATTTATAGCTTTGGGGAGTGAATTCATTTACCTTTTTTTTTTCCCCACCATTCCAGAGCCCAGCAGGACTCTGCAAGGCATCTGGCAGGACAGGCCTCTGTTGTTATGAGACCAGGTTTCAGACACCCTCAAACAAGTTGTTTCCCACTTGAGTTTGGTCACAGACATGTGGTGCCCCTGGGAGGACACAGATCTGGAGCTGTTTGCTGTTCAGCTGGGGCAGCCCTCAGATGGCTGGGGAGCTGGAGCCCACCCTTGCAGTTTTTGACATAGCTACACTTCTTTTGGGGAAAGTCCTGCCAAGTAGGAAGATTCATGAGATACAGTTTTTTGGTATTAGTGTCAGGTATTTCAGCTTAGGACAAGTCAAGTCTGAACAGCCAAATAGGGCTTATAAGCATGTTTCAGATACTGCTGCCGTCCTCATCCAGGAATTTCTGATAAGGGTAGTCTTTGAAAAATAATAATGTCCTGCTGCCCTCATTTAATGATTGTGCTAAATCAAAGTGCTAATATCTCAAAAATACTTTAAAAATGTGACTCTTAAATTGAGATCATCTAAGGACTAGAAAAGCTCTACACAAGACTCCTGTGATGCTTTATGGAGAAAAAAGTTCAAATGTGCCATCAAAAGATACCTAATGTGTTCTGAATAGAGTGCTACTAATGACTGTTGTGTATGCACATACCCACCATACAAAAAGCTTAGTTCTCTGGTTAGAAAATGCATGTTGGAAGATGGCAGTCTTTTGTAAAGAGGAATTGTGCGTTTGATTCTTACATTGGACTGCTGACCAAGGACGTCCAGTTTTGTGCTGTTTGATCACAATGCTAATGCATAGGTTTGTTTACCACAGTAAGCATCCTCAGATTGAGAAATCTCAATGACTAAAGAAATATCAAGCTGGTCAAGCATTAAATTAATGTGTTTCCATAAGAAGAGAGAGTTAGATGTAAACTCTGGACCAGACAGCTTGTGGCCAATGCAAAACATCTGCACCTGGTATGACATAAATAGAGCAGAGCTGCTGAAATGAGGTAGTAGTGGCCAGTGGGGCAGGGCAAACATCACATGGTGGAAGAAGGGAGACTGTAAGGACTGATGAATGATAATAGCAGTTTACATATGTTCTCTTTCTTTTGTTAAATGTTTTGATACTTCCCCAGCCATTCCTTTGCTCTTGAGCAAACAGCCCATCCTTATACCAAGAGGTCAGAGCCGTACCCACAGATGAAGGAGCAAAGTCATTCTGTCTCCATCCACACTGCTGCAAATGCCCTTCCAGCACTGGATCAGGAAACTGCACCATTCCATTTTAAATGTAGCAAATGCTTGCACTTTTTTTGGAGAGTTCTTCACAGCCTTCTCTGGAGATTTCACAGTGACCAGAATTCCCATGATGTCTTTTCTCCACCCACCCCCGCAACGATTCCAGCGACACACCTTTTGCATAGTACCACCCAGGAAAAACAACCCCCTTATGCAATTGAAAGTATTGTTTCATCTTCAGTTTCTTGCTTTGCCAGAGGCCATGAGAGCTTATTATGAGTAGGTGCTGGTAGCCAAAGTCCTAGACTTTGCTTTATTATTTGTGTGCATTTACAACCTTCCTGTGTGACAGTCTCATTTAGTCGGTGCTACAGGCAATCTCTGTCTGTACTTAAAATATCTTTAACAGCTACATGCAGAGAACAATCACAGGGGAAGGAAAAAAAGGCATACAAAAACAAAAGGCAACTTAGAAAGGAATTGGAGCCAGAGGAATTCATGGCTGGGGTTCTTTTATTACCTGAAAGGGCACATATTTTGCGGAGCATGCAGAGTCTTCTTTTACTGATTCTATTTTTGTTGATATTTTGTCCGTTGCCATTGTTTGCTTAAAATAATTTCTCAGGAGATACCTAGTTTCAACTGGTAGCAAATTTTAGCAAAATAGCTCTGAAACTGAAAAATTGGATTATTCTCTACAGAAGACAACTACTTTATAAAGCACATGAATTATCTGTGAATCATGGCATTATATATTGGGGAGTATGACAAGTTCCTATAAACTCACAGACACAACCAAGAAATAGTGCTAAGAAAATATTTTGCTCTCTTTTCCAACCTTCAGCTGGAAAGAGTGGGGGGTAGTATCTTTTATGTCTTTTTCTGGTACTCACTAGAATGTTCACATTTAAAAGTTCTTTTATGTCCTTTCTTCCCAAAGTCCTTGTTGCACTTATCTCACAAAGTTTGCCTTATCCCCTTCCTACCACCCTGTCACCACTTCAAAAATTGCTAAGCTAGAGCTGAGAAAAATCATTTGCTCTATGTAATCCCAAAGTGAAGACCTTAAACTGGCAAACAGAAACCAATTTATAACCCCTTTACAAACTATCCCTCCTTCTGTTTCCATTATTTTCTGTAGATTTTCTGTGCTATAGGTGCTTATAAGTATTTTGACTGAGTGATTAGGTAGAAAGCGCAGTATAGTCCAGTTTTTCATTGGGCACCCATTGGACTCCCTAACCTGCCTGTTTCTGATACTGATCTAAATCCCAATTAATTTCCTCCTTTCACCACATCCATGCTGCAGCTTTAAGATCATAATAGAAACAAGTTTCAGGATGTCCTAGTTTCTTCAGGGATAAAATTCAGTATTTTCTTCATCCCAGAAGTATAGGATGGTGAGTAGATTGTAAGATTCATGTTGTCACCTTTTTCAAGGTGTTTTTATTTGTTCAACATATTGGCTCCCTGAGGAACTTTAAGTGTATTAGAAAGGAATGTAGAAAATAATGTGGTGTTCCTCATACCCAGTATAAGAAAGTATTTCATTGTATCCAATGTACAAAGAGATTATCATTATTTTCCCAGTCTTTTTACTCTCATGTTACAAGGCAAGAATAGCAGAAATGTGTGCATCTTGCCCTTATATCCCTGCAAGAGTGCCCACACACGCCCACATACTTTTTCTCATCTTTCCCTTATATATCTTATCTGAATTATAAGAGGCTTTTACTTTCTCTGCCCCTCAATTTATTCTAAACAAATATTTTCTACCCTGTCATGAAATCCACCAGTAACTGGGATGTTATAACCTGCCTAAGTACTCTTTTCTGCTACTTCACTAAATAGTCGCAACTCAAATAATTTCCCTCTAATTCCAAAGAGAATTTTAAAATGAAACAAAGCACCCACACAGACTTCATTGCTTCCAAATAATTTTTATCTTACTCATCTCTGGCAAGATTCTTCTAACCTACATTTAGATGTCCATAGAAAAAAAAATTAAAGTTGTGCTGACTCTCATTGGCTTCTTCTACACTCAATGGAGAAAATGAGACATTTGTAGACTTATATTCATCTGGCCTATTTTAGCTAATCAGTAAGATTAATCATGACCTGGAATTTCCTATTTGCTTAGTTAGAGAGGGACCTCAAGTAAATTAGGACATAGAGCTAGATCTTTACATTTACTCTGGAAAGTTCTACCTAGAAGAGAACACAAAGAACAATGTTACTACTTAAGACTTCCTAATTTCTGAATTAAAACCCATTTTATTTATGGTATCCAGAATCACAATAGGTGCTCAAACATAGAAGATTAATCTGATATCTCACAGTCAGTTCAAGTATTAAAAAAAAACCAAAAATGAAGAGGAGTTAAAAATAAATGGACAAAAATTAAAGATGCCCAAGGTTTTTAGTAAAAAAATATTTCAGGACATTAACTGTGATGAGGATGGAGAGTAGATGCGTGAAAATGGGAAAAAAGTAAATGAAAATTCTCCTGATTCATATAATAAATGAAATAATGATGTGCTTTTGAAGAACCTAGAATTTAAGTAAAAACTGCATTAAACTATATAAATTGACTTCTAGCTGTTAAAATAAATGTGGAGTAAACTTTCCAAACATTAATGTTTTTAGAGACGCAGTAGTGATGTGAGTGCCTCTAAAGTGATTGTCTGCACCCTTGGATTTGCCCTTTGTCTCTACTCATCTTACTGTGCAGACTGTGCAGCAGTGGCACAAGAAGTTCAAGCCATCAGAAAGTAATGTAAAGACTTCAATCAAAAAACCCCTTGGGGGACATTCAAGCCAATGACTGAAAGAAATAAGGAAAAAGAAAAGACTTGCTTGTAAGTTTCCCTTTCATGCTGAGATAAATTTGCTCTCATTTTTGCAAAAACACAAAATAAATTTAAAAACAGCATAGTTATCAGTCATGAAGTTAAACATCCAGAGCTTTTCTTTTTCCTTTTTTAATGCAAAAATTCATGGAGTTTATACCTATTTTTTTCAAAGCTCTCTTTTTCCCAGAAGCCTACCTTATTCAATACAAAAGAGACAAATTATGCAAAGAATTAGCAAATTTTCAATGTTTTTCTTTTATGCTTTGAACAAAAGGTTCCACTATATGAGGAAGAGGCTAGAGGCTGCTTCCAGTCAACATTTCTGTAACCATTTTCAATACACACCTTGTAACAAGGTTTGAGAATAAGTGGAAAGCCTATTCAAGCATCTTCAGAAAATATTAGAAGAAGATATATATTCACAGCATAAAATTTAAAATGAAAAGCCCTAATCAAGATAAATAGTCAAATTTTTGCAAAGCATTACACACATACATCTGACCCAGGTTACCTCTACAACTACTTTTTCCTTTTTGTGGGTAGAAGGTTTGAGTGAAAGACATCTGGGGAGCTCTGGGCTAGGATAATTTTTATCCGAATTAAAAATATGTAAACACAAACAGGACAGAAGGTAAATACTAGATACACTTTAGCAGACCTTGCTGCTTATTATTTCTTGTAGAGTTACTAAAACTAGGGACTTTTTAAAGTAAAAGCCTGGCTTGCATATTCTTGCAGCTCACTTTGCTGAGAGGCACTGAGGCATCCTTGAGGCTGACTACTGGGAGTTCTGGAATATAAAAATAACTAGAGAAATGTGCATTTGATTAACAAAAATAAACACCTCAGTAACTTCTGAACTGTGAATCAACAAATGAACACTACTTAGCTGTAAAAGATTGAGTTCTAAATGAAAAAAAATATTTGCTGAATTTGTGATCACCCAGAAGAAATTTGCATTGCAGATAAGTGACACTTTGAAAGGGTCATATCAATTCTTGTGTGTGTTTCAACACTGCTGAAACTTAATTTATGTACTGTCATTGGAGAGAGGGAAGTATAATGGATTTTTAATTATTCCAAGTTTCAAAGAGCAAATGGGAGGTGGTCCAGTTTCCAGACAAAGCAGGAAGAGAATTAAGAGTTATAAAGAGCAAATTACACAGTCATGCACTATTAAAATTTTCTTGGGAATGTAACATTCCTATTTTTTAAAATGTTTACATTAATGTCTTGATTCACTCCCAGGGCACAATGCTTTATCACATTTTTTTAAATGGTTAACAAGGTTTCATGCACCAAATTAACTCTGGTTCATTTATGTTCCCACATACCTCCTCACTTTTGGATAAGTAGGTTGATGTACCCTGCAAAGGCAACAGAGTTTTGCTATTACATTTAATATTTTGGGGTTTTTTTCCAGTTCCTTGACTAAAAAAAGTAGAAAGTTATTCATATGCTTTGAAAAAGTTCTTCGTTCTCAGGTCATGGAATAAGGTACATCATTAATGGGATTTTCAAGCTTAAGTTCTTTCAGCAACTGCTAGCACTTAGGATGAGAATTTAAAGAGCCAGATTGATAGACTGGTTCTGGAAAATGATTGCATTGCTGTGGTTTTGAATCTTAAACATTTTTGTTCAGTAATTGCTGATTGATTACAAGGTAGACAGCAGTACTTTTCTATACCTCTTTTTGTTTCTTTCTGTTCCCTAATAATATGGTCCAGCACCTAAAAAAGTCACAAAAAATCTTAATAATTTTGATTTGCACTTAAACCATCACGACACACAGAACATTTTTCCTTCCTAAACCTGGTAGAGCTTTATCACTAAAACTAATATTTAGTATATTCACTGCTCCCCCAATGCCCATCTTTCCAAGTCTTTTCTCTTTTCATCCTGGTTGCCACTGAAAGCACATTTGACATGGGCTTTCATTAAAACAGCTAAACTTCTATCTGGTCCTTTTTTAATTCCATTCACCTAAATATAGAAAATTTTGATGATTAGAAAGAGTTGGGATGAAGTCTTAGAATAGTTTGAGCTTTAGAAGATATCTAGCTGGAGATCTTACAAGAAAATATTTTCTTGGAAAATTTAGAGCTGTTCTGCTTTTGGTTCTGAAATGCTGCTACAAACCCTGTTGGTCTTTCATCATTTCCAGTTCCATCTGGAACCCATAAGGCAAATTTGCATACATAAAAATAAAATGTTATTTGAATATTTCAGATCTTCATTAAAGGCTTGGTCTAATTTCAGGTCTAATCACAGATGAAACTCTAGTGGTGTTGGGGGACACTTAGATTTGGACTAGTTCATATCTAATTTTCATCATCAAGAAGACTGTGTTCTCTTGGGAAAAGACAATAATTAAATCTCTGCTGCTTTTTCTCAAGATTATTGGAAAGTGAAACTAGAAGTAAATTGATTGGATTCAAATACTTGTTAAGCCTTTTAATAGGCTTTGAAGGACTACAAGTAAGGGAAGGTAAGAATTCAAAGTCAAAAAGTTTGCATGCACCTATTGCTGATAATTCATATGATTTAGTGCAGAAACTTCTCCAGTAGAGCATAAGACTGGTTATGGACTCTCCAAATGAGTCTCTATATGGCAGTGACAGCTATGCCTCCACCATAAAGGAAATAAAATATGTTTTTATTACTGTGTTAAAATTTTTGAAATAGATTGGTTTCATTGTTTTTTAGAACATTACTTCATTGTGTTTCACAGTAGAAAAATTCACACTGGGACCTTTTGAACACCCCTGGTGTCTGGAGAGCTTGGGTACAATTTAGAGGGCTTGCAATTGAGCTGTCTGGGAATCCACAAAAGGAAACCCACTGCTTCCATTATTTTGAGTTATTAGTGTTAGGTTTCTTTATTTTTCTAATACATACACAGTGTGTAACAGTTGATTTCTTTTCTCAAATTAGATTTAACAGTAAATGATAGCAGTTTCACCAGAAATGTTCATATACCACAGAGACCATGGCCACATCTGCTATCAATAACATAAAGTAATATCTGGGACACTCCAGAGGCTACTAAAAGTGGAAACAACATCTACAGTATCGAGTTCTCAAACCAGAAAATTATGAAATGGCAACATCATAAAATCCACCTCTGTGAGTAATGGCAGACATGGATACAAGTCTCAGGCTCAGCCTTAAATATAATCTATTACTTCTGCTCCTGCCATTCCCTGGTGACTGCTGCTGCACTCTGCAGGATGCAGAATGCAAGCTACCACAAATGTGTGTTTGCTACTGTTCATAGACTGTCTGTGAGAACAGCAAATAAAAAGGAAAATCAGACATGTGCCATCCTTCCTGGGGAAGTTTTCCTAGAGGTATTTCAACCTGCTTTGAGGAAAAAGTGTGAGATGACATCTCTCTGTTTAGGAAATAGTGCTGGAAGTTGGGCCTGGTGAAGTTCTTTGGGAATAGAAAAAAGAAAAATAGTTAGCTTCTTCTAGGGTTCAAGGTTATGGCAGATAAGTGTGGTGAGGAGTTACTAATAATTACACATATTTCAAAAATTAACTTTTAATCAAAATAAATATTTTTAATCAAGAAAAAACACAGAATCTGAAGGTGAATGTATTTATCCTTACTTCTAAATATTTTTATAATTTTCTGCAACATCTCATGTAAAAAAGGTACTTCGTGTGGTTGGTGATTGCCCAGTCCTGTCAGCTGAAGTCCTACTGTTATCAAATGCATCAAGAATTTACCTTGCAGGTGCATAGAGACTAGAAAAATAAGGGCCAGAATAATGCAGTCAGTGTGGGCTATTAAAAACAGTAGCACCTCCCACCATGTTGCAGCTAACCCAGCTCCAGAGAGGTGAAAATTGTTTCCTTATACAAATACTTGTTGCTACAGAAATAAAGCTGGGAGAGATCTGTGAATTACATTACCATCGTGCACAACTTTTAAAATAAAAGCACTTATGAATAATGAGCAAGCTCTCTCAAGTCCTGACTTGAAATCCCTGAACTTCTGTGATGCAAAAAATAAAAAGAGCAAACATTTTAAAATGATGCTACAAAAGTGTACAGAGATATACCATAGGAGCTGAATACTGTTCCCAGTGCAGCAACTTAACTGGCTTGCAAACATGCAGTTATCCTATGAGGAGTTGCCAGTGAGAATGAGTGATGAGAACAAGTAATGAGAATGAGCAATGAAGAATTTAATCAAGATTAAGCTGGTTTTTTGAGATACATAAGCGTGGTGGACATACATTTTCACCTGATTCCAGTTTGCTTTTCTGATCTGGTGTTTTTCAGACAATATGTGACCACTTGGGTATTGTTCTATCAGGAGTAAGACTCTCCTGCTTGTAAATTTTGATGGGAAAAAGGCCTTTGGGTCTTCCACACCCTGTATATATGCTTGGTTTACTGGGTGATGTGTACTGAATATTTGTGCCAGTTATCTTCAGAAATCATCCAGGCTGATCCTGATAATCTCTCCTTTGGAAGCCAGTGCAGTTCCACTAACAGGTATAGTTGTGGCAAATCACTGCATCTCCTCTGGTTATATCACTGCCATAAGTGCAATTCTTCTCTTTTCAGCAGATTAACAAGGTTCATTCTCCTTTAACTAGTCTCAACCTAGTTACAGTACTTTAACTAATAACTGAGGGTTTTCTTACTGACATCAAGAAAATTGATGAGAGTTAGATAAATTAAATTGCAGATGAAACCCTAGTGCCTCCACAGATTTGCTATCAATCATAGCAGGGTTGAGACTTCCTAAATAAAAAGAAAAAAGAAAAATAAGGGGAAAAAATTGAAGTAAAGAAAAGCTTGTGGAAATATGTCAAGTAAAAAATATGTTTTAATTTTCTTTTTGTCATCGCTGGGATATTGTCATCACCAAAGGCAACAAAGATCCTTATGACATGTGATTGACAAAGTTATTGTCTTTCTGCCTGAACCCAGAAAAAACCCCCAAACACCCCAACTGAATTTGTTAAGTCTGATTTTTGGCAAAATTTACAACATGATCTGAAAGGGCATTCATTAAAAAAAAAAAAAAATTCTTACCACATCAAAGCTGTTTTCAGTGTGTTGCAATTAGAAATTCAGAGTGATGCTATTACAGCAGAATACATTTAATAATTTCTATATCATGGTATGAACAGAGAACACAATTTAAAAATCACTTAACTAAAATCCTAGAAGATCTGGCAATCTACAGAAATATTTACAAACAAAATACAAACATTAAAACTTGTAATCAAAATCTCATGAACAGAAGTTTGCAGGAAATTTTCTAACACCAGAAATATGGTAAAGCATGCTGAAAGGTGGGATTGAATTAATTAAGCATATTAGAGACCATTTTGTTTTTTCTCTGCTTCACTGGGATGAACTTTGTACCACATCGGTAAGATGTTCAGCTGTTTCATTTTACATCAGTGGATGTGTGAAGCTGCTGTAGGAAGAGAGAATGCAGGAAGATGACCCTCCCTGCAGCTCAGAAGGCAGAGAGGTTCCCAGTCTGTGGTGGTGTAGAAGCTCCAAAACCTGTAATCTCTGCTGCTGTCCACACAGAAAGCTAATGACCCTTCTGTCAGTAAGATCTGTCTCTGTTTCCCCCAAGAAACCTTCATAATCTGGGGAAAACAAAAAGAGCCACAGAGTAAATTTCCATGTGTTCTGAATTTTCTGTCTGTGGAGTGGTGCTCTCAGTGGATTGGAAGTGATTTGATCGTGGTTTATTGAGATTACAGTGTAGCACTAACCAAAGGATCATCTAGAGGTGGCAACAGCATTCTTTCACTGAAGAAACTCCATGAAAAACACATGGCTCTGCATAATAAAATTTAAAATTATATGTCAGTGAAATAGATTTAATGCAGTAAGTCTCTAAAAACTTTTTTAGGATTAGGAAGCAATACATTTCCATCGCTTTAACATAATCTGACAATAAAATTTTGTATAAAACTGAAAATTAGAAACATTTAATCAGAAGATAACAGAAATCTGGTTCTTGAAAGTCAACTGTGATTAAACAGATGTTAGGGAGCAAAGTCTTTGACAAATACCTCTGACAGCTAATTATTATGTTGCTTAAAAGTTTCTTCTTTCAAAGCAAGGTCAATGCAGGAGGATATGTGAAAATGAATAAAAAGAATGAGTTGTCATTTGACATTCTTTGCTATAAAATTAACAATATGCATTTATGTCAAGGTTATAACAGCACAAATGCAATACATTACATAAGCATCTTGGTTCATTTCATGATAAACTTTGCAGCAAAAGTCTCCACCCCCTAGACCATAAAGTGCAATCATGAGTAGCATTTATGTTTTTTTAGATTGTGGAATGGATAGGAGTATAAGGTAATATGTAGCCTAATACACATACTAAAGTAGTTAGACAGTGGTTATTTATGTTGTTGCCATTGTATTAGTTAAAAACAATTAAAATTTGTCATCACCCTAGTGTGTACTCATATTCAAGTCATACAAAGAAAAGGAGTAAGCATTTTACTTTACCATAGGTTCTCTTGAGAATTATATAGGCACATCGTGTACATGTGCAATTCCTTCTAAATGCACAGATTGAATTCTTTATTCTGTGAAATCATTGAACCATAGAATTATTAGGGCTGGAAGATACCTTAAAGGTCTTTCTGTTTCAATTCAACTGCTGTGGGGAGGGAACCACTAAGACCAGGTTGCTCAGAGTCACAACTTGCCTGGCCTTGAGCACCTCCAGGGATGGGGTATCCAAAACCTCTCTGGACCACTTGCTCCAGTCCCTCACTCCCTAAGTAAAGAATTTCTTCCCTATATCTAATCTAAGCCTGCTCTCCTTCAGCTTAAGACCATTCTCTTACTCTATCACTGTATGCCCTTGTGAAAAGCCCCTCTCCTAAAATCATTACCTATTTTTCAATTTTTACTCTGTGTATATATGAATGAATAAATCAGGTCAACTTTTACCCATAAACTTCATCAGCATCCTGAAGAAAAAGAAAAATGCTTTTAATAATATGCAGAATTGGAATTATGCATTTTTGGGAATTTTTGTACTACTGTAAATTCTGTAAAGGGAAATGTAATTATTAGTCCTATTAACATAAAAAAATTGAATGAATGCCAGCAAAAAAGAATTGGCAAGAATTTTCCTTCTCATGGATCGAAGCAGTTTCTCTTTGTCTCATTAACTCTGTTGATTGAACAAGTGAAGATGTGGTATGTTTTCTGACAGTATCATGCAAAAGGATTAATTTCATCCCATCACTGGTAAATAGGTTGTTACCTTCAATTTTAATTTTTTTTTAATAATGAAAAAGTAGCAAATAAGTAATTTGAATCCTTTGCATGTCTGAAAAATACGTCTTTATCTGGTGCAAAACAACATTATAAATACTTTATGTCACTAAATATTATGGCATCATATTATACAGAAAATGTCAGAATGAATAGTTAAATACATGCTACTAATGAATAAAGATATAAGCTGACCCACTGAAGTAGCAGATCTACAAAGTTGTGAAATCTTTTGGCACTGAAATTTTGTCACATTCAGAGTGGCATCACCTCAACTTAAGGTGTCTCCAGTATAGGTTTATTCAAGGATATCTAGACCTTAAATTTATTCAGTTGAGACTTACTCAAAGGCATCTATGACCTCCAGAGATTTATTCATTCCACAGTAAAGCTGAATGTACATTTGATCAGATAACTGCATCCTAACCTCACATGCCTAGCTAGTCTGCTGTGAAGGAGACCCACACATGTTACTGGCAGGTAAAGGTCTGTTTTCTAAATGGACCTCCCACTCTTATTGTAGGAATCACACAATCTTCTAAGAAAGTGAAAGGGAATGCAGAGAACACCAGATTTCTTTTTGTTAGCTTTTTGACAGTAGCCAAGCAGCATTTCATACTATTAGTCATCTTGAGAGTGACAGTTGAAGAAAAATGGAAATACATGCCTCTTTGCTTTAGCACTAGTATACATCGATGTTTTAAAGTAGGTCAGCACCAGAACTCACACTCCAGACTGATGAATATAAGGAATGGAATAAAATGAACTCTGGAACTTGAATGACTGACAAAAAATAGTTTCAACAGAGAGAATAAGGAGAAGTTTCAGTGTAAGGGTGTATAAAATAACTATTATGTAAAACTCTTTTGAAGTATTTTTTCTTGGACAGCTCTAATGGTGGACTTTCTTTTGTCTTAGGTACTGACAGTATAAAATTTAGGAGAATGCTTCACATCTCACACCAGACACAACAGATCTTGTCAACCAAGGCCATGTGAGGCCAGGAGTATAAAGGTCTGTCTCATAACTAGCAAGCAATTAGCTTTTGCTTCTTTGTGCCTAAAATAAAGGATAATGCTAGATTAGAATGTTACATTTTTTAAAAAATACAAAAAATAAACAGCTTGAAAGGAAGGCAAATATAATGAGTTTATCAAATGAGTGGTTATCCTGCAGGAAGCATTTTACTGAGATTTGTGTAGTATTTCTCTCTCTAAATATCCTTTTTCTGAGAATGTAAAGAAATTTAACAATTTAAATGTAAAGAAATCAGTAACAAAGTAAAAATAATATGAAAAAAGAAAACATTTTCAAAAATAATTACTAACATATCTAGGACACAAGGTATTTAGCACTGGAACACAATTACATAGTGTACATATTTTATGTGGAATTTAATAGAGATATGTGTGTTTCTGTGTATGCTTATTCTTCCTTGGATGAGCCATACAAATTTCATCCTTTTAACTGTATGAAAGACAGATAATGGAAACAAGAAAGGAAATATATACATTCATGGGAGTAAATGAAGCAATGACTAGAACATAACGAGACACTAAGCCATAATTCTTTTTGCTGAGAAATTTTTTCCCAAAGGAGTGAAAACATCTGGTACTTAAGAGGCAGGGTTCTTGATTTTAGCATCTCTTCAGACACTCAGAGATCTTTTGGCATCTCTAAATGACAGAAAATGATCAGGAGTGACAGACTGACTATCCAGAATCAATATATACTGTGAGCAGTGAAAACTACCGCAAATGAAATAGAAGCATCCCTGCTTACAGAGAAACCAAAGAAAACTAGATTGAAGAAATAATGTTTGCATTTACTTTATGATCACATCTGCATTTTGTCCACTCACACAAAATATCCTCCTGGCATCCTGTTCAGACTCTAAAAAAGAGAGAAAAGCATGGATTAGTTTGGGTTAGAAGCTAGGTTTCATAGCCTGAAATAAAAATTTGCATTCTGAAGAAAGAGGACTCATTGTAAGTGTAACTACACAGGACAGATCTAGAGTTTGGTTCTCATCTCTGGTGTAAACAGAGCATCAGAGAGGAAGAGAGAAAAGAAGATTTCTTAGTCCAGAAAGTTGTCTCCAGTTATGATTGTTAAAGATTGCTTATGAAGAATCATTTGTGAACTGTATGGTTATGTCTACATCATTTAACTACAAAATAAGATTGTTGTGCTATTTTTCTGGCTATTATAGGAACAGTATCAAAATAGGGAGAGCTTTTTCTTTATCTGAGATGGTTATGAAAGGGAAAAATCCCAGTATGGTGAAATGATGCAAGTCTTTCACAGTTGTGGGCTAGAGATAGTCTAGGAAATTGCAAGTCATTCAGACTGTTGACAGCTGATCCAATGATCCATGAAATAGTCCAAATCTATGCTAGTAAGATCCTGTATTCCCTAAAAGTGGGTAGACATACCCAAGCTATGAGTGGGCTGTGGTCCACTACCACTATGAACCACGACTGGAAATTGTTTAGGAGACCATTAGTGGACAGAGTCTTCCAGAAACCAGAATGGACCCAGATTCCTGGGCTTGAGGAGGAAACTGTTCCAGGGACTGTTCACAAAGACATCCCTGGGGGCAGCTTTCAAGACTTATGAGTCTTCTCTGTTTGCTTTGTCAAAGTCCCCCAATATGCTGCTGATGTCTTTTTTTGTACCTTTCCCCATCATCTGGCTTGCACAAAATCTTTGTGGATCCCCTCTCCATTTCTTCAGCTCTTCTGCAAGTTTTTGTACTATTCCTGTTGCCTTCCCACCCTCTCTATGTGACTGTAACATTGCCTCTCCTGTTACTGCTTATCATCATTTGCCACTGATTTTTGGGTTCCATTCTTAGCAGAACTGCACCACCACACTGAGACTCTGGATGACACTGAGGCACTCCAGTCTCTACACAAGCAGTCAGTAGCCTAAAGCTGTTTCTGGCCTTATATGAAACAATTTACTTTTAATCTATTAACTGAAACTATCTGGTGAAGTTTTATGTTGCATCACACTTCATGTCGGGACTAGCAAGGAATGACCTGACTGATAACCTCTATCCTAGGAGAGAATTAAAAACTTAACATTGTGATTTGAAGCAGTCTAAATAAATTGTATCTCTGAGCAAGTGTAACAAGCTGAGTGCCTTAGCAGTCCTAGGAAAACAAAAATAGGAATAAGCCCCTCCTGTGTCACGTGGTTTTTGGCAGGAGATATGCCCCTTAGTCAGCTCAGCAATAAACACTGGGTTGATGAGCCTTAGATCTTATTTATGGGCTTTCCTAGCAGTGTGACTCATCAGGATCTAAGTTGTTCTTTTTGATCTCAATAGATTTGCTCTGTCTTTAAACTGTTAGATTGCCATTTTATGGTATGTACTTATGTGAGTTAGAAACAGTAGCAGGGAAAAACAACCAAATCTTTTAAAAAAGCCTATCAGATTGTACCAGTGAACTTAAACTATCCTGGGGATGCTGTTGAAATAAACTGGCATCTTTGCTCTGCCTTCTGCAAAATTGAAGGCTTGAAATGAAAGTGTCTTCTGCAAATAACACACAAAATAATTTACATGAAATGACATGCTTTTTCTTATCCACATAAGCCCATCTGTGCAATACAGAATATGACAGAAATAGAAATTGTAAGGCAAGAGGGTAAAGCTATCTATCCACCACATCAATGTTCATGTAGGCCAAGTGAAGTAGCACATGAGCAATACAAAGCTTTGCCAATTAACTTGGTGAGTGTGGTGGAACATATTCTGTGCCTTGGCTGGTCCATTTCTGTATTGATTTCGAAATAGCGTCACAGCTGATTTGTGGTCTTGGTTAACCTGTACTGTAGACTGTGCCTCTGGTTTCTTTGACATAGTTTATCCCACAGCATGCCAACATGGCCATAAACAAAGGTAGAGAGGACCCTTCAAAGCAGTTTTCTTCAACTAATTGCAATTAATTCCTATACAGCCATCAGAAATCTGTCCACTGAGCTTTTTATAGCACAGACTGGCAGAAGGCTGTCATGTTTGTGGTTATCCAGGCCCATATCTGTAGAAAAGCTTGAGGAACTCTCTTTTGTTAAATCATAATTTGTGGAATCATTTTGTACATGGCAAACTCTATAGATCAAATACTTCCCTTTCATTTGATATCTAGCTTTTGAGCCTGTTATGGAACAAGGCTCTGGATTTCACTCATTTCAGGACTAGCACAAGAATCCCTTCATATTATGTTCTACGAGTGGCTGAAATTGGCAGAAGGGCAGCCCAAATGGCAAATTTGCATCAAAGATTTTGGCTCCAATTGTCCATTTGGTTCTGCAGATAAAAATAAAATAATTTTTTCCCTTTGTGTTACAAAATGTTCTTTGACCTGTAGAAGACACAAAAGTGTAGCCCCAGAAGTGATACTGTATGGCAGCAGCCAGTCACCAATTCATAGCACAGACCATAGAGTTGTTAGGACTGGGTGTTCTGATAAAATTGGTGATCTGTTTGTTGAGGGCTCTTCATCACACACACAGTATGTATGATAACTGTTTAGACACACAGACAGAGAGTTGCTAAAATCTTTTCCTACTGTAGTAAAGGCATATACTTTGAATTTTACTTGAAATAAACACTTCCTTTTGAGTTTGAAAACTGAATGAAATGTTTTCCCTTTTTTTTGGTCCTGCTGTGCAGTTACTATGCCAAACATCTAGTCACAATCCCCTGTACTTTACTATAACAACAGAGGGAGACCTTCCATTTAAACGACATGATTTCCTAGGAAACTTGTTTTATCTCATAATCTGAGTGCCTTCAAACCCCATGAAAGATCTACAGTTTGTACAATTCAGCCTTTTGAAGAGTTTTGTGACCTTGAGGCAGATCTTCAATGCTATGTGTTGTTGTGCTGGAATTGCAATCAGTTTTAAATGCCTTAAATTCTAAGGATTAAAAGAAGTATTATAATTTAGTAGTGCTGTAGTGGTTTAGATATTTATAGTTAAGTATAATGAGTAGAGATTGGGGGTTTTTTAACCAGGTAACTGAATATTTGTTTGTTTAACTTAATTGATGTTCCCATCAACTCTTGTTTTAGCAAAACAAATGTAGCATGATAAATGAACAAAACAATGGTGAGATCATAATGTGGAATTTGCTGCCATTTTCTGAGTTATGAATTACATTCCTCAATGCCAGAACAATAAAGAACCTAAAAATCAAGAGTGTATTTTTCTTCTAAAAACCTCACAGAATCCAGAGACCTAATGTGAAATATCAAAGAGTAAGCTATATGTTTTGCTTATATCTATGTCCATATATTTTTAAATAGCAGATGTGATAACACTGAATAATACCTTGTGCCTGAGAAACCCATCTATGAATTTATTTATGCATGAATATGCTTACCTGCCTATCATTCAATTCTTTCCTTATTAACCATTACATGATAACACTTTCCATTCATTTAATTTCTAATTAAAATACCCATAAGTTTATAATCTCATTCTGAAAAAAATTCAGAAATGCATTTCTGTATAATCACAGAATAAGCTGAATTGAAAGAAAACCCTCAAGGCTCTTGGAATCCAACTCCTGGCCTGCACAAGACCATCCCCAAGAATTGCACTGTGTGCCCCAGATCATTGTTCCAATGCTTCTTGAACTCTGTCAGTTTTGGTGCTGTTACTGCTTCCCTGGGGAGCCCTTTCCAGTGCTCAGCCACCCTCTGGGTGAAAAACCTTTTCTCTCATGTCTAACCTAAACTCCCCCTGACACAGCTTCAGGCCATTCCCTCCGGCCCTGTCACTGATCACCAGAGAGAAGAGATCAGTGCCTGCCCTTTCTCTTCCCCTCATGGGGAAGCTGTAACTGCAGTGAGGTCTCCCCTCAGTCTCCTCTTCTCCAGGCTGAACAGACCAAGTGACCTCAGCTGCTCCTCCTATGAGCTTCCTTAATGCACATGGAGAACTGGGATGTGATTTGAGACAGCCAGCACTGTGTCACCATGGACAAGTCCTGTCTGAGCAATCTAGTGGCCTTCTGTGATGGGGTGACTGCATCAGTGGACTAGGGACAGGCTACAGATATCATTTATCTGGACTTCTGAAAAAACTTTGACTCAGTCTCCCAGAACATCTTGCTCTCAAAATTGCTTGCTTTCTGTGTGTCTCTTCTGAATTTAGTTGACTTTAAATGTCTATGTGGAAGACATATTTATTTTCTAGAATTTCAGATCCTGCTGAAGAATTAAAACTCCATTTCCAAGATATATTTTTTGTCATAGTGTTCTCTTGTATTTCAAGCTAAACTTGCCTTGGCCAAAGGCTTATTTATCTCTCCTAAAGTGAACTTCACATTGTATCCTGGATAACATTTTACATCAACCTTTTACACATATAGACAAAAATAAAAACATTAACTGAGTGACCTCAAAGCTTCCCAAAATTCTTTCACCAACCCATTTGTTCACTGCACAAAGGTACCTTAAGCATTTCCTATTCTTGTCTCAATGAACTAAGAGGAAGAGAGTAGCTACTCTTTTTCGGAACAAAAATATTTCTTTTTGTCATTTAGGCCTCTTTTCGTAATTAGTGGTGAGTACTTTTGGAAGATATGTCACTTCTGAGCCTCACTGCTGTTGATATAAGTGTTTCTGCCCCTTGGCTGCCACTGGAAGCAGATGGTGGGCTGACAAGATCTATTTAAGTTCTGAGTGCCTTGAAGGAAGTAAAAGCAGTAAAGGAAGGTAATTTGAAGCATGGGGAGTATAAATCATACCTTCATCAGCATAATTGTAAAACTAGGCTTTGATCCTGGAAGCAAAACTTCTCACACAGGAATCTGTACCTGATACCATCATATGTGGTGGTACTCTGTCAAAAAATCTCCAGTGCAGATCCTTTTCAAAAAACCCCAAATGGTCCAAGCCTTTATCCTTTCTGAGATTGAAGGCTCTGTGTGTGTTAGAATCAACAGTCCCTTCAGCCCAGTATGACAGTTTTGACAATGATCATAAGCTGATGACTAGAGAATAGCATAAGAACAGAGGAATAATATATAGGGGTTTTCCCCTGAGTACTTCACTAATAATCACTTAAATTCATGGATTCCACCAATTGTTTAGGTGTTTATTAATACTGGCAGATTTCTATTCCATGGTTCTGATAGGAACCACTGCAATCTGCTGTTGCAATCACACACCTCTTAGATGACCACCTTTATCATTTATTTTCAGGGCTTTTGGACAGACAATGATCATCACATGTTAATGAAATGCAGTTGTCTGTGAGATGCCCAGATATCCCCTTTGAAAACAAGCAGAAACCAGCTTTGGCTGGGTTTCAAGCATAGGTACTTCAAGTAGTTATCTGAGAATATGAATTTTGTAACTGACATTTGCTTTTAGAAGACAGAGTACTGCCAAGTGTTGAGTTGTCTGTCAAGGTAATTTACAAAAGAGATAGAAATAATACTATTTAGTGTTATAATAGTTGGGTATATGCCCCAGAAACTCTTCACCAAGATATGCAAATTTTCCCAAGGTTATGCCAAACAGCAAAAAAAAAAACAGTTTCACATTTGAAGGGGTCACTACTAGCTTAAGACTAGCTTAACTAACTAGTTAAGCTACTAACAGACTAGCTTGAATCTGATATCAGAAATCCAGAACAATTAACCTGAATTTTCCAGCATTCAATTAACTGCTTTTTGCCTTTTTGGGAAATTCTTTAATTAACTTAAAAGCTAGCATATTCATGAACAGGAGAAAAATCCAAAAAGATAAACAAGCTAATACTACCTAATTCCTCATGCAATTATGAATTTATAGAATTTCACTCAAAGTATAGTACTGTCAGTTCTTGCTGGGTAGCAAAGCCCAGTTTGAGCCAAACTGCTGTTACAGAAAGAGTTACCTCTGCCCATAGTTTGTTACACATGCTTCAGTCATGCTGTTCCTTTAGCCATTCCTTGTTCTGCTCCTGCATGCTGACTGTGTGAGATAAGCCAGCAGAGACACAAAGAGATTTTTATTTTGTACCTGACCAAATATGGAATTCTTCTGAATACAAAATACAGCCTGTTGCCTTATCCAATATCCTGATTTAGATCAAATGAAACACACATCAAGACAAGATTCTTGATTTCTTTCAAAATTCTCACCACTGAACCTTAGTTCCACAGACTGTTACTTGAAGGTATGTGGCCATTTATCCCATATACATTTAGAAATTGTTGATGGACTGGACTTCTCCATGAAACTGTAATTAGAAATTTTCCAGCATATCATGATAAGGCTCTCTTTAATTTTTTTTTTTTTTTATAATAACATTGCATGTTAATCATAATAGAAATCAAAATATATAAAACAGAAACTTTTATTATCTATTGTTTCCCTCACCTTTCTTCTCTAGGCAGAAACAACACTCCGTCTGTTTTTGGATTGTCTCTGGAATTCTTAATGAAGAGAACAGAGGAAGCCTGTAAGTTCTATTCTCATATTAGATCACAGCTATGAGCCTACACAAGATACTCTGATGCTATTTACTCATTACTCTCCAGCTGAGAACACAAACATATTTTGTTAATTCATTTTTAGACAGTTTCAAAAGTAGGAACATTTATTATTATCAAGAAAAAGTGTAAATAATATTTGGGGAAAATTAAATAAGCATTATCATTAATAGTTACTAATTAATTGAGAAAATAGAGCAACTTGCATTGCACTATGTCTATATTTCAATTTTTGCCCTAAAAAAATCAAAACCTAAACTGAGACAAAACATATCCTGGCAAAGTAAACCATGTAAATCTCTGACAAAAATAGAGAAAGAAGCTGTTCCTTGATTTTTGTATAAAAATGTTTTCTACCTATATATATAATTCAAAATAGTTATTAAAGAAATAAAAGTATTATTTTTTAAAGTTTTCTTTTAAGTATGAAATAAGAAAAATTTATTTTAATGATGATTTTAATAAGAGAATATCCAAAAATTACTCAAAAGAGAGATTAAAGGAGAAACAATCTAAACTGTTATAAAAGATAAAATAGTATGAAGTTTCAGAAGATTAAAAAAATATGTTTAAGAATATTTAACAGGTACATTAATTTTTATTATGTAAGTATGCACCTACATTTACAAGCCAATTTTATGGTACTTACCAGCTTGACCAGTTACCTGGAGGTCTTGCTAAAAGATGGAAGAAACCTGGGTCAAAAAACTTGTTCAATTACTGCAATAGTTTCATTTCCTGAGGAAGAAAAATATTTTACATGCTTTTAATTAAGTTAAAAGGCCAAAATTCTAAGATTACATCTAAGATCAATTGATAAAGGTCAAAAATGTGTAACATCAAGGTACATGCACATATGTAAGACAAAAGTTTGTTCTACCATAGTAAAATGCCTAGAAGCGGTGCCTCTGACACGTCTACATTTTGCAAAGGGAAGAGAGCAGTTAGAAGAAGCCTTCTCCTCATCAGGGTGTCCATATGATTCCAAGTAGGAAGGATCTCCACATACTGCTCCAGAGTAACTCCCTCAGATGGGCACAATCCATACTCCACTGCTCACTGCAAGCATGATGTGGAATAATTTTTGAAGTGTAGGTTGTGTGATCTTGTTCAAGGAAGGAAAAACCTCTGCTTTTTGTTCTTGGATTAAGGGAGTAGGATGAAAAGGCATAAGGAAGTCAAAATCTGGTTATAACTGAGCTCTCAAATATAAATTTGTTCTGTTGAATCTCGCCTTTTATAGTGACCTGGATGTTACTGGACTAAAGCAAACATTTGTTTGAGGAGGATTCTCACTTGAAAGTCAAAGTATTTTCTTTTGTTGTAGTCATTACATGAGTCAATCATTGAAAAGCTCAAATTAAACAAAAAAAGTTAGGAATACATTACAGGAAAAAAAGTGAGTGACCCAGTGCATTGCTTTACATGCTCAAAGTGCTGTTTAGCTGAATAGAACTTGATAGTCTGGGGAAAATAAATCGAGAATGAGATTAACTTCTTGAGACTGGAAAGAGCTAGTTTGGTTAGTAAAATTTTATGTGATTATAAATGTGTTCAGAATTAATTTTCAGATAGTTTTTGTTGAGCAAATTTTGTTGGAAAGGCTCAGTAAAGAATCATGCAAATTTTTGGTTTGAACTGCAAATTTTGACTGCTTTGAAAACAGGAGTAAAAATAAAGACTAGTGTTCAGAACTACTTACATCTCCAGCTGTCAGTTAGACTGCTAAATTGTATCTTATTATAACCCTAATTTTAGGGTCAGAAGGCTACATGACCACCTACTTAAAACACTTAAAATCACCATTTATTAAAAATATCATGGTTCTTACACTTTTTCACTGTTATTTAATTCTAAATAGCTTCCACTGTGTGCATATAACTCATTAAACTCCTTAACTCCTACATCTTCCCATCATATGCACCACCTTCCTGTATGTCTTGGGATGATTTTGTGATACTCTATCCCCTACTTTTCCTTCATAAGACTCCATTTGTTAGGGGTATTAATACAGAGAGATTTTTGCAGTTTCCAAACCTCATTATATTATTCTTTATAATGTCAGTCAGAACCATACTTATTGCAAAATAAACATCTGACATATAATTAGGAGACTATTCCAAAGCTCCCCCCTGCTCATTGTCATGGTTGATTATCTTAAAGGAAAAATTGTCTGGATGGAAGAACTGGCTTAAATGAAGTCAACAGCACACATCCTTCTGACAGGATTATGACCAAAATTTCCACAGGCTAAACTTCATGGAGGTAAAATGAGATTTTTTTTTGAAGCAACCTAGACCCCCCAAACTGCTTGCTTTTGACTAACCACCAAACCAGTTCTGACAACTTTGAAAATCACAACTGACACACAAACCTGGCAAACTCATATAATCACATTTAAGTGAACTTTTTCCAGTGAGGAAAAATCCAACCCCAAGTTAAAAAGTAATAAAAATCTGTCACTGCTCAGTGCTGTCCAATTTCAAGCCCACTCTCTAGTTTTGAGGGATAGACATCTCCAGTTGCTGTCATGAAAATTTGTCCCAAATAGGTAAACTAAAGTGTGTTAAGGTAAAAAAATGAAAATGTTGTCAAATAAATGCTCCTTCCTTGCACCTCAGCATGTTATTGATCAACAGATCAATAACAGAAAGCATCCTTTGCACTTGGGAATTACAGTCTGGAATTTCCCAAAAGTTTTCTTTTGAAAATGGAGACAGATGAAGCCTGGGAATCTTCTACACCTCTAAGTATAAAGCACTAGATTTGAATACAGGGAAAACCATGTGAAACTCCTTTTGCCAGATCTTAGCTTTCCCTTCACTGAAGAGTACTGAAAATCACAAGCTGGACTCTATTCAGAATGCAAGGATGCTGTTAATTCTACATCCTTCCTTTGAAGGCATTCTACTCTCCAAGAAAGCACAGGATATTGAACCTGCCAGAGATCAAGAGCATGTGCAAGACTGACTAGACCAACAATGAGGGCATTTATCTCTCAGGGGAAATTCAGAGGTTCTGGTTTATAGTCTCAGACTTTTATCATTCATTCATACAGTCTTTCAGAATTAGAGATAATAGAGCAGGACTTGCTTAACCCAGGAGAAAGTATAGCAATTTTACAGTCCCTAGCAAGTTAACATCAGCAAACTGTTTAGTTTGCTAAACATCAGAAAATGTTTATGACATTAAGTACATTGTTCAGCTAATGATCTTTGTTGGCAGCAGACCCAGAGTGAAGAATGCTTAATGGGTGTATGTAATTCCTGCTGACCAGCTCTGTGAAAGATATGTGGTGATGACAGCCCTTAAGTGAAAATAGACATATGCATAATTTTCAGGACCTAAAATGCCTAATGGGAAACCACACCAGGGAGGATAATTCTCATAATTATAAACCTGTTATGTGAACTTTGCATAAGTAAACCTGAGAGACATAAAAGACTTATTAGGAAGTTTCTGAGAATAAACAGTAACACTGGTTATGGTTAAATGTCTCCCTCCCTCTTTATTCTCTTATTCTGACAGAAGATACCTAATGATGTATATTCTATATGTTGTGCTAAGACACTTCACAGTATAATTGCTACTCTATGTTTCAACATTACAATAATTGGCACCAGTCTTAAAATCAGGGTTCTTTATGGTGTCCTAAATGTCTTACTATTTAAAATGTCATACTAAATCAATTTTGTAAAATCAGAATAGATTCACAGATGCACAGAGTGGTTTGTATTGGAAAGGACCTTCAAAGATCACCAATTTCAACTCCGTTGACATGAGCAGGGACATTTTTCACTAGATCAGATTGTTTGAAGGCCACATCTAACCTGGCCTTAAGAACTTCTATGGTGGAAGCATCCACAACTTCTCTAGGCAAAATGGCCCAATATCTTACCATCCTTACCAAAAAAATTTTTTTCTTACATCCCATCTTTCAGATTAAAATCCTTGCCCCTTGTCCTGTACTAGAGATCCTGATAAAAAGACTACCTCCCTCTTTCTTATAAGCTGTCTTTTAGAAATCAAGCCTGCCAGTCAGGTCTCGCTGAGCCTCCTTTCTTTCCAGTCTAAACAAACCCACTTCTCTCAGCCTTTCTTCATGGGCCTACTCTGGACCTGCTTTAACAAGCTCACATCTTTCCTGTGCTGAGGACTTGGAGCTGAATGCAGAACTCCGGGAGAAATCTCACCAGAGCAAAGTGCAGAAGTTCTCTCACCCTGCTGGCCATGCTGCTTTTGATGCAGCCCAGGCTACAGCTGACTTTCTGGGCTGCATCCCACATTGCTGTCTCATGACCCAGTTTTCATCCACCAATATCTCCAAGTCCTTGTCTGTAGGGCTGCTCACAATCCATTTACCTCCCAGCTCTTATTAATAAGGGGAATTGCTCTTTTGAGGTGTAGATCTTTGAACTTGGTCTTGTTGAAGTTCATGAGGTTCACATGGACCTGCTCCTCAAGCATTTCAAAGTGTTTCTGGGTGGCATCTCAGCCTTCAAGTGTGTCAGTTGCCCATGCAGCCATCTGCTAACATGCTGAGGGTGCTCTCAATCCCACTGTCATGTCATTAATAAAGGTACTGATTCACATGAATCCCAATACTGCTCCCTGAGGGACACCACTTCTTACCGATATCTGTTTGGACACTGACCCATTGATTGAAACTTTTTGATGTGGTCATCCAGACAATTCCTTATTCTTAACCTCTGTTTCTGATAAAGACTTTGAGTGACTTTGGAACCTGGATAGGGAGAGGGAAATCCATGTCATCAAGATTAATAAACCTTATACTTGAATATTTAAGTTCAAAATGTAATTTTCACTCAAATATTTGCAGAAAGTTATCACAAAATTGAGATGCAGCCACAGATGTGACATTTTGAAAGAAATGTGTCAGCATTGTCATTCAAATGCATATTTAAAATTAAATGGCTTTGTACATTTTTATAATGCTTGTACATATGTCTGCCTTTTGTGGCTTTCATCTTTATGTATGTCCTGGTTTCAGCTAGGGTAGCATTCATTTCTTCTCAGTAGATGTTATAATGCTGTGTTTGGAATTCAGAATGAGAAGTGCTGATAAAATAGTGATGTTTTGGTCTTTTGCTAAAATAAGTCAAGAACTACTTTTTTGTCTCATGCTCTGTCAGTGAGAAGGTAGCAAAAGAAACTGGGAGGGACCACAGCTGGGACAGGTGATCCAAACTGACCAAACGGATATTCCACACCACGGAATGTCATACTCAGTATATAAACTGGGGGGAATTACTCAGAAGGGAGGTTGATTTCCCAAGAGTTTGGGAAAGTGGGTCTGTCATCAGTCAGCAGGTGATAAACAATTGTATTGTACATCACTTGCTTTTCCCCTTATTACTATTAATAATAACATTATTACTGTATATTTATTTTAGATTATTAAACTGCTCTTATCTCCATGTACAAGTTTAACATTTGTTCTCCTCTCCATTATCACTGTGTTGAATGGGGGAGAGGTAGGATGAGCAAGGGGCTGTGTGGTGCCTGATTTCCAGCTGGCCTTGAACCACAAAAATGTACAATAGTGAAGATTTCATATAATAGGATCTTGAAGTTAAGATGCATAATTGATGTTTAGGCTCTTAAGGATAAGACTTGGTTTTCAAGGAACATTCATTAAGCACAAACCAGTAAGATATGCTGGCTCCTCACATCAAAAAATGTAAAATAATTTTTAGAAAATTGTCTCTAGAACTCCAAAATTAGTTGTGTACTGAAATCAACCTTTCATGCCTAAATTTTAGGACCACTGAGCTAAGAAAATCAAAGCTTGGTAATGCCTTTGTAAGGATGCTTGTGCACTGTGAAAAAAGTTGTAATAACAAGATCGCATGCTATATTTATAGTGGAATGTCTTTATTTTCCACCCTTTATAATCAGCATATGCTTCTATACCTTATTTTATTTTCCACCCTTTATAATCAGCATATGCTTCTATCCTTAACCAAAGTTTGCTTCTGGGTTTTTCTTTAGCATTCATCACTACTGGATTTGGGAATGTAAACCTTTTTAATATATTACCCTAACTCTTCTGTCAAAGCAGTTCTATTTTGGACTGGAAGAGAAGAACAGGTAAGATAAGTGTGAAAATGTTGTGCAAGATCAGGTCCTTAATTTGACATTTGTCTGTTATTAGGAGAGCACTTATCACTGAATAGCACTTATGGCCAAAAGTTAGCTCTTACTCATTGCTGTTTGTTACTGTCACTGAGTAGCAGGTCCATCAATTAGACACCAGATCATCAAGCTGAGCATTCAGAAAATAAGAAACACATAATAGTGATCATCTGTGAAGAGGCAGATTAACTGACTTGACATAGGAATTTTCCATAGAATCATTTGTTTGCTTTGACTAATGAGACCTTTTCTCTCTGCTTGCAATCACATTAGTCACTCAGTATGCTCTTTCTAAATTCAGCAACAAGAAAGAATTCTGCAATCAATGGCTTTCTTTACCACAAATGCTGACTTTTTGACACAGAAGATCTACTCTACACATCCAATGAAGGAAAAAGAAAATAAAAAGGCAATACCATACAGGGAGGTCATGTAAAGGAAACCTCTATTCTGTTATACTTAGGAGATCATAATGTCCTAGCAGATTTTAACAAGATGATGGCTGAAATCTCTACTCTGATATGCTTTGCATGGGTAAACAAAATTTCTTAACATACCTAGAAAGCAAGCTGGAAAAACATAGATGTGATCAAAACTATACCCATTTTTAGGCAGAGAACTTAGGAGATATGAGTCACCTTTCACAGGTTTCTATAGTCTCTTTTTTTAGTCATACTGGAGAAATTGGAATCTAGAAAAAAGGCCTTTGTTAAGTCCTTGAAGAGGAAGAAAAATAAAAAAAAAGTTACAAAAAATTTGATCCTTTTTTTGATAATGCCATTGTTATAAAGTCATTATAATGAATATTTCTTTTGATTTTTCCATTTATACTATTATGTCTGCTATTGGGCAAAATTGTAAACTTCAGTATACTGGTAATTGATAACAATTTGCTCATATGTATAATTTTCTTAATGTCTTTCTTGTTTTCACTTCCTTACCGTGCATACTGCAAGAAAAGTCACAGACTTCCTCTGATACTTTTCATTTTTGAAAATCTGATACATTAGTATACTCTTCTGTTACAGAACTCATGGGACTGAACACATCTAAAAATGAGACATCTAAATAATACAGGGCATTCTAGCACATACTTGTCTCCCACAGAGCACCTCTAATCTTATTTGCCAAAAGCTCTCACACTCTTGTCCAAATGATGTCTCAGAGCTTGGTCTCACCAGGCAAAAATACAGTGCAGAGAAGGAAAAGGAAAGAAGTCTGATATTAGGGGGTAAGAGGAAAGTTAGATAATGAGATCTTGGTAAACTATGGCAAATATCCTATGGAAAAAATCTTTCATTGCAAGGAGACAATTATTTTCTTGCAATTATTTATCTTTCTGTATGTTTAGACAGGCTTTTGCAGATGAAAAAGAACCCATCCTACTTAAATCTTGAGCAGAGTGGAAGTGGTGTGGATGCACTGCCACATAGCCAAGCCTGAACTGACTCATTGTCTTGTCAGCAGGATTTAGCACTACATTGAGCCAGGTGCCATGGTAACTGCATGGTGTAAACACCTGGCTGGACTAAGCGAGCATTTTGTAGAGCAACCCAGGCACTCAGTTAGTGCAAATTTGAATATAAAGCTCACATTTATCTTCTCATAAATTTATTTGTGTTTTTAATATTTTATCTACTGGTGGGAATTACCTACACCAGTATAGTCAGTGACCTAAGGTTGATGGGTTATTGATTTCAATGTTTTCCTACACCACTGATTTTTCAAGCGGTCTTGGTCAATTCATCATGTTTGGGTTCCTCCAGAAAATGGATAAAATAATTTTATTCTGCAACTCAAGATTGGAAGAACATTGAGAGTTCGTGAAGGTTTTAGATACTTAAGAGGGAATTCTTCTAATCATTTAATAGGCTTTTATACATTTTTCTTAGTATCCTTCTGAAGAATATATATTTTAGGATGCCAAAAGTAATGGAAAGGAACAGACAAGAAACTAATGTTAAGCAAATCTTTAGGAGAAAATGGATGGTCATGATAATAGCATGTGTGATGGTGTCTCCGTGGTGGACTCCACCCCCATATCCAGGGAGGAGCAGCCATATGGCCAAGGCAGCACGATGTGATACAAATGTGGTGCATCAGACAGACGCTGAAATTCCTTGGCTCCTCTCAGTACTGCAAATGAAAGCCTCCTCCTGAGGGGGTGAAGCCTAGGGAAAAAATGATCATCTAAAACAACATTATCACTTTTTTGTATTATATGGGTGTTGCCTTATATAGCAAGAGTCCAATTATCATTAGAGTGCAAGGGTTCCACATCCTCAGAGTTTCATACCTCTCTGATCATTCTCATAGGCAGCCCCTCTAAGCACTGACTCTTCCTGGCCCTTGCAGCAGTCATCTGACTCCAGACCCCACCAATCCACTCTTTTACACCACTTGTTCTTATTGGCTACAGGTGTGGCCTGTAAAGATCAGGCCTGCTCCTAATCTTTATTAATTGGTCCAGCTGCAACTTGTTGGAGGATAAGATTATATTGTCTACCACCTTCATTTACCCATACTGTATCCCCCTACATATTAGGTATTTCTTAACATCATTGTGTTGTATACATCACTGGAGTTTTTTTGTTTGTTTTGTTTGTTTGCTTGGTTGGAGTGGAGTTTTTTGATTTTTTTTTTTTTATTCAAATCATTAATTTTGTTTTTCCGTAGTGGTCAACTGTATAATTCTCATTCTGTGTTAATTTGAAAACATTCCCACTTAATCTGTTCTCTGTGTTGTTTGCAAATACCTGAAAAATTATCACATATGGAAATTATTTCTTAAGGCTAATGCTCTAATCCAGACACTCCTTGGAAGTACAACATTTTAATAGCTGCAATATGCTGTGGTTTGGGTTTTTTTACTTTGCTTCCAAGAAAAGAGTTGAATCCAAGGTTTTTTTCTGAGTCACGTAAAAGTTAGATGCAGTATCTTACTAAATGGAATATAATTGGTGCACATCTGTCCTTCTAAGACTCTCAAAAGAACATTGTTCCTGTCAGACACAGTCTGTGATTTGTCAACTGAACTTATTTTATTTCTTATTAAAGGATTTTTTTCAGTTGTTAAGTTAAATTCCCTAATTGCTATCTTCATTTTCTTTTCTCAGGGAAAGAACGCTATTAAAATAACCCTGGTCATTTTCTTAGATAATTTTTTATTGATAAATAAAAAAAAATTGAGATTTTCTTTTCATCTACTCATTTAACAATGCCTTTTTTCTTCTAGAGATCCATTTTCTCCCATTTGTCACTTCCCCTTTTACCCTGTGCTTTATTCTCTATACATGCACTCCTGCTAAGACTTCTTCATCTTTGTTACTAGGTTGTCCATCACAGCTGCCAGTGATTCCACCTTTTTTTGGTAGTTGGCCTCCATCCCTTCATTCTATTACTAGATACTTTTGCCTTCTCAAGTACTAGGCACTCTCCACATCTAATAAACAGTAATGTGCTTAGCAAAAGAAAACATCATTATGGCTGAGATTATTTTCATGCAAAACAGTATAGTTATCATAAAATCCAGAAATTCCCATGACCGAATTGCTCCCCTAATATTATATATACGTGTATATATATGTATAATATATTGTATTATAATATTATATATTATATAATATTAGATAGATAGATAATAATTTGAGTCTATTTTTTGAGAAAATTCAAAATATCAAAGTGTAAGAGCAGAGCAAACAGAACAGCCTGCAGCCATACAGGCACAGTTACCTTTGGACAGATAGTTACTTGCAATCTCTCATGAAGAATAACTATTCTCTTTGTCATCCACTCTGACCTTGTCATTAAATACTAAACACAAAATCAAACTCTTCAATAGGATTCATAGAAGAAAGTTTTTCTGGAACAAGGTGGAAGAAACAGAGATTTTTTTGACAGCCAGACACTCAAATTCAAAGCTCAAATTGTAATCGTTTGATAGAGTAACACCATTCAGAAGCTGTGATAATTCAGAATCTGCTTTGCTGCCAGTGGCTACCTGTCTGTTATTACTTTGCATCCCAGGTTAAAACTCTGCTTTCACCAACTCTGCCTCCCTTGGAAAAAGCCTCTAATATCAAGAGTGGTTCCATTCACTTCAAATCCTTTTGGCTATCAGCCTCAAGAAGCTGGCATATCTAACAAAGTGCATCCAACCCAATAAATGAAATATACACTATATCACCTGCCAGCAGACCTAGACCTTTGTTACTCATCCATATACATCAGGACAAAATGGGGAAAAGAGCCCAGCTGTCTTTGGAGAAATCCATCCTGGGTGACCATTTTGTTCTCTAGATAAGGGGAGATGAATAAAGGGATATGAGAAATCTCTTTTCTTTAAGAGAAAAATATTTTTAAGCTCTGATAATGTATAGGGTCTAGTTGTTCACTCAGATAATCTAAGAAAATGGGTGTCAAAGACCTTATTTCCATAATTTGTGTATATTCAACATTTCTTTCTAGCTTCCCATAATTTCTTATCATCAGTTTTAGTTCAAGTCTGTCATTGTTCAGGATACTGCTGCTTAAACAGAGATTAAAATTCCTTTGGTACTTCTGCAAGATTTTCTTGTCCACCAGTGACGCATCAGGAAAGATATGATTGCATTGCTAATATTTAGTATTCTGCCTCTGATTTACTTAACTGCATCCATTTGTTCATTAACTTTATGAATATTTTTAAAAAGCAAACAAGGAAAGAAAAACTGGCAAGAGTGTGGCCAATGTGGCTTACCTTTTTCATCAATATAAGTTTTTTTTTCTCATTCTTTTATGAATTTCTCATTCTTTTATGAATTTAGGGACCCCAAGAAATATATTATTGAACTATGAGTACCAAGATTTTTTTTTCTTCAGCATAGTCTGACATAAATTTGCTTATAAGAAGAAATAAAGGAATTGCATGTATTCTCAAAAAATATCTGCATAACCTTAAATATGATGAATGTTAAAATGGAAACAAAACTTTAGAGTCATTCATGGGGATCTCTACCACTAATACATGTGGGCTACTTCATCATATTACTCATTTGATTATCTCAAGTATTTACAAGAATTCAGGTTAAGACACAGTTTCAAGCTCATCCAAGACTACAGAAGGATTCCTCAATAAGTTATTATTGAAATACGATCAATATTTCTCAGTTTAGACCTAGGTGTTTAAGCAATTAATTGAATTAACATACTACCTGTCTTCTCCCTTCCTGCATTATCTGATTTGTATCAAGAAATGTTTCTTGGTTTCATAAAAATTCAAAAACTACATCTCATTAAAAAATCAATGAGATAATAGAATGAGATAAAAATAGCTGATCATATTACAATTTACATAACTGCAGATAAAGTAGTAAATCACTGATAATATTACAATATTAAAGTAACTCGATGAGATTACTTTAAAGAATGCTTTCCAATGCTGATTGATTTAGAATTTGGAGCATCCATTTTGTTTCATATCTCTTTCAGATTTGTAGGGTCAGTCTGCCACAGAGTGCTGTAAGAGCAAAGAGACTCAGAGCCAGTCATTTCCAAAAGGATTTTTAGATTGCAGTGTCTGGGTGTCTGTAAAAGTTTAGCTTCATAAGACCTAAAGGTTAGCTTTATATCATACTTTTCTGTTAAAATAACCTTTGAGACACTGAGAAGTTGGCCATCTCTGTGCAGTAAAGCTGCCTACACATGGTCATTATAGCTGTTAGAATATATTTCAATGGTATTTCATTGCCAAGGAAAAGTTGCTTTTTATGAACAGTAATAGAAAACAGTCACAAGGCACCCCATCAAATTGGTTAAAATCAATCATGCATGAAGCAATCCTCCAGATTCCATGTGTTCCTTGTATATTGTATACAAGTATACTTGTATAATGTACCAACATTATTATCAAGGTTTCCCAGATCCAACGAAAGGAAATCAATAATTCATTAAACTTGCAATCTGGTATTTGCAACAATGAGCAACACTTCCCTCAGATTTCTTTGAAGAGAAAAGAAAATGCTGGTTCAGGCACCTTTGCACTGGGTCAGCACAGAGCACTAATGCATGGGCTGAAGAAGTTCTGAGGAGAAGGACATGTGTGCATATTGTATGTGAAAATGAAGGTTCGTTCTCTTCGTTTGTGGCACTTGTCTGTGTAACAGATTTTTTTGAATGCTTTCACAGAAGTCAACAAATGGGTTTGTGTTTCGTTTGATGTAGCATACATACAGACAATACAATTTAAATCCTGACAGTTCATGAACTGTCCTTTAAGACTCATGTGAAAGTGTTTTCCCCTCTCTGCTTCTTTGACATGTTCGGCATGCCAAAGTAATGTATATCTTAGCTATTTAAGGTTTTAATATAGGAGTGGAAATCTCCTTAGTAACAAATAAATGCAACTGCTTGATTGTCTCACTCAGGAATTCTTTAAGATACAGCCATAAGTTAAACCAGAAGCTAAAATCCATAGATAACTTGTACAATTGTGTGGTACAGATAAATTACCATTGCCACTGTCCTTGGTAATTTTCTGAGACCTCTCACTGTGTGATTTTTATGAAATTCTAAATTGCTCATCAAATCTTTTTACTGTATGTTTTTGAAGTAGGTTTCATTCTCTGTTGAAGCAGACAGATTGGAACATGTGGACATTTTTATTTTAATCTGGTAAGTAATACAAGGAAAGTAAATTCTTGCATGTGACCTACTGCCATGATTTGCCCTGATGATGAGACCTTCTGGTGAATGGATGAAAGCAAATTGTTCTTTAGTCCCATTCTGTCTTATTTTCTTTTTGTACTGAGAAAGCTAACAAAAATTTTACAAATCCAAACTGCTAAAGTATTTTCTATTATTTTTTTACTCATTTTCTGATGTGGGAAATCAGGCCACTAGAAAACAGACTGAGATCAATGCATTTCATATGCAGCATGAAGCAACCTTCTGAAAGTAATATCTCTTATTTAATAATTTGAGCTCAGTAGTGGAAAGCTGATGTCTACTTTTAGAAGTCTTACTACTACCCCTGAAGCAGTTATGCAATCTCTGATTTAAAACATAAAAACATTTCCAGACATAAAGATTACTGAGAAGCAGTCTAACCCTTTGTGAGGCAGCCTTTGAACACTGATGCTGTGTCTCTGACCACCGTTTAGAAGAGTTACATTTTAAAGTGTAAAAGTTTACTTCTCTAAAAGAGGCAGTTAGTGAAAGGACACTTTTCCCCCCAGCTTTTCAGTGAAGGACAAGGTTTATTCTTGTCCTTCACTGAAAAATTAGATAAGAATTAATTAAATTTTATTAACCACTACACCACTTCTGGATAGCCCGTTGCAAATTGTTTATCCATTCCAGATGTGAGGCAGAAAGCAAACATTGCTTTCAGATTAGACTGACATAGCCTACAAGAATTGATTTTTTTTTTTAAATCTGTCTTTTTTTGCAGTGATAGATTTCCTAGAGTCAACTGAGGACCTGACTGTGAAGCAGATGGTATTTTCTTTCCAGGGCACATTTTGGCCTTTGGGAAAAAAGATTTAAGAAGTGAAAAGTAGCTAGTGTGGGGAAGCAATTGCAACCAGAGAAGAGAAGAAAGAGAATTTGTGAGAGAAACAGCCCAGCAGACACCAGCCTTGGTGAAAACCTTGGTGAGGCAGCTGTAGCCCTGCCAGCTGTGGAGGTCCCTGGCAGGGCAGAGATCCACCTGCAGATGGAGGACTGTAGCCTGGAGCAAGTGGGTGCCTGAAGGAGGTTGTCACCGTGGGAAGACCATTCTGGGACAGGCTCCTGGCAGGACCTGTGGCCCCATGGAGAGAGGAGACCATGCTGGAGGAGGTTTGCTGACAGGACCTGTGACGTTGTGGGGGACCCGTGCTGGAACAGTTTGTTCCTGAAGGACTGCACCCCATGGAAAGGACCCATGTTGGGGCAGTTTGTGCAGAACTGCAGTCTGTGGGAAGGACCCATGTTGGGGTCCTTGAGCCTTGGGAGGGAGGAGGTAGAGAAAACTGGGAGTAAAGTTAAGCCCAGGAATAAAGGAAAGCAGGGGAAAAGTTTTTGGTTTTTATTTTAGTTTATTTTTATTTCTCAGTATATTACTCTGATTTGATTGGTAATAACGTAAAATAATTGCTTTAAATTGAGTCTGTTTTACCAATGCCACACAAGCCCAATACATGTATATGCTATTATCTATGTGTTAAATTGGCTTGCATGTCTTCTTAGAGCTGATACCGCTTAGAAGAAAGTAATTCTCATTGGTAAATAATTCTGCACTGGGTTTTACCATTTGTAGTTTGGTCATTAGAAAAGAAGACATGATTAAAACCCAGTGCTACTGGAAAAAGTGAATTATGTCAACCTTATATTGTAAATCACTTCAGGATCTGAATGCAAATCATTTCTAGCCAACCACATGCCCTCCATATTTAAATACAGGCTTCTTTTTTTAAATCTTTCTAAGCATTAGAAATACCAGTTAGGTATCCTAAAGTGTAGATTAAGGCTGCCACCTATTCAGAACCTCATACATGATAAAATTGTATGTTTTTTCATTTTATGGGAAAATAGTAAAAGTAGATGTGCTTTCAACAGAAAAACATATCACATATCAAACCATATTTTTTGTTGCACTGTGAAATGAACTACAGGACTGAGATTGTTTCCCTCTTACAAACAAAATATCCAATTTATATTATTAAAGAAAAGGATAACATTTAATGTTTTTCATTTTGCTGTCCTCAGGGTAGCAGATATAAAAGGTCAACAGTGAAACCACTTTCTAATAAAAGATGATAAAATAGTCAATAAAAATGGAAATCAATGAAAGCCAGAGCACTTTCTCCTACCCACTGGTTTCTCTGAGCCCATAACACTACAACACCTACGCAAGGTTTTCAAATCTTCACAGAGCTCTGCATTGGCCAGAGGTGGGTGTGTGTTGGAGCCAGCTGGCATTGGGCCTGTTGGACATGGGGGAAGATCCTGGCAGCTTCACACTGAAGCCACCCCTGTAGCCTTCCCCACACACTTCCTCCAAAAAAACACCAAACCAAGCTTGCCATGTAAATCCAATGCATTACAACAGAAATGCTGAATACTATGGTGAAAGAAACACCTGTTATAATGAGAAACACTCATTGCAAGCAGGCAGCACTTGTCTGCTGTGCTCCTGTGGTATTTAGGCTGGTTGTGGGACATTTACTCATCTGTCTACACCACAGCTGTGGAAAATCCCGTCTTAATCATCAGTTTTGCTCTCTGGCTGTACAGAACAACCAGGACTTGTGCAGAGCAATTTGCACATTTAGTCACTTGTTTCCCACCTATTTCATCTTCCTGTGTCCAAGTCCACTTTCCAAGGTGTCTTAGAGCTGCATCTCTACCCTGTTCATAGTGACTCACCAAGTCAAATCTCTCCATGCCACGTGCAAGCAGACAGCTAGTTTCAAGTGCTGTAGTAGCTATGGTTGCACAGAAATCCTTTCAGGAAATCCAGGTTTAGCCCTTGAATAACATGCCATGAATTTCCACCCAGACAATATATGGCACTGTTAGGAATATCTAGGCAGCAAGTGAAAAATCTAGCATTGATAACTTCTTCCCTCTTTCCCTTAAATAGCCACAGAAAAATTGAGTGACTGTGATTTTCAGGCTTCTTTCTTGGTTTGCTTTAAGGGTGAAAATTGTAGGGATTTTAAGATAATAAGCATTTAGAAAGCATTACAGTCTACAACAGCCTTAAAGATCACACCCCAAACTACCATAAAATATGTCAAGCTCCTCTTCCTGCTTGAGCCTTACAGGAGTATCTAAGAGAAAATTGGAGGGGAGAGGGAGTGGAATTCCAATCAAAGATGACATTAGAATACATTCAGGAGAGGAGCCTTAGCTCTTGTGTCAAAAAAAGCACAAAGATTTTGCAAGTATTAGCAATGCCTGGACTCGCAAACTGCACCTTCCTTTACGGCCACTGCTTAGTGGCATGTTTGCACAGAGCAGTTCTACCCAGCAGCACACCTGAGGAATGTAGGTGTGCTGCTGTGAAGGTAGGGCAGAAAGAAACACACAGAAACAAACAGAACTGAAATAGTGATATGCAGAGTAATTATTTTTTTCCAAACTGAGCTCCTACCTGGTAAAAAAAAATAAAATTCTATTAGCCATAAATCAAACAAGCAATGTTATTAGAGGATCATTGTTCAAGTTGTAGACCAGCTGTTGAAGACCACTACCTTTAAATGTTTCTCTTCTTCTCACTTGCACCCCTACATTGAATAAAATAGGGTCTTCTGGGCATATTTTTCTCTCTATGAGTGTATTATAGTCCTTATCAGCCTGAAGTCTTGAGGGTTTTTTTCTGTTTAAATACATTTACTTCATTTTATTTAATTTATCCACCAAATCTTTTCATGATTGCATGGTTACATCCAAAGATAAAAAGTCCGAAGGTTAAAGCTATACTAAATCCATGGAATCAATAGAAAAAAAAAAGTGTTATTTTATTTTTTAAGGAAAAAAGAAGACGTAGCTGGTAGTTACATCTCAGTACAAAAGATCATTTTAGTGGTAGATATGATCACAACATTGGAGATTTTCTACATATACATTGATTTTTAACAGTTCTGTTTTAAAAGTCATAAATTTAACATCTACCTTATCTGTAGATTTTTATGTATTGCTTTCTTTTTGTCTAAGAAAATGTTATAATCTTGTTCCAGTCACTGAAATTTACTCATGTAAAAACACTTTTTGGCACAGTTTCTGAATGTACTAGTTTATGACATGCTGTTCACTAATACTTCAAAACTGCTAATCTGTATGATACAGACTTTTTATTACTTACTCTGTTGACAAAAATGTACTACAGACACCTTATAATTTAATGGCATTTTAATGAGGTATCATGCCATGAATTTATGTTTGATGCAGGTTGCCTAGAATATAATTAATAAGCACACAAATACACTTTGGTGAAAAGACTCAGACCCCATGGGAATGGCCACTTACAGATTGCAGCCTGATAAACAAGAGCTTGCTTGTTTCTGCTTTTCATACATGAAACAGTTTTCACAATAAACTTCAAGTGGTTTTCAATTCCAGTTCAATTTCTCCCTATATTACATTTATCAAGCTTCCTCAGCATGTTCTTCACCATGGAGTAAATCTTAAATGTACAAAAGCAGAACACTGCTCTCTCCATGGCACTTTTTAAATAACTGGCACATAATGCTCCTACAAGTCCAGTGTATCTCAGCCCTGTTTTCCCCACAGACTGCACAGAGAAAACAGCTTTGGAGCCACATTGTACTTGACCTCCTGCACCATTCTCTGGGTCTGTGAAATACCAAAATGGTAAGTGCTGTCATGAGTATAGAAAGAATTAAACTGAAATTCCTACAGATTTTTTTAATAGGGTCATGATCTTCAATTGAAGCTTTCCTATAGCTGGGGTATCAGTAAGATCTTCCCTTCATATGAATTCCCTAAGCTGTTCAACGCCATGAAAGTTTAAACTGTAAAGTCTCCCACAGAGCAAGCAGAGAGCTGTTTTCCTCAGTGTGACTGTCTTTTACTAGTTGATTCTCAGTGTAATTCACAATGTGAAGCTTCAGTTGAGTGGATTTGGATACTATCAGGTTCAACAGTTGGCCTACCCAAAGATGCTTCCTTTTCCTCCCACTTCCCCTAAAATGCCAACCTCTCCCAATCACCTAAAGCTCATTCTCCTGAGAAGACAGGATAAAGGGAAATAAGTCAACACGTTTGAAAGTATCTCTAATAAATTAGTCTGAAGGTAGATAATGGTGCTGTCTAAATTGCTTTCTGTTGCCTATTGTACCTTGTGCCTAGGAATGGAAACATGAAAATTTAAGATTACTAAAGATTGCTTATTAACTGCCAAGCAGGTGGCAATGGGGTGGAATCTAATCAAAGATTAATTTCAGTGAATTCAGGACAGGAAGCAAGACCCATTTATTTTGTTTAATATTTGATTAACTGTTTTTGCTTGGTTCGAATTTAGTATTTTAATTTTCCATAATCAGAACTTAGCTGTCAGGATGACAGGTGGGTTTAGGAACTAGAAAATTAAGTTAATAAACCAGTTACTTGGACTCATCTGTTTATCTGTGGGATATCTGGCCTCAGAAAGTACTGTCTTCTCCAGTACAGAGAAACTGGAAAGATGAAACAGTCTGGAAATAGCAGTGTACACTGTTTCATGCTGCCTGAAAATTCTACTTTTTTTCTTATCCACAGTTTAAGGCTTTTTGTTAAAAAAAAACCAAAAACAATGGCCAAGTAATTTATTAATAGAGTGAAAATGCAGTCCAGGCTTTTGACTTGTAGTTTTTTCTTCATTTTCTTCAAAATAGGGTTTTCCAACCTCACACTGTCAAGGTCTTTCATTATAAAGGAAGGGAGACAAGGACATTTGTTTCTCAAAGGCTGAAAAACCTATGAGAACAGATCTTTATAACTTATTGAATTTGAATGGTCTCAGTGAAATGTTTTCAATTTGATGAATGATAAAGATGCTAGCTTAGAAATCGTTCTGGAACAGTCTGCTGGGACTGACTGTTCTTATCAGATGGATGTTCTATTTATTCCAAGTTTTTGAAAGACAAGTACAATTTTACTACTAGGTACACACAGGAATACGTTAGTATAATTGTTGACTAAGTAGACTATATTGAAAAAAAAGTAATTTCTATGTCCATATGCTTCTACAGGTATTTGCATTAATATTGCAAAATCTAGTGAGATTGGGACCCTAATGAGTTACATAACACAAGTGCACATATTTAGAAAGATTTTATAAGACAAGAAACCATTTACAGTAATATTAATATACTATTACAGAAAATTACTTATTTTGCTTCTGAGATGGTCATCTCAGCACAAATTTATCAGAAAGATCAGCTACGAACTGGTCCATGACCTGTCTGGAATCTGATTGAGCCTAAGTATAAAATCAACATTTCTCTGCAGACTGAACTCATTTGTTATCCTTCTGCTCCCATGGCATGGTACCTGCTGTTGAAATGCACTTCAACCTGATTCAGTTCCTTTCTATCTACCATCTTTTCTGATTTTCCTCTAAGGAGACTCACCACACTTCACTATTGCTGTCTATGGCAAAGACACATCTGCAAAGTGGCCAGGGTATGCTGTTGGGAATCACGCCAAAACGTCATCCTGGGCTGCATTTTAGTTTGTTAAGCTTTTACAAGAAATCTAGCAAACTGTTTCAATGACAGTTCTTTTCCTGGATACCATTTACTTTCTACAGACTCTCTAGAAAGGGATCCTTGAGGGTCTTGAATATGTCATTATAAGAAGAACACATTTGGCCTTGATAAAATTTAAGGGAAATAATCTCAGATGAAATTTAATATTCATTAGAAAGCAGCTGTCTGCACCCAAGGCCTTTGTTAAGGTTAACTTCAAATGTTTTAGTTTTCTAAAAGAATATGGCCAACATCACAAGGCACCTGTGCTTGTGATAGTGCAGCAGAAGGAAATGCTAACAGAAATTCAAGTTCAATATTGTTCCTGTTGCTGCAGTAGCTGTTTGTGACACATGGCTATCTCTGAACATCCGTGTTTTGATTCTGAGGTTTGGTCGGTGTTTTTTGTGCACCTTTTTCCAGAGCTGTAGGAGTAAATTCTATCTGAGCTTCTACTGAAACAGTTTTTCAGGGGACAATGTAGGGTCTTCCCAGACAACTTCATCTTCTGATAGACTGGGCAGAACTAGAAAGCTTTGAAGATGCTCTGAACCCACTGTTGGAAACATTTGAAACTGAAGACACAACTTTAAACTGAGGGATGATGAAAAAGAGCTGACTGAGGCTTTGTCTGCACTGCCTTTTGTACACTGGCTCAAACTCAGGCTTAATTTTGAAGGAAGGCTCCATCAGGCTCTGCCAGCATATCACTGGCTGTGCACGAATCTTAGCTCTAACCCATCCACAGTGCTCCTCTGCCTAATTCACTACCAGGCTGCCTGTTCCTCTCCTCCCTACTTGGCCCAGGTTTGGAGGTAGAAATGCAGTGCAGGTGGTCAGTAGATGGGGCTTCAGCACACAGCAGTGTGGTGCAGCCAGCTCCAAGATTGTGTGGTAGAAGACACATAACCTTGCAGCCTGTGCAGGGCACACAAGGGAAATATTAATGGTTTCATGAGCCAAATAGGTCAAATAATATATTAATAATGGATTTTAAAACTAGCCAATAAGGTAGAGGGATGAGTTAATTAAAATCATTGAATGCCTCTGATTGAGGAATCTGAATGCTTAGAACAAAACATCAACAGAAATTTAGAGCCATGATGGAAGGATTCTTCTTCATTTTGTCTCCAGGTTTCCAGGGACAGGATATTTATGTTTTCCCAATCTATTTTTTTTTCCTCTTAGAAGTAAGTGGAATTTTACTTCAGAGATTATTTCAAAATAAAAAAGGAAATGGAAAGCAATTAGTAAGAAAAGCTTTTCAGGTAATCAGGGAAGATCAAGACAGCAGGTCAAAGAAAAATGCAACAGAAAATTCCACATAATGTGTTTCTACTGTAGCTTTCACGTAAAGGTGAAGCCAACCAAATGCAAAATGGATTTATATTGTACAATGTCAAGCTGCCAGTGAACCACAGATAAAATCCCATTAGTATAAACAGAGAGGATACATGAACTCCTAGGTTTTTAATGACAGGGTTTCTGCTCTTGGACAATGAGCAAATGACAGCCCAAAGCAGATTTAGTAAATAGATTTATATGAAATAGATTTAGTCAGAAGCATTCTTCCCCCAGTAAAATAAATAATTCCATTAGCAAATGCTCACTCACCTTTATTATGTACAAATTGTTATATCATCAATACACTCTGCACTAAGTATTCATCTGCATTGTCTGGCTAATAAAAATTCTTCTCTACAGGTACAGTGCTACAGATTGCAAAGAACATCAGTCAGTAGAAGTGGCTTACAAATCAAACCTAGTGGGGCAAAGCAGTTTATTAGTGTGCCTCTCATTCTGTGGCGTGTAGGATTACCCACATGCAAGATTTGAGCTGTAAACATTTCCATTTGCAAAGGGTGATGGAAATAACTTCAGTAATGCATACTACCCATGCTTACTGCACCACAGCAATACTCAGCACCCTCATGTTTAACTTCTTGGTAGTCAATAGGGCAGAACAGGGAACAAGTGAGGTGACATGACTGGAGCACAAATAGCTGGAACAGCTTCCTGCCTATGTTCTGGTAGGGTGTGGGATATTTTCCAACGCAGAAAATAGCCTTATTAATGCAGTTAAAGGCAGGCTGACCAAAGCCCTGGTTAATGTCCAATCGAGAAAGCTTCGGAATGAACTTAATTACATTATATAATTCTTTTCTATTTCAAACTTCCTCAGCTTTAGGGCATTCGGTAGAATTACTGATCTTTTAGTAAATTATTTCAAACATGCCTTGCTGCATTTTTCATTATGCAAGATATATCTTGTGTACCAGTGCATTCTATTTCAGCTCATTAATTCATGATCATTTTAATAGTAGGAACGATTTTTCTCCCCATCAGTGAAAGAGAAATCCTTCCACTTTTCCCAGTGGTAGGCAAAGAATTGGATTGCCAGTTCATTTTTTTTTCCTTGTGCAATTCCATAAATACCCATGTATTCTTTCTGTCATGATTGCAGGGATTTTCTAATGTGCAGGAGAACATTCTCAAATAATAATTTAACGTGGTTTCCCAGTGATGAGGCAATAACACAAATTTGAGATAGTAATTTTTGCTTATTGCTGGTTTAAATTCATAATATGGCAGCAGTTTGTTACATTGTTTTACTATTCTTCTCTTTTGTAGTAATAGATGTGCGTAATGGTGGCTTCCTACAAGCGAATAATTTGAAGGAATGTTACTCTGCTACAAAAAAGGATTTTTAAATGTTAGTGTATGATGATTCCCTTTGTTGTATTCTTTTCTGAGTTCTTCTTAACAATGATTACTTACAGAGGACTGTATACACTGGGAGTTTGGGTCTTATATTTTTTTTACCAAGAATTTATATTATTATTTGAGAATCTTTCTCTGCTTTGGACTTTTCACCAAATTTGACTTTGGGAGCAGCAGATACCCATTAGAATTTGGTTTGGTACAAGTTTTGACTTAATCCAATAGGTATTAAGCCTAAATAGCATGTATTTTACTAAGATCATGTAGGGTATTCCGCCTGGTGTGTAGATACCAGAAAAGAAAGCCTTAGCCCCTATAGGTCCTGTGCTGCATCTGCCAGACTGTACAGACCTCTTGGCTGGCACTGCGCCTGTGTGTTCAAGTCTAGATGTCCATATGTGAGCTAGAAGTTCCCGTCATACCCACTATAGGTCTGGCAAATACAGTCATTGGATTGTAGAAAGTTATTTATCTAATTCGTCTGTAGATGCTTATATTTTACTGCAGAGCTCTCTTGAGTTCATGAGACTCAGTTGAGCACAGATGTTACCAGAGAGTAGTATTATTTTGCTTTATGTTATATTGGAACAGCTGATTTGCAACACCTGCTTGTGTTTGTATTTTCAAAAGAGAAATTTTCATCAGATGTACTGACCTCTTAACTTGATATTGGTTTAGTATCGGTTTTTTGCAAAATATTAAGCAGAATTATGGCTCTTCAACAGGCTTGTTTTTCTGGTTCTAGTTTGAAACCAGTCAGGATGCTGTTTTCTTTTATATATCTCTTGGAAATACCTGTTCCTACTTGATTAGCCCAAATAGATAGATTTACATGTTTTTACCATCTTTGTCTTCTATGTAAATTATCCATATGAAATCGATGCTGGCTCTTCTATCTACTGATCTGAGTTTGTTTTTCTGGGACATTATATTGTAGTCTCACAATGTGTGGTGGTAAGCAATGTGCTTTAATACCTTGCAGATGTTTCTGGTTAAAGTTGGAATTTTTCTTCTTTAATTTATGACAGGTTTAATTAAAATATTTTCCTTTGGTCTAATCATTATAACTTTAGTAATTCTAAGTTATTGCTTGAGCTCCTGTGTCATGTTCCAGGGACTACTTAAAAAATGTATCTTTCCATTTATGGAATATAGTGTTTATATTTTACAGCTACCTGCCATTTATGATTTTAGAACTGGTGACTTCTATTGACTCTGGCTTTCCTGTGTCGTCCTTTAATTTCTTTTCTTAGTTTGAGTTTGTGCAGCTAGAGTTTATTTATTTTTCAGGTGTTTTTCTTCTGACCTTGAAGAGTCAATAAACACTAACTTAAGTATGGAAACATTGCTTCAGGCTTCTCTTCCAATATTTTTTGTCTCTTTTGCTTTTATATTCCTGCTTTTAGAGATTACATATTTGACCATATGTTGCTACTTAATTGCTGTTTTTTACTTTTATATTTGCATTCTTTTTGCTTGTAAGCAATAGTTAGTAATTTAAGGTGATTTACAAGCATTCATAAAGAAAACCAGCCAGCCATTCACTTCCCCACGTTCTTCATGCCTTTTTTAATACATGCAAGCACATCCGCTGTAATGAAAAATAAACTGTTTGTTTGAAATGGGGACAGGGCTTGGGTATGTTAGTTTTTCTGCTCCATTAGTCAGCTGGAAAAAGGAACAAACAGGTACTTATTTACTTCCTGAGTTGTTCTTTGCTTGCACCTCATATTCAGATTGACTCAAGGCTTCCAACATGATGGAACCAAATACATTTCCATCCTGTAGTGTCCATTTTACAGTGGTAACCTTGGGCTACCTGGAAACAGTTTCTTAACCTCTAAATTTCATGTTTCAGTTGTCAGCAGTAGCATCAGTTGATCTGCTGAAGTAAAATTCTGTCTTGGTTTTGTCTGGGATAGAGTTCTTTTTTCCTAGTACCTGACAAAAAAAATGGGATGGGATAAATGAAAGAGTGTCTTAAAGAGAAAGTGGAGCTAGTACAAAATGATCATGGAGAAAACAGCCTTTCCTTGCCCTCACATTTTTCCAGGTTATATTTAGCCATTTTATGTAGTAATCCTACTTGTAAAATGTTACAGAGAACCTGCCTTATGGGATCATAAAGTTCAGGAGTTTAGGTGATTGACTGAATAGAGTAGGGATGCTAATTCCTGGGACATGCATTGTGGCACAACTCCAGAAGAGCAGGCCGAGGGGCGGGATGCAATTCTGTGGCTGGGCAATAAGCCAATGAGCTGCATCATTGTAATTGCAGATGAAATAATAATTATTTGTGATAGCTTGCTAATCAGTGAAAGTATGGAAAAGGCTGCTGACAAGCACCATCAAGGTAATTAAGGTGAAGCATTGAATTTGCATAAATTTACACTTTGATCACTGTTCGCAAGATACCGTCTCTTGAAATAGACTTGGCTGGTTTCAAGATGAGCACTAAATCAAAGCAAAGGAGTGCAATAACTGCACAGCATCAATAGTGCTTACAAAATACAGATGTACCTTACGTAGGCAATTATCTAAAGAATCTATTGTCCTTATTCAAAGGATGACACTCAAGTTACTTTTCCAAATTACCAAATAGCCCTAGTTAGCATTTGCCATTCTGGTTGTAACTCTTTAATGAATACAGAAAAATCATGGAGATGAGATCTTTGGAAAGACATCATCTGATTATTCACTTTTCTTAAAAAAACCCAACCTCTTAAGTGAGGACAGCTGAAGGTATCATCCCTCATATTATTTTGACATACATATGCAAGCTGCCTTGGAAAGATGCATTTAAGATGTTTCTTTAAGAGCTGTAAATGTGATCCTTTCGCATTCTCAGGCTCCAAGTCACCACCTCTGAGGGAAGGTTAAGCTCCAGTCCTTCAGGCTTCTCTGCAGGTTTCCTGAGTATCACGTGCCAGGGTAATTCTTGTGATCAGGCCTGCAGCCAGAGCTCTGTGGTCTGCCTTAGCTCCAGTTCTGTGATTCTTGTCCCTCTGGGAAAGAGCAATGGGTCTCTTGACAGTGCAGTCTCCTAAAGGAAATAACAGTTTATGTAAAACAAAGGACTTTGAACTCTCCAAGCATGCATGCAAAGAGCAAAAAACTGGAGTGTACGCATCTATTCACTCTTCTCTAGGGTTTATTACTTACTAGAAAAACCCTACTGAGACTTCTGCAGTTCTTCTTGCTGTCAACATTTCTCTACAGATCTTTCTGACAACTCATTTTCCACTCCCTTTTTTTACTATGATTTTTTTAAACCTTCTTTTTTCTTCCAGATTTAGGGGGATCAACTTATTAAAAATAGCAATTGGTTTGAAATTAATTATATTGTCAATCATAATTTCTGAATATTTGGATTTTTATTATATTGCTGTTTGCTCTGATTTTGACTAACATTATCCTAGAGGAAATGTCTTTTTGTTCCTTGCTATGCATGTAATATTGATGCTCCTAAGTATATCAGAATTGATATATCATAATGCAAATATTCTGTATGTGTCATGCAGGTAATCACATATACACATGAAATAATAGTTTAGATGCTCAATAATTTTAGCTGCCCATTCTAGAATTTTTTCTATTGCCTACTTTTGTTCTTACCTCATCTTCTACCTACAGTTATACTGACTAAAATTAAAAGACTACTAAAATTTTAATCTGCTGTAAAGTTTTTGCATCTTATTTATTTATTGCCTTTTATTTTATTTCTGACTTTTGCGTGGTCATTCACTAAAAAAGTTGTAGACCATGCTGTCATGTTTTTGTCTTTTTTTTTTTTTAATTTTAGCCATGAAAAAAAATATACCTCAATACAAAATTTTAGTAGAAATAAAATGTATTTGTCTAGTACAGAACGTGCTTGGTATGTTTTTATATTGTACTTATTTAGAGAGATGGTCTCTTGAAGCTGTTGCTCTGACACAGCCATGGAGCACAGAGAGTTTGCTTTTGCAGTACAGCAATAAACACATCCAGTTATGTGATTTTATACTAATCCATCTGAGATTTTATACTAAGACAGATCTCTTGGCTTGCTGCATTTATTTTCTAGGCAACCACTACACACCAATGTAATTATTTGATTAAGAGTGAGTTTCATTTTGTATTTGAGAACATTCCATGCACAACTCTCCTGGTGATGCACACAATGTACATGTCCTAAAAGTTTCATCTGTTCTGTCGTTGTTTTTCACCTGTTTATTAATAAATAAATCAAGTTACTTCACAGAATACTAGAGAATTAAGACATAAGATACATACCAAATGTTAAAGCTGCCTTCCCTGCTATAAATCTGATGATCTTATCATATAAATATAACTCAGCAGTCATATCTCAGATGAATGTCAAAAGTTTGAGAGAAATTTGATAACACTAGAACTATTTTGGAAGTTCTGGTTTGAATGTCTGGCCCCAGTAAATCTATAACAAATGCATACCGGTTTCAACATGGCCAAGGTTTCACCAATAGTATTTTGAACTATTTCTTTAAAATTCATTCATTTAGCTTTTTGAACTCAGGATATATTAGGTTTTTATCTTTTTTTCCTTTTGCTACTGGAATGAGATGTGGCAAGGAAAAGAAGAGAAGCTAGCATAAAATATACATAACAAAAGTGTGCGTATTTTTCATAGGGATTTTTTAATGAGGGATTAGTTACATAGGAGCTTTAGGGATTAATTAACCAATACCTAATTAAAGCAGGGTTCTAAAGTGGATCCTCTGTAAATCTGAAAGTCATGTTGAAGGAGAAAAAGTAGAAAAATGAAGTGATGTGCAGTGATGTAAAGTAATGGGTTGTTTCTAAACTGGGGCAATATGTTACATCAAAGAGAATGGGGAAAAAACAGGAAAAGAATCTAGAAAAGTGGGAACAGGAGGTTGTTGATTCTCTCTATTACTTTTGATTTTAATAGATAAAATATCTTATTTGTCTGCCCCATACATTGACCTATGTTTACAAACTACACTTAGAAAAGTCATCTATTTGTACAGTAAGGCTTCCTGTAATGCAGGCCAGAATGTCTTGCTGTGTTTCTTCTTCAATCACTGAGGATGAGGGAAAAAGACACATAAGAGGAGGCACAGATATTGAAGTCTACTGTCATTATTGCCCTTGATTATATGTTCATTCTCTTCTGTGTATTATCCCCATTCTTGTACCAGTTTCTCTGACCTGATATTTTCACGGCATATTCATTCTATACACTCTGTGCTCTGGTGCCTTTATTTAGAGTATTTTTGAGCACAGTCACTTAGAGTCTCATGATAGTGAAAACAAGATGTTTTCTTAGAGGAGTAACATGAAAAATACAAGGGCTCTGTAAAATAACATCCACTTTTATTTTGATTTTTGGACTATTTTCCCAAGTAGCATGTAAAACAGACCCAGTATTTTTGGGGAGAAGGGAGGAACCCTGCATGGTCTTAAGCTTTTTATCTGAAAAGTAGCTTCAACAAAAATTATGAATCCAGATAAGAGTGTAGGTCCCTTTTTTCCTCCTTCCACCAATCTTAAGGTTAAAATGAGCTTTAATGCATTTTTATTTAAAGCACCTATATAATATTGACTATAAAAATTCACCTTGTAATACCTTCATTGAATCTAATAATTTTTGGATGAATAAGTACAGATTTTATATAGATAGTCTTAGCTCAAAAACTTTTATGAAGGTGCCTCCATCATTTCTCCAGGGAAGTTTCTCAAAAGGTTAATCACTGTTAGAATATGTCCTTCTTCCCTTTTGAATGTGCCTGCCTCCAGTTTAGTCCTTGAATTTTTAATGGTTTTGGAAATTCATGGTCAGGTGGTTTTTCAACATGGTGAAACATTTAATCTTTGTCAAGGTCATTGTTCTTCCCAGGGTATTCAATAGTCTTTTGTCCGTCCATATTTATGTCTTTTCATCTGACTCTAGGAAAAATGGTAGCAGACAGAGCCCATTATTCCTCTTTGATTGTAAACGTCTTAAAAATGGTTTGCCTCAGTTCAAAAATGCCCCCTGCTTTTATCTATCACTTCACCAGTTCTTCGTAGTCTATAAACCTTGATGGAAAATTGCTTATATTTTCTTCACATCTCTGATGGAGACATTGAGCTGCATTGGATTGGGGCTCTATGTTCATTCTGTGATTTCCTATTAGTGATTACATTTTTTATCCACCAGTTATCACTTTGTCATCTATTGACTAGGTGCTACATTGATCTTGAATGGTGCTAATTCCTTTAATCAGAATGCTGTGTGGAAAAACCCAGTTTTGCTGATCACAGCAAAACCCAACAAAACCTAGCTCTTTTGATCAGAATTGACTAAACCAAAAATATATATAATCAAAGGAAAAATCTGTTGTTTACTGTAATATTTATCTGCTTGTACAGAACAGTCATAGGCTCAGGACTACTGTTTGCACTGAAAAGACAACCAATCCCAACACAAGCTACCATGATTGTGCTGCTGTCTAATGAAATGTGTTATATCACTCTGGAATGAGTACAGCCTTGCCTGACAAAATACAAGAGGAATGTATTCAGCTGTGAGAATACATTCCACAGAATTAAATTTAGAGAATGTACACTATATGTAGTTAAGAAGTAATGCCAGGTTGTGTTCTGCATATCTTGTGTTGTGAAATTTCACAAATAGAAATGCAGTGGTGGTCAATCCAGGAATCTGGTTACCTTTTGTTGCTGTTACTTCAGAAAATGGGATTTTTAAAAAATTTTCTTTGTAGCAGTACCTTCTAGTGGTGATGTGTGTTTCAAAGACCCACTATCTTATGGCAGTTGAATCAGAAAGCTCAAGATATGGCACTTTTCTTTTAAATCCTCTTAAATAAAACTGACTTCAAACCAGGCATTAGGTGAAGTTTTGTCTATTGATTTAATTATTTTTCTCACTTATCATTCAGGATTAGAAACAATATTATAATTTTCTCCATAGTCAATGTTCAAATTCATATTCATAGTCAAAAGTTCATATTTAGCACATGCCAGGGATAACTATAATTGTCACCTGTCTGGCTCAAAAATGTCTCTTTCCTTTTACACAGCGCAATGTCAAGATTACTGGTACAATCCAACCATGAATAAACCAAACATATGATCTTATTCCCCATGCCTTAAAGGTGGACTGTAGAGTTATACTGAAGAACCTAATTTCAAAGGCATTGCCAGCACCTGTCTTTGACAGAATTCCTTAAATCTACATATATATGACAACATAAGCAGTAAAACTGATTGAAATATTTAAACTGTTTGAAAATTTCCAGAAAATATCTTTTCAGTGATATAGAGACACTAAAGGAATTGAAACACTCCATGAATATATATAGATAACATTTTTTAAATCCATTATTTATTTTTTAAATCATATCAGTAAGAAAATAAATATGTTATTTGCTATGTTGAATTTTTACTATTTTATTTTAGTATTAAAGAAAAAGTCAAAACAAAGCCAAAATTACCTTTACAGGCTCACTGGAAGCGTCAAAATTGCAATTGTCAACAAGAGAATGAGGTTAGGAAAAGTACTGGCACAAAACTAGGGGAAAAAACCCTCTATGGCTTCTCTGAACACCTCCTGGGGGTAAATATGTATTTTATGACTGATTTTTCATCCCACCCTTTAGAGGATCTCAGTTGTCTAAATTTAATGAAGTAGTTCAGGGAAATTATCAGTGTTAAAGTTGATCTTTAGGGAATGTTAAATTTCAAACAACCAATACCTTTACAGAGAAAGAAATATTCACTCCCTCACCCACTCTTGGTAACTACCATAATCATAGTGCTAACTGTGTGTTTGGTTTAGATTTTCACACTCTGAGGCCAAACTGCTCTAATTGGAAATAGACACTTGGATGAACTACTTCACAGACAGAAAATTCACTCCTACCTGCATGATACTCCCAATTTCCTAAATTGACACTCCCACAGCTCAGTGAAGGACTCTTCTGGAGGCACCTCCTTCTGTGCAATGTTTTCATGAACTTCAGGTTAAGGTGTGTATGAAAAGATGGCTGAGGGTAAAATTAGAGGAAACTGAAAAGTTATATTTGCGTCCTAAAAAGAATTGTAATGGCACAGAAATTACAGGGTAAAATACAGTTGCTGCTCCCTGGATGGAATGCAATTGGCATGCTCAAAGGCTATTCCATGATAATTCCTCACACCCACAATCGGCATCCATAGCACCTGCCAAGGGGGATGGAACAGTGAGGGGAGCAGAGTGGAGACACTGTGGCCAGGCTCTGTTGAAATCCTTGCAGGGAGGGCAGCTCGATGGTGCTTTGCAGCTGAGAAATGACCCAGCACCTGTCAGCCAGGGCAGGCAGGGGAGATGTCCTGCTTGTGAGCCTGCAGCTGTGGTGAAGTCACCCTCCTCTAATGAGCTTGGTTCATTGTAACCTAATTGTAATATCAAGACACACCTCCATCTCAAAGTTACCCCCATCCAAGGTATGACCACCCCTCCCTGGGCATGTGCTCTGTGTTTTATTGAGTGCATCTTTAAGATAAAAGTGAGAGAATTTTGCACAAATCAGTAAAAAAGATATGCATGACTAGAGTTACTCAAGCTCCACCTAAACAGAAAGGAATAGTATAAAAGTAAGTTGATAATGGGGAAAAGTTGGGGAAGACTCCATCATAATTCCTGGGATTAATTGAACTGATGGACTGAACCTGTCTTTTCACCCATAGGGACACCTATTGGGTAAAACCATTTGCTTTTTCTTCTGAATATTTTATTGGGGATTACAGCTTGTGCATGTCTTATTTTGAATATGTTTTTGCAGTCAGATATTGCCATCAGCAATCCTTGAACCTTAACCTGTCACAATTTTCTATTAATAAAGAGTGTGTTCCACAAACTGTTGGTGTGGAACGTCATCCTTCATGGGTGCTGGCAGCTGTGAGCAGTCAGTAAGGTACTTGAATAAATTGGAAGACCTACTCAGAAGTTTTCCTTATGCTGTTGGTGTGTCCCTAAATAAGTCAATCAAGCCAGCCTCTGAACCAGCAGAACTGCTCAGTGAAGGGTCCCCATCATGGGATGCAGAGACACTGGTCAGGCACAGGGATATCTGCTCTCCTGGGGCACTGACAGACAAATCAAACACTAAGGGCTGAGTAAGTCTCCCTACACTTGGCCCTGAGGTAATCTCCCCTTTTCATGTGACAGAGTATAAGTGAAACAATTAAGTATTTCAAATCATTTGGGACAAATGGAGAGGAAAGTTCAAACCAGAGCAATTGTGTTGAAATACATAATTAAATAGATTAAAGAAACATGGCTTTCTTAAAGAGTTAAGGGAAACCAGTGATTTGTTATACATGTATCTGGACATGTAAAGGGTTAAATGAGTAACTGGTAATGATGCACTCAACAGGAAAAAGAACCTTTTCTTAGAATAGTACTTCAAGCAACTGTAAAGCTATTTCTCACTTTAAAATTTATGTCAGTCAAGCATACCTAAAAATAACTGTTATCCCCAGAAAATTTGCAAATTATAAGATGAAAGAAGCATTGTTGATGTGTGAAGCACTTGCATTCACCTTCCCTGGGTTTCTCTAAAGAGTTCTATCACAATCTTGTCTTCAGCTAGTATGAGCTGGGGACATGTGTTCTGTTCTAGAAGAAAATACCATCTCTAACATGATCAGTGAACCAGATTTTTATTTAAGTACAAAACATTCATGGTCTATAAACTAGCAAAGTGCCTTTAAATTACCAACTTGGATAAGCACTTTGCAGAAGCAGAGTTCTAGCATTAGCAGTTGTTAGCACAATGCGGATGAGCAGCTAGCAAAAGATTAGACCTATTTACCTGTATTGTTTTCTGTTTAGAGTATCATTGCTATTGGTAATTTGAAGGAGCTTAAAGGAAGTGAGAGAGAGAAATAAAATAAAAGCATAGAATGGAGTGATAATAAAATAACGTACAGAAAATACTCACAGAACAGAAAGGTATGGTGATGGCTTTGAATATTTTTTTATTGTTTGGATTTTTTTTGTCCAGGAAGGACATCCAGTACCCATGCTAACAGATAAACTAGATTTGTTATGAGTCAAAAAACCCCTAAAAACCAAACCAAACCAAACCAAAACCATTACAAGGGTTATAGATGCAACAAAGACAATACTGCATAAGATTTATTGATATTTGAACAGTAAATGTCAGAAAAAATATGACTGAAATTACAATCATACAGAAGAGATAAACTAGACATATTGTAGAGTAATGTGATGTCATATTACTAGTTCATATAAGGGGGGTAATCTGCAAATAGATAAAGGTTTTTGGAATGTTATGAGGAGAACTGGAAGGCCATAGATGTGCTCTGCATTTCTCCACCAGCCAGGTGGAAAGAGTGAGTAACACAGGTATACAGAACATTATTTTCCAAGTTGTTAATTTTAGAATAGGTGCTTTGTAGCCTTTGCACAAAAGGCATCATTAAAAAGCAATTAATGTTAACACAGTATTTTGTTTACAGCAATAAGATTGCTATCTACTGAACAACAATTGGATAATTATACCAGTTCGTATAATTATTGGTTGCACAGATGGGAGGGTTTAAAAGAAAATTACCTGATCAAATTCTGTTATTGAATTTTAATTCACTTTTGGACATTTTTATTTTCTGTCTGAAACACATAATCGTTGTTACTCAGTTTACTTTAAAAAGGTAGGAGCTTGTAAAAACATTAAACATTTAGGGGACAGAGTGGGGCTGTCAATCAGTGAAACTCATTTGTGCTTCATATTACTCAGCCTAACATGCACATCCAATTATGAGAATGGAGATATTTTCTATGTCAAACATATCAATGATTAAAGCAAAAAAAAAAAAAAACAATCAAAAAAATCACAGACTCACACAAAATCTCAAAATGGTTGAGGTTGGAAGAGACTTTTGGAGGTAATCTGGTCCAATTCCATTGCTCAAACATGGCCACTTGGAGCACATTGCCCATGACCATGTCCACACAGCTTTTGAACATTTCTCAGGGAAACTCAGCCACCTCTCTGAGTAAATTGTTCCTGTTCTCGGTCATCCTTGCAAAAAAGAAAAAAAAAAAGTGTCCTAATGTTCATAAGAAACCTTTTGTGGGTAAGTTTGTGTCCATGGCCAGTGCCTGCCTCCATCTCCTTTGCACCCTCCCTTTAAGTATTTATATATATGGTTAAGATTCCCCTTCATTCTTCTTGTCTCCAGGGTGAGGAGCTCCAGCTCTCTCAAGATTTCTTCACATGTGAGGTAATCTGGCACCTTAATCATCCTTCTGGCTCATTTGCCTTCGCATCAAGAGCCCATTACTGATTCATATCCAACCTGGTGTCCACCAGGACCCCCAGGTCATTTTCTGCTGAGCTGCTTTGCAACTGGACTACCCCCAGCCTCTATCAGTGCCTGGGATTGTTCCTCTTAAGACTCAGAATTTCCTGAGTTTCCTGACCTCCCTTTCCCCAGCTGCTCAGGTTCCTCTGGATGGCAGCATGACACTCTGGCCATGATATCAGCCACTGCTCCCAGTTTGGTGTCATCTGCAAATTTGCTGAGGGTACACTGATCTGTCACCCCTATTGTTATGAAGATGAACAGAACAGGATGCAGTATTGACCCCTAAGATACACTGCTGGTCACTGGCATCCAACCAGACTTGTGCTGCTCATCTCCTCCATCTGACCTCAACAAATTCAGCCAATCTTCAATATACTTCACTCTTTGCTCATTCATCAACAGCTCCTTTATGGAACTGTTACAGGAGAGAGTGTCACAGGCACTACTGTAGTTCAGGTAGACAACAGCCTCTGTTTTGCCACGTCCACCAGGACAGTCACTTCATCAAAGAAGTTTACCAAGTTGGTGACACAAGACTTCCCATTAGTGAAGCAATTCTGAATGCTCCTCACGGTTTGCTTGTCTTTAATGAGCCTGGAAGTTATTTTCAAGATTAGCTGCTACACCACCCTTGTAGATCTCAGTCAGGGTGACCAGCCTGTAGCTCCCCGGGTCCTCCTTCTTGCCCTTCTTTAAGAGAGGAGTGACATTTGCTTTTCTCAAGTCTTCTTGGTGCTTCTCCAAGTCTCCCTGATGGATGAAAGATTATGGACCAATAAAATAAATTAAAATAATTTCTGCTATCTCCCCCAGTGCTCATGGATGCATTCTATCACAGCCCATGAATTTATCTTCCACCAAAAGTATGTGAAAACAAACCTTCCTGGAAGAATAAGTTTCCTGGCTTGTACATTTTCTGGATTGTGCAGCTTTTACTGACTGTGAAGGTGTGTCATTAATTTTCCCTTGTTATGGTTGTCTGGTAGAATTATCTGTTTCCCAGCATTGTTTACAGACCTCACATTAGGTCATTTGACCCAGTGTGCCAAACACTAAGCAGAATACAAATTAAATACCTGCATCTTCCAATCCAGGAGATCTCACAGTATCTAATGTATATTATTCTAAAATTGCTAAATGGTTAAGAGTATTACTGATTTCCCTTAACTTTTCATTTTGGTATTGTTTCAGTACTGTAAAATAATATAGCATTCTTAAGAGAACTGTCATAACAAAATAGAAAATTACTCACGGTTAGTCCTGGTTTGTGTCTTTATTCTGACTTCCTGAAATTAAAGTATTGTGAAATAGGACAATTAGATAACAAATTAGATAAAATAATGCTTATTATCATTATTACTGGACCAATATATTTTAAATACAAAACAAAATTGACAATTAAGATAGAATAAACAATTAGCTATATTATAGCTAGCAATACCAAATGCACATATTTGTGGGTTTATGTACAATACTAATTGATTAGTATTTCATAAGTTTGTTGGGCTACCAAGCTGGAAGTCTCAGTGTCCCAAATATACCCAGCATTGCTCAGACAATGAAGGTAGCATATGTTTTAGCAATTGAGCCTCATCTATGTGTTTTTAGCTATATTCATGAATAAGGAAGATTTAAACATGTGTTTTTAACACCATAAATTGTCCATTCATATTTTAAAATATATGAATGGACAATTTATAGCACATAACTGGCTCAAAATGAGTAAGAGTAGCTCTTAACAGCCCAATAGGAAAGAAACCAAACCAATCAAAGAAAACCAACCAAAAAACTCGTTACAAAACAAAAGGCCAAAAACCCTAAAAGCAGCACAAGGTTTTAGTTACACTAAGAGCCAGCTTTTGGAATAACCTTCCACACTCCCATATAACAATTGCTTCTCTAAAATGCAGTATCTAGTTGAGGTTTTGGTCTTTTCTTGTTTCTGCAAAATAGTCTTGTGAACAAAATACTGTAAGCAGGATCAAAATGCCTAGAAGTCATGTCTATCACTACGTGAAACACTTTCAAAATAATTTGGTGTTAGTAGGAGATGTTGGCATTCATAAAAGGACAAAAATGTCTCAGATATTATTCAAGATGCCTGCTAAGGAGTATCTCATCTGCATTATTACATCATAGGTGTTCCCTGTAGAAAGCCACCAAATCCCAGGTTTCATGGATCACAAACTTTACAAAACAGTATTTGATATGGCCATACCAGAAAGCCCAACCGGAGAATCAAAATGATTAAAAGTGAAAGAACAAGAGCATTTGTTCAATTCAATACTCAGCTATATGCAGATCTGTCAGTGTTATTGTTAAACTATCCTGTCTCAGATCCAAATGTTTAGGTAAACAAAAACAGAGCTCAAAGAGACACAGGAGGTCTTTGTTCTGAAACTTTCTTTGCAATAAATGTGAGATGAATAACAGTGATTATGGCAAACATTAGAAACAATTTATGTGCAGAGTGTGGAGAAAGAGAAGAGACACTAGCTCAGGCATGTTGGGAGAGACATGAGCCAGAGTTTATCCTTCGTCTTTGGCTCACTAATTGGTTTCCCACATTGGCAGTGAATAGAACTGGATTTCAGTGTCCTACATCTGAATACTGGGCTACTGAATATAAAAGTCAGCTAAATCTCCTCTAATCTTTGTTCAAAGTGCTGCCTGGCAGTGGTCTTCTCACAACTATGAGTGGGATCACAGATCCCTGTCCTACAGAAGCAGTGTGGATGAGAACAGACAATGACTCTCTAGACTCTGTCTAGGTGCAGCCATTTTCAAAAGAAACCATCCAAACAGCATTGAAGATAACCCTGGGTGCTCTCACTGACGAAGGTTCATATGGCTGAAGATTTGATGCTATTACAGGGATAAGAAGCACTTAAGCAAAGAAGTTGTGGACTTTTGCTGTGAGGTTGCAGACATAAAAAGCAAAGTCTAAGACTCAGGTAAATTTAACTATTCTTACATTCTAAATCAAGAACCAAATCCAGATTTGATCCACTAGTCTGAAGACATCTCTCCATGGAAATGCTTCTTTTAGATCAAAGTCGCTTTGAAACCCAGCGTTTGGCTTCTGCATAGTTTGTTCTTCAATTCCTGTCTGTCCATGTGCACTGAAATGTGAACAGGTGACACTTCACCTGATGGGCTGTTTTCCATACTGGTAGCCAGGCATGGTCATGGTAAACTTTGGTTTCTTCTGACTTTAAAATGCTAACCCCAGAACTGAAGACTGAGATCAGCTCACTCTCACATGAACTATAGATCAGAGCAATAGCCAAAGGCTTCTTAAAACACTATGCTGCCATACATTGAAATAAATGTTTCTGGCACTGAACAGTGCCTTAAGAACAGTAGCTAACACTTTGTCATTTAAATTTCCTAAAACCCCCTAGAATCAGACGAATAATTTTGCATTGATTTTTCCAGGATGCAAGCATATATATATATATATGTAACTCTCAACTAGCCTAGAGAAGAACGGGAGGCAAAGTGGCTGCTGTTCAGGTTGACTTATTTCTGACAGACAAGAGGAACAGGAAACTTCTGTCAAAATTCTATTGGTTTAAAATCAAAGTCTATTTGAATAACACCATCGTGAATCCCCAGAACACAAAATGGTGCCATTATTAACATAGGCCATATAACAGCAATTGTTAGTACTAAAAGAATAAAATTTCTTCATTTGATTTCCAAATTTTTCACTTTAAGGTAAAAGGAAAAAAAGTACCTGACAGTGCATTATAAAATTTAAGGCAGCTCAACAGCCAGCAGCCAGTCAGGTACATTGAAACACAGAAAAGTAACAGACATTTATATTTAATTGATCTTATTGAGCCAAGAACAATATTTTAGAGAATACCTTCATTGTTCTGTGACAGAGGTCTTAACTGGGTGAATGGGATCGATCAGTGATGAGATTAAATGTAAATTGCTATTAAAGGTCTGCTACCAGCTTAGCAACTAAAAGAGAGAACTGTGATTAAATTGGTATGGCTACCCAGCTGAAAAAAGATTTGGGTCCTGCTGCTGAAGACTACCAATATATTTGCCCATTTTGCCAGGTATATAAAAATTACTGAAGAAATGGCAATGCTATTGTTCCCTCATGGACATGGAAAATGAGAACTTTCCTTCCCTGTTGGGAGTAGTAGGTGAATAGAGAGTACTGTAATTCACCATTTTAGACTCTGTAATGCATGCATAGAAATCAGCAGCTAGAGGGAGGGAGAGCCCAGAGATGTCCTTTTCCATAGACTCCAAATAAAAATTTCCTATCAAGGAAGATAACAAAAAATCTTGGTACAGTTAACCACACAAATACATGAATTCCTCAGTTGTTGGTGTGCCCCTGAAGAGGTATTAGTCTGTTTCCATCATCCTGCCATATCCCATGCCATGTCTTGCCAGTCTGCTAGTTGATCTGCTTCATAAACTTTCAATCACATGTTTAAACTAACTAGGCCTATTTTCCCTGAAGTAGGCTAGGGAGCAATCAAATTATATCAGCTGGCAAATCTGAGACAATGGTCATCCTCAACCGTTCACTCTCAGGGGCAATCAAACAAGTGATGGCCTGGAGCTGATAAACTTCTGCCATGGAGTAGCTGGAGCCAAAACAGGATGTGTAGTTTCATTTTAGTTATAAATGCATACAATTTTAAAAAACCCTCAAACCTTTATTTGGACGCTTTTTCTTGTGTGCTCAATTTATAAATTAGCCATAACAGAAGAAATATCGAAAAATAACAAAATCCTATGTCTGAAATCCTAATCTGATATTTACTGGGAACTGCAAATTCACCATTTATGATTCACTTTAGTTTTGATCAATACAAACAGCTTGTCTGCAGAAACGATGCTGAACTGGATGGACAGCAGATCTTTTTTAGGACATTCACAACATTCTTTTATCAGCAAATGTATTAATCATGAGGACCATTAGAAGAAAGCCGTGTCACATCCAAGATAAGTCAAGGGATAACAATTGAGATGTCCAGAGAAAAATTAGATAATCAGTCCTCCAGAATAACAGCAGTAATTGGGTGATATAAGATAAGCCCTTATCTAGTAAAGCAAGAATTAAGAGGACTAAAAAATAATTGTTTAAAGATTCATAAATTTAATTTTTGTTAAAAAAGGAAAAGGTTTCAATGATTTAACTGTTTTGTCAAGACTAAAATTTTCTTCAGTAACAGGAGACCTATTCCTGTGATTAACTATTATGGTAATTGAAAGTGCAACATATCCCATAATTTAATCAAAGTAGAAAATTATTTGTTTTTCTTTCATTCCTAAATATTTAGAACCTGTAGCTTCTTAGATCATACAGAACTGTGTTGTCTGCTTTGTCTTAAATACAAACAGTAATAAATGACTCTAGACAGAAGGAAGATGGGGACAGGCATGTATGTCACTTCAGAAAATGATGAGCTAGAGATGTAATTGTTATCAAGAGGAAGGAAGTGTTTAACTCCAAATTTGAACACATCACATTCAGGTTTAAAAAAGGAACACAGATACAGCTGATTTCTTGTCCATTCAGTGTAATATGCCTGCAACTCTCATTTTTTATCCAGGATTATAAATGTTGAATACACCTGAGGATATTCGCTGCATTGTAGAAGGCAGGATACATGACAACACATGAAGAAACAAATGTGGAAGTAGCTTCGTAATGTCTATTCCCAGTCATTTACAGTTTTCTAAAAGTAAATAAGTAACATGTTGCAGAGTTTCTTTGTGCATCAGCATCATATTGGTTTGCTGAGCACATACGATTTTTCCTCTAAGAATTTGTTATACACTAATAAGCAATCTTCTAAAATTAATTTTACCATTGATTGAATAAAAATCAGGAAAAAGAAAGCCCCACAAAAAATTTGCAATTTGAGATTAGATATTCTGTCCAGATGCACCATATTTTTTCTAACATTATACAAGAGCAAAAGTTGACAAGACAGCATCATGCAACCTCTATTGTGGAAGGCACAGAATATAACATACATACTCTTCCATAGATCACACTTTAAAAGTAATATCTGCTTTAAAGACTTAGATAAATAGTTCTTTATCTATACCTAATTTTATATTTATATAAATTATATATATATATATACATACCTATGTATGCAATAGGCAATAGATTAACCATTACAAGCATATTCTATTATTGTGGGGTCCTGTATATCTCTAGCTTTTCTCCCTCCTATCTCCAGGAATAACTTAATTACCACAGATCACCAGTGACCTAGACTAATAACAAATATCTCTTTATCTCATTATCTGAATATCTTTTATCTAAAAAGAAACTAGAATACAATTAAACGGAAAAGTATGCAAGGCACCGAAGGAAGGTCTGTGGCTAAACCAGTTTATCAGAGTAAGATGTTGTTTTCACAGTGATTTATGCCTCAGAGCAAACACTGAAGCTGCTTGCTGTGCTCACAGCCCTTTAAGAAGACAAAAGAGAAAATGTGCCAATCTAATAGTTCTGTGACTATCATGCATGGAGAGTTGTTCCATTAGATACAATTTCACAGCAGCTTCCAATTTCTGTTTTATATGGCTGCTTAATGGTTTGTTGGGGGTTTTTTTGGGTTTTGTTTTTTTTCATCCCGGTTATTTATCAAATACAATACAGCAGCTATATTTTGAAATAGAATAGTTTAAAGAAAATGTTTAATACAATTCCCTTTTGCTAATAAAGAGGGAAAATAGTCAAACTGAAATAAATGCATTTCTATTGAAAATAAAGCCAGTTTTATGAAGGCAGAACAGAATGGAAGCCTTAGGGTATTAGTCTGGTATGTATACTAGGGTATTAGTTTGGTACTTCAATAACAGTTGAATTGAATCGAACACTTCAATTTTGCTGATAAGAATAGGTAAGATTAGATTTTTCTCATTTGAGTTGGGACTTACTGGGAAGTGGCTGGTTCAAAGAAAGTTTGTACCTTACCCCACAGCACTCCAACCAGTTAGCATGACAAACAGACTGGGAAGGATGGACAAAGTCTGAGGTACTCAAAAGTTTTGCTTAGGTCTTCAATGACAGTATTTCTTTCACATTTCTCAAGTAGTTGAACTGCAAAACAGAGCATCAGGGAGCAGAGTTACACGTTACATAAGAGAAGGTTGAGTTCATGACCTGAGGAACCTGAACATTCATAAGTCCATACCTCTTTATATCAAAAAGAGGTATCCCAGAGTCTTGAGGGAGTTAGCTGATGTGGTCACCAAGCTGCTCTCCTTGATATTTGATATGAGCTGTTCATCATGGAAAACAGAAAACTCCAGAGAGACCTTACTGGGGCCTTTCGATACCTAAAGGAGGCTATTGAAAGGTAGGGACAGATGTTTAGCAGGGCCTGCTGTGATAGGTCAAGGAGCAATGGTTTTAAACTGAAAGACTGTGTATTTAGACTAGATGTAGGGAAGAAATTTTTTATAATGAAGGCAATGAAACACTGGAATAGGTTGCTCCATCCCTGGAAACATTCCAAGTCAGGTTGAATGGTGGGTTATGCAACCTGATCTAGTTGAATATGTCTCTTCTCATTACAGGGGGGATTGGACTATGTGACCTTTTAAAGCTATGTGACCCTTCCAACCTAAACTGTTCTATGTTTCTATGATTAAAACTAGACAACTTTTTGTGGTTTAGGAGAGGTTTGTACACCAAAGCAGAAAAGTAACTACTACTACTAGGTGGTCTGGCTGACACTAACTAATTTTTGTGCATATATGATCATCACCAATATGTTTTATCTATTTTCCTCTAAGAAATGCTCTCATAAAATCATCCATTACTTGAAACACCCAAGTTAATCTTTTGAGATCAAAGCTTTCTCCCACTTTTCCTGGTTCACCACCTTGGCATGGAGTAAGTTGCATCTGTTTTTACAGTGAGTTTTGAAATGAGAAAACAATATCTCCCATTATATCTGGCTACCCCCAGTGCTCCAACACAAATAACCACTGATAACAAGATAAACGACAAGCCTTTGGAGTGAATCCAGCATGAGATGTGAATATAGGCCACCAGAGCTATTGCTATTTATTTTGCCTCCATTTCACTCCACTGAGCATGCTGACACAGCATTAATTAATAATCTATTCTGAATACAAAACCTCTGATACCACTTACATTATAATATTTTTATATCATGTTATATGTCATTAGAGTCGATGTAATGATAATATCCACTTTGTAATGGAAATCATCTTAATAGAAAGAGCATTAAAACAACATGGTACATTAAAGTGTTATTTGGTATATATTCACTGAAGTATTGCCAGAAGGCAGAACATAGTAGGATGAGTAGAAGGCTACAAATATCACTACTCTGACTCCATTAATAAAACATTACATCTATTTTGATTAATGTCTGTCTTACTCTCTTAAATCTTAACTTTTTCCTTAATCATGCTCTCTGTAAATTGTTGGGTTTTTCAATACAGGTTCATGTTCTTATGAAGCTGTTTAAAATGCACAGAAATTTTAAGTGAATTCCAGGATTTGGACTTAATTTGTGAATGAAGAAGGATGATTGGATCTTCTTATTACAGGGGTGACAGTGTCAGGACTGTGTGATGTAAGTGATTAATTTCCAGGGATTCCCACAAGGAAGGAATTGCTCCATGTGATAAAACATATGAGCTAGGACTATATCCCTTCTATTACAGTAAGTGAATCCTAGAACCCATTTGCTGTTTTCAAAGCTGTGCAGGCAGTTTTGTAAGACAGAATGTCCAATCTTTCCTCAAGAAGAGAAAAAGTTGTTCTGTTTCAGTCCTTCACTTACCTATCTGTAGTATTCAGTAGGATTTATTGTAGATCTTTAATATACAGATACGGTTCCTGTGTAGCTAGTGGCTGCTGCCTAAAGGGGGTTAGGGCTTATTGTGGGATGCACAGGGAAGAACACAGCCTTGCAGTCCAATAAAACCCGTGCTATGACTGGTTGTGGTAGGTAAGCATGAATCATCAACCAACATGTGTCAAGTCTCTGCAGATGCAGAGAATTATACAAATGAAGCTGACAGTTTGCTGCTAGTTGATAATTGTAGCCCTGCCAGGTCTGGCAGTCAGATAAAAAGGATTACTCAGAGTACCACAGTCACACTTTGCTGGAACTTCTGTCAACCTGCCTCTAAATACAGCATTAGGTGAAACAGTCACTTATCTCTGTCGTTTGTGGGGCAATGAAAAATAAGCATCTGACTGCTTAAGTGTTTTTGTGTTGTGCACAGTATGTGAATGTATGCACCTATGCCTTTAGAAGATTATTCTGCACCTGGTGTTGTAAAGCACAGAGCAAATGCTGCAGTAGGAGGCCATCAACACCTCGTGCTGAACATGTCCAGGTGTCATTTCTCTCTTTGGCCTCAATAACAGAGGCCTCCAAAGCAGATACACCTAAATGACAAATGGTTTGGTTAGTACTTCTGACAGCATATATCCACCTGCATCCCTTCCTAGAGGAAAGAAAAATGTTTACAATTTAGATTCATTATGCACTTCTCATGGGTTTTGTAACAAAGGCTATACAAATAAATGCTAATCTGTATAAATAAATTATCCTGACAAACAAAATATTTTGAATTATTACTATATTAAATATAATTTTTAAGTCATTTGAAAATACTCTGTTTGCTGAGCTGCTTTGTAGTCATTTCCAAGCCATAAATACAGAACTGAAACAGCTATTTTTGGCTTTGATGATGTAAAAAAATTGTTAAGAATAATTGTACTCCTACTCTTTAATGCAGAGTACTGGGAGTATGGGAATGGAGCAGCTAAGCTTGGAAATTTGGATGCAGTTTTTCGCTCTTAGCACAGATGCATCATGACCTTTACACTTTGGCACAACAGTATAGGATTGTTGCTACACATTTTCTGAGAGACATTTGTCTCTATTCCTGTTAACTGAAGAACAAAACAAATTTGAAGTAAATAAAAAAATTAACTCTGTTTGAATCCAGAATTACCTTTTTTTTAATTTTAAGGTATGTCATTACACCAATCTGTTTTATAGCAACAGCTAGGAACTACATCCAAGATCAGAGTAGAAAGATGGCACATTGTTTTACACTGATTTTTAATTATAATTCATTGCAACAGTAATTTAAGTTCATTAGAGCATCAATTTCCTAATGACTAGATATATTTGAAATACAAAACTGTTGGTATGAAAGATAAAAGAAAGAACAAAAGTGAAAAGCCTTTTTTTTTTCCTCTCAGGTAAATCAATGCCTATTTTAATAATACTTTGTACAGGTGTAAAGGAGTTTAAATTATAATTTTATCTATTATACATATACTTACATTACATTACCTGACTTCAGCTAATTCAAATTTGTTAGGAGTAACAGATGGAAATCACCCTGAGGTTAATATCTCTTCCCTTCTGAACTGCCAGCTTCCAGCAGGTTTTTATATCCTTAATTTTGGTATGCTGCTGCTTGCAAATTCACACTGTAAGCATTTTTCTTCCTTTTTTCCCCCTTATTTGTGTGTATGTGTATGTGTGTGTGTGTGTTTATATTCTCCAATATATATCAAGGGCATTTTATGCCTTTTTATTCATTGTATTCACCATAATTGTGGTTGTATTCTTGTCCTCGTGAGTCTGCTGTTTGATTATTCTTAGAAGGATTTGCTATCAGCTTTGCATTTCTCACAGCAAGTACTCTGAACATATCTGTTCTTTGCAGTTCATCCTTCAACATTATTTTGTTTTTCACTAAACCTTGCCAGAAATCACATGACAGTTATTTTTATGTGAAATGCTGAATGTTTAATCTCCTGTGTAAGATATTCAATGCATGCTTAAGGCACAAGATGTGTGTTCTTATCCTATGTAAGTATGAAAAGCGTCAAGTAGCTGTTAATATTGTACATTGGGGAAGTGAGCAATCTGCCCAAAACCAGGATGGGCTACACTGGAAAATCCCATCCCTTTTTTGTAGTAGGGAGGCTGTAAGAGAGTCAAGACTGCATTTTATCACCATCTAACAAATACTTAACATATGTTGAAGTCAAAGACATTTTTAGATACACAAATTTATACCAATAAGTTCTTAAATAAAATACGCTGCACAACTTCACAGATTATCAGAGAAGCAAAAATTGAACAAGATCTACTTCATTGTACACGTCCTCTTCCTATTAGGAAAAATCTTTTAGACAGTAGCTCTTTAAAGCCCATGGAAAAAATCCTGAAGTGCAAAGCCTTGTTCAAAGCTCACATGCTATTCAGTATCTCATCAAAACAGGATGTTGTGTGTGTGTGTGTGTCTGTGAAAGATGAGTATCCTTGAAAAGTATCAGAATTACTATCTCTGTGTTCTGTGGGAAACACATAGAAAACTGCATGTCTCTGATAAGCTTAATATTCAATATTCTTCTCAAAAGAATTTAGCACTCTTGATATTACATACACTTCCAAGTTATCTAAAACTAGTTATGAAAAGTATATTCTTCGAGCTGCCAAGTGCTCAGAAAAACCCCATGAAAGGTTAGGATTATGCATGTTAGTATAAACCTCCTCCTGTGCATGGACATTTTAATATAGTCATTAATTACCCAGGCAACATTAAACTCTTTTTAACACTTGTCTGCAACACCAAGAATTACAGGGTTTACCCTGTAAAATTTCCATGGTTGAATGAAACATGAAACCACACACTGGGTATTAAGTGGTTTGTGATGTAACATTCACTAAACACATCTTTAGCACTTGAATTACTAGAATAACAGGTTTATGTTGTGTTTATTTCTGCAGACTAGGATAAAGAAAAAACACTTAGGCCTTAGCCTTTCAAGAACACACGTCGAGAGCAGCCTCATGATGGGAAAGAAAAACTTGAGGTAACTGATGAGAACTACATGCTGGTGTTCATAGCTCATTGCAGCATTTAAAAAATTTTATCCCCACACCTCCCTTCTTCTCAAATCTTCTATCCAGACTCTTCCTCAGCTCTTGGTTTAGCCATTCAAAGCCCAGATTTTTAGGGTTTTTTGTTTAAGTTTCTACTCTTTTTTTTTTTTTTCCCAATCTGCTTATATTTGTGAGGCAAAAGAAAGATACACAAAACAAACCAGGTAAAATTAGGATGTTGAACAATGTGGTCTGCACAATAAACACAGGTAGTTTTGGGGGACCACAGGAAATCAGCTGTAGATTCAAAGACTCTATTGCCAGATTGAAGCATGATCAGTAGGACTGAAATCTTGGAAGATTTAAGAATTTTAAAGTTGACAAGTCTTCCAATGGTTTGTGTGTACTGAAGTATTAGAAAAAAATTTTTAAATTTGACCTACTTGTGCAGGGTTTTTGGAACATAAAAAAAAGAGGTCACATTTCCTGTATAGCCCTTTCTCTACTGCTTTTCAAGGCCTTTTACTGCAGGAGAAATAGAACCCGAATTATAAGACTACATGATACCATTTTTTTCTTTTACAATGGTAAAAAATATATTTTCCTGTATTCCAATCCCTAAAAATGCCTGAATAGCTTTACTCATTTTTTTTCTTTTCTGTTTCTTTTAGACAGCCTACAGGCTGGGAAATTTCAGTCCAGATGGCTGAAGTTTGGCAAACTTATAAACAAGCGAAATCAGGGTCTTAAAATGGAAGTGATGGGCAACATTACTAATTAGGCATCCTATATTTATTTTGCCCAGCTGCCTCCTCTTTTCCATCCCCAAATAAAAATAACCAAGAAAACAGAAAATTGAATTTGGTAAAAGATTATGGGTTTGAGGCTTTGTTTTGAGGGAGGGATTAATGAAATCCTGTGCGTTAATATCTAAACATACATTTAGGTAGCTATCTCCCCTGGAAACTTCCATTTTTTCCACAATCTCTCTAAATAGAGTTGTTTGAGTTATTCAAATTATGCTAATGTTCTCTCTGTAGGTGTAAATGTTTGGCAGTTATGTGCATTCTAAAAAGTATCAGTTCTTGTCTATTCACTGCTCTATCTCAACTCCAGCTTGATAAGTTTACCACTTGTGTGCAGAGTCAATGTCAAAACAAATGGAAAAGTTATGTTGGTGGCACTATGAACTTTCTGGCCCTGGTTTCAGATAACTCATTTTACCATCTTCCTGTATTTCTGCTTTCCTTTTAGCACATGGAACTTGACTGCAGCCCTTCTGTGAGCAGTCCATCAAGCAGCCCCACACACTGACAGGCAAACGCATCCCTTCCTCAGACCGGAGCGCCTCGCTGGCGGCTGGCTCCACGCTGGAAGCACTTTTCATATTATGGTCTTTATTTGAGCTTTTGAGGTCTGTGTTTGCTGGAGAAGATTTATACTCTGCATCTCAGATGTGGTAATATGGAAAAACTGGAAAAAGACAGCCATGGAACCACAGCACCATCAAGTGACAATTGCCTCTGTCACTGTAAACTCTACCTCATGAGCACACATAGGGTATTTCACTTCTGTCTCTCACCCTCTTTTGGCCAAGGATATTTCAAAATACATTTCTAAGATAATTATAACCGTCAAATAATTAAATTGAACCTATTTTTACTTAGTGAAGTGAAACTTCATTCCATTAATGTTTTTGTATGGTGTTTTTTGGAACAACTGTAATATATTTGGCTCAGGGTACATACCAAAGGCTGCATTGAGCGGACTGGGCTTCCTTTCCAGCCACTTTTCATACACAAGGTAATATTAGGCACATCATGTAGTATTTCTATGCTTTAGTTCTCCTGAATGGAGTGACAAAATTGTAGCTACCCCTACTTTAAATGCAGCTATACAAATTAAACACATTATATCAAGGAACAACATAAGTCTAATTCCTTTATCATATTATAACTCTAATTCCTTTATCATTTTTTATTTCTTTTCTTTTTCTCTAAGGAATTCATGGGGATTTAAACTGACAGCATTACGTGTTGGGATCTTACCTAGACAAACAAAAGTATTCACAGGAGTTTTCTCAAGTCCACACTAGCACTTTCAGTGGTTCAGATGTTCCATCAAATCTACAAAGCAGAGAATAGACCACATCAGGAACCATCACAGAAATCAAAAGATGGGCATCATTTCTTCTTTTATCAGGTCCTAAAGTGGACTAGAAGACAGCAAAGGATCCCAGTTAGGCTTTGTGCTGAGTGAAGAGCAGAGGTAATTTTTTTCCACTTCTCCCACATCTGGAGCTTTATAGCGCCTGCTTTGATTCGACATGCAGAGAGACCCTGTGCTATATCAGGCCTTCAGAGGCCTTTGAGACTATGCCTTTTTCACATGTAGTCTTTCTGTTCAGAGCAAAGGACAGGAAAATGGGGCAAAAATAGCTTCATGTCACACTGAGATCCTTGTAGGTAGAAGGTAAGCCTAAATTGACACTATGTTTTCCAATAGCATATTTCCTTCACAGATATTCTATCACATGAATGGAGAGGCATGACATGTAATGTGAGGTTTTTACTGCCCAAAATTATTATACCCCAATATAGCAAAGAAGGAGGTTTTACTGACCAATAATACATTATATATGTGTATACAGAGAGATACCTAAATATCTGGACATGTTGTGTGTATGTATATATATATATACATATATATACATATACATATATATATATATGTATGTGTATGTATATGTATATATATATATATATGTATGTATATGTATATATACATATATATACATATACATATATATATACATACACATTGTAACAAAATACTAGGGTATTTTTCACTCTTTTTACTCTCATGAGGTTTATGCACAGACATGACCACTTAATAGTGGAACAATAAGCAAGAACATCATAAATATCTTACTCAACCACTAGAAGTAGATTCAGGACGTGCCACCATTTCTGCCCATCCTTGGCTCTGGAGGAGTCAAAGTGAAGGGGAAAGTAATCTGAACTAGTGGCTCTTAGACTACTTGTAAGTAAATAATGTCAGACATTAGCCATTGTCCTGAGGCCAAAGTCTGCAATTCTGTTAATGTCCCAGGCAGTCTGACTGAATCAGAAACAAAAGCAGCTTTTCACTTGCTCCCTCAGTAGGTCCTTCTCTCTTGCTAAGTATCTAGGGCTTGGAACTTTCTGGGGGCAACGTATTCAGCTTCATCCAGATGGAATGTCAACATTTGGACAACACAAACACCTCTGACTGTGGAAGGAAACTGGTTTTGCTTAAGCTAGAGCATTCTACAGAAGGTTTTGGAAATGGAGAAATGTATTCCTAAAATATAGTGAAAAAATTCTACATCCCTTGGGAAAAATATTGATGTGTTGGTAATAAAAATCCAATATAAGATAGAAGTACCCAGCTTCCAAAAACTCTTCGTGTAGATTTCTGAAATACATGAGTGCCCACTATGTTCAATCTGTCTCTACATCTGGTCCTAAAACATGATTTGTGATTTTAATATGGTTGGTAAGACATAAGTTAATGTGTTTTTCTCTGCTAGAACTAAAGCATTTAATAAAAAAAATAGAGAGGGAACGTTTAAAAAGTATGTAAAATGAGAGACAGAGAATTTCCTGAGACAATAGCCTACAGTAATACAATGGTTCTTATTCTTGCTGCCTACGGATCAGTCCAACATATTTATGGTCTTTATATTTAACAGATGAGTCAAGTGGGGACCTCACTGTTACAACTATTTTTCTTCTTGAAATCCTATCCTGTTTAGATGCTGTTCACTTTTTTCAAAATTATTTTATTATTATTATTTGAGCTTTTGCATTAAATTTTAGAGCAACAACTAAAATAAAAGTAATTTTAAAAACCCTAAAGCACATAAAAGGAAAATTTTGGGTTTGTTTTTATTTTTTCTTTCTTTGTTTTTTCTTTATTTGTATGCTTGTTTTTCCAAAAATGCAAAAGTTTTTCTGGGAGTCCAGTAATCACTGGCTTTTCTACAAGGCGGTCTTCGCTGTGTCACAGCACTCACAACACATTAATTTTTCATTAACAGAGATAATATTACATGTATTATGTGTTAAATAACAGCCAAAATATTGCAGTACTGAGCAGTGTCTATAGCAGTTGTCACTGTTTCCTCCTGCAGCATTTGTATCACTCTGATATTATGTGTAGAATGAAAGTTGGAAACATAAAATCTCTCGAGTTGGAAGGGACCCACAAGGATCATGGAGTCCAACTGCTGACCCTGCCCAGGACAATCCTAGGAATCACACCATGTGCTGACAGCATTTTTCAAATGTTTCTTAAATTCTGTTAGGCTTCGTGCTATGACCACATTCTTGGGGAGCCTATTCCAGTGCCCAATTCCTCTCTGCATGAAGAATCTTCTCAAAGTATCCACTCTAATTCTTCCTGACACAGCTTCAGGCTGATTCTGTAATTCTATGGGTAAAAAAAATCTATTTATTCTTGTGGAATAAGACCCATAAGAGTATTTTTATTGTAATGTGATTGGTTCCCAGTTTCTTCAACTATTATAAATATGTCTCTAGAGATATGATATTTGATAGGTACTTATTTTTATAATCCACATCTATGAAAGAGCCCAGAGGGATCTAGGCACATATTTCTCAATTAATTTTTGTTTGGCAGGGCAACAACTTCCTTTGCACAGCACACTGAGGTTCTAGGGCTAGTGCTCCTCACAGGGCTAACTCCAAGAATAATGTGGGTACTGTGGTAGAGGGTTTTGCACCTTATCTTTGTAATGCTGACTCAGAAAAGGTGGCTCAGAATTAAGGGTGCTACACCCAAGTACAGGCCAAAAAGCTCTAGGGTAGATGTGCTGCTTTGAGACAGTAGAACATGCCATGGACTGGGAAGAAGCTTGAAGCCACAGATCTCACTCTTCCTTGCTCTGAGGGGAGGTGCAGGGTGGTTATTCCATGGATTGGAGTGTTCTTATGAGAGTAAGCATGTGTGAATCAGTACAGGACAATTCTCTGGTGCAGTGGGAATTAAAACCCCTATGTACCCCTTTTATCTGCTTCCCTGCAAAACTCAGGACACCCTGGTTTCCATTCTTAGGTTTGTTTATGCATTTTAAACCCAACATTCTGTATCCAAAATGCACAAGAAACAGGATCAGGCACTGGATATCAGACATCCTTCTTTCATTCTCTTCCTCCCTCCTTAGTGCCTGGCAACACATTCCCATTCTCTGTCAAATTGTGTTATTCTTCTTGTGTGTTTTGGTAGAGTTGGAATGTCAATTTCTGGGTATCCTCTTCCCCAGAACAGCCAGTCTTCTGTGCTTAGAAGGTATGAGAACTACTGACTTTGAACCCAGCTGTAGGGAGGTCTGAAGCTCCCTTTCTGTGTTGTGAAGGCATGATTAGGTTAAACATGAGTTTTCTAAGCCTCTTTCTTCCCTGCATTTACTGTGTGCTGGTTTTTGTCACACAGTAAAACACACAAGCTAGATGCTTGTGGGAAAAAACAAAGGCCCTTCCAAAAGAAAGCTCTCTGGAATTCTCCAGAGTCGTGACTATTCCTGTTCCACAGGACAGCTCTATGCCAGTGGTTAGTGCCAGCTGGTGTGGGCTTCTCACAGGGAGCAGGGCTGCAGATGGTCACACTGACCAAGGCCATACTGACCAAGGCAGCACCACCAGCACCTCCATGAGCTCCTCTGCACTGCTGCCTCTCACAGAGCCTGACTGAACGGGCTCACATTCCAATCAACCTGCTCAAATGTCTTCAGCAGAGGAATGATCTTTCAGACCTAAATGCTGACCTTAATTTAACTTAGGAATGGAACTTTCAATTTTCTGACCTTTAAAACCAGAGTATTTTTTTCCAGAGCAGCAGCTGACTTTTTAATTAGACAGTGAAAAGAAAAATAATTCATCTTACGAAAATCAACATTGTGTTTAGAAGGTTTTAGAAAATGAAGGATAATAATTTAGGTATACATATAATTATATTTATCTTAGGAAAAAATACAGAGCTCACATTTAGCATGAGGGGATCTTCTATTACATTTGGAGTCTAAAGAAGTTAATGAATTGATTACAGTAATAATGGGAATAAATGAAATAAGTCATCCTGCAGAAATAGAACTTGAAGTCTGAATTTAGTATTCTTATAGTACAATTTTTCCAGCTAATACCTATGTCTGTAACACATACTTGAGAGGCAAATCCTACAAACTGAATCAGCATTGTTTGACAGGTCCCAATCAGTGTAATGGTGCATTCCTTCAGGCTAATTTTATAATATATAACAAACAGATAGGAAGGGTCTGAGATTCCTGTGGCAGATGATTACTCACAAAGTTTCTAAGTCAATGGAACACTTAAAAAGCCAAATCGTATTATTAATTATGAGCGTGAATGGATGAACAAATGAATGAAATTGCTAAAGCAAGTGAAAAGTGCTAATCTAATTCTACTGTTCTGAGCTCTGTGAGAATAGTTTTTATCATTTAGGAGCCATTTCAGATTTTTCATTTTCTTCAAGAATCTACAAGATTCTTGTAGTGATGATACTGGGAAATCAGATATGCAATTTTATGATAAGAAACTTGGGAAAAAGACTGAGAGAGGTTGCACAGCTAAGATTTTATAATGAGAGATTATTAGATTTGTGCATTATATAAAAAAGACATCTTTATAGTACCATGGAATCATGATACTAGAAAGAATCATGCTATTTCAGGAGAGCATATTTTACCATTAAACCCGCTTACAACCACACAGTTGGACAAGATTTCTTTTAAAAGTAATGAGTAGTTATATATATATATTAATATCTAATAATACCTCCTGATTTCTCGTAAATTAACATTCTTCTTAGAATGTGTCAGATGTACATGCTTTACGAAGTCCTCACTTTGTAGGGTCTTTGAACTTAATCCCAAAGCTGAAATTATATGAACTTTTAAAATTAAATCTGTTTCTTATTTTGAAGTTTATTTGTTCATGGCTTATGCAACTCACTCAATATTTTCCTAATTGAAGCATGTAGATTTCAAGGATAAATCTGTCATCAATTGTCAGAAATAGCTGGACTTTCAAAACACTATAACAACTCATCAACCTTTTTCAGATGTTTTTCAATCTCCAGATCTTGCCTACCAAAAGCTCCAAAGACACCCTTATCCAACTCTTTCTATGTGGGCTAGTCAAGTGAAAATATCAAAATGTGGAGCAGGAAGAATTCTCTGGAGAATATCTTGATCTCATTCTACTTGTTCTAACATAAAAGTCTGGTGAAATTATGGAGACTTGCAATTATACATGGCATTAATTAGAATATTATACATCTTCAGGTTAGACTACTTTGTAAATAAGATGGATGCCATAAAGCTGTCTAGAAATCTATCAAAGATTCTGTTCATGCAACTCAGTAAGGTGACCATTTTATACCAACCTTGCAGTTTTGGAATGCTCCATAAGAATCTCTTCAGCGCAAGGATATCAATATACAGAAATTTCAGAATGCTTGAATGTGCTTATTTCCTGTGTTTTCCTCCTAAAGTGATCTAGTGGAAATGATGCATAAGAGAAAAAGAAATTTTAAGGAGTTAACCAGAAATGATTACTCCTCCAATGTTTTGAAGCTATTCAAAGCTAAATGTGTGAAAGAATTTCTGTCTTGCTGCTGGAGTGAGACATTTTCAGACAATACTCAGTCTGGGTTAAACTGGTAAAATCTACTCAAAGAGAGGAGCAAACCATATTGGGCATTTTTAAAGCATCATTTTGATGCCAGGTGACAATGGCTCCTTTCAAAATGAGAAATGTAGGGCCCCTGTATTGATCTTTCAATAGACATCAGTCCTCCTACAGTTGCAGAGCCTCCAGCTATAGCTCGTGTAGTACTGTGAACTTTTCTTCTGCAAAAATGCTGAAAATGGCTAAATGTATTTCTGCTTTTTTTTTTAATTTTAGCAATGTTCTTGAATTTAGGGCAAAAAATCACTTAGAGATGCTATAAGTAGCCCAGCATTCCAGATTTTATTAAGGCTTTGAAATCTCTCTACTAAAAATATAATTGTATTTTAAAATTTTATAATTATATTATAAAAATACATATTTCATTCAAAATCATGTAATGGATTAAATCAGTTAATCACAAACACCATAGAAAGTAATTAGAGCTATTAATAGAAGATGGAAACATTTAAAATTCTACTGAGATCCAGAAATGCTTAAAGAGAATGATATCTTCTCACAATGAGAACTTGAATTTGCAGAAAGAAGCAGGGTCTTTCAGCATTATTTAGAGAAATATTTCCTACATTTTTTAAATAGCCACTCTATGCTCCAAATTCTTGAATCAATCCTGCACATATTATTTATTCTGTCATAACATTGTATCACAAATAAATACCTTAATACATAAAGTAGAATCTTAGGTTATTAAGATGACTACTAGTGCAATGTCAAATCATGGGCTGCCTCAGATATGATTTCTAAGAAACATGTTCATGATCAATTTCATAGTTTGCCAGTTCAGCCATCCATATATATTATGAAAAAGGCAGCACTTGAGCAGGCTCTTAAGTAATCATATGTTATTCCAGATCTCCTTTCTCCTTGTGCTCTTTTGTAGAGAGAATACTAGTACAACTACAGGTGAAACAACATTTCAGGAATCAGGAATATAGCAAATGCTTGTGTGTGTCCCTCTAGAATTCTATGAGAGATAGGGGGAAAATAGAGGCCAATTAGAAAATCCATTTGTAACAAAAACAAAAATAAAAACCTAGAGAGGACTGATTTGCAACATTACTGATCTCTTAGAATTTTCTGATTTTTAGAAAGGTTTTTAATACCTGATTATTTAGCAAAAAAGGACATCCCCATCTACATTAGTCAGTAAAGAATTCCAAGGTTGTTATTATAAATTGCACGTCTCAGTGAAGGGAATAAACTGAAACTACAACTAATACCACCCCAACTTATCAAAACTAATATTTTTCTTTTAATTTATCCCAAAAGTTCGAAATAACTGCCTAGGTGATCCTTATTTCAGCTTGTCTACTAATTATTTTCTTCTTAAAGTGAATATTTGTCAGGGATGTGTTGGAGTAATTCTTGACCTTGGAAGTCAAAAGACACAGTTGATTACTGTGAAGTCTAATTATCCCTTACAGGGACAGTCACAATTGCTAACTTTGCTTTGAAGAAATTAGGATCCTTGATGGATACAAAAAAGGAAGATTACTCCAGGGGCTGAATTAGACCAGGTGGCTAAATTCTGATAGGTTTTAGCAAAACCCTTGAACAGCCCTGATTTCTAGAAGAACAAGGCCCACAGACTCAGATGTACTGCTGATTTTTAACATACAAGGCATAAATCTTGATTTATGTCTGTCTTTCTGACAATAGTTTGCCTAATCCAGACCAGAATATGTTTAATTTCCTTTGTAGCAAGAGCACATTTCTGGCTCATATCCAGCCTGATGTCCACTGGGATCCCCAGGACTTTTTCTGCCAACCTGCTTTCCAGTTGTACAACCCCCAGTGTATATTGCTGCCTGGAGCTGTGCCTCCCTACCATGCAGAATTTTTCACTTCCTCTTGTTGTACCTCATGAGATTCCTGAGAGTCTATTTCTCCAACTGTTCAGGTCATTCTGGATGGCAGCACAACCCACTGACCCTGACATTAGCCACTCCTCCTAGTTTAATGTCATTTACAACCTTGCTGAGGGTACACTCTGCCACATCATTAATAAAGATGCTAAACAGGAGTGGAGCTGGTACTGGGTTCATTAGTATACCAATTTATCAGTGACATACCAGCAGTTGTATTAAGAAAAAGTACTGAAGGTACTTAGACCTGAAAATATTTCACCTTCTGGATTCTTACAACAATACTCTGCAGCAGTACTCAAAATTTCTCCAAACTGAAGAATTCAAATGAATGAATTTAGTAGTAAAAATATAGAACCATAGGGGAAAAAAAAGTTAAGACAGGAAAAAAAAAGGTAAAAAAATAGTAGTGAAGAAAATAATCTGCAGGCTTATTCAGTAACCTAAACCTTGCATCAAGGTAAGCCATTTATTTCAAGTGACGTGTGTAGAACCCTGAGGCTTTGAGGCCACAGCTCATTTGTGTTGTTAGACACTGAGACACACAGACAAATGAAAGATAGGGAAAATGTGAGAAAAGTGAAGAAATCCTGAGAGCAAAGGCAAGAAAGCTGTCAGGAAGTCATGCAGGGACATAAGCAGCTTACAGAGCCTATGAGCAAGTATAATGTCTCTAAGGAATATGACCTTAATAAATGCAGTCCATTACACCTTTAGAGTCAGTATAGCTTCAAAGGTATTTGCATGTAAATGATTGCATTTTCTGTCACCCAGTATTATCTGATGATAATAAAGCACAGCATTTTTTTGTTGTTGCTGCTCATATGATTTATTCTCCAGTTCTGCCTAAAAGCTACAGGGAAGAGCTACTAAAATTGGTATTCTACAGCAGAACTTGGTACTCTACAAAAATTAAAAATAAACAGATTCAACAAACCCATACTTTTAAATTTTTTCTCCGTATTTTCAGTATAAAAATGTGTGGCCTTAAGTAACACCCTACTTGGTTGTTTGCTAGGAGAATGCAATACATTCTGTAGTTATCAAACACAGTGAGACTAACTAGGGTGACCATTTAGGACAATCTGATGATATGACACTGAGATGGGAAAAAGTGAATCTCTGGAGGGACTATATCATTAGCTACGCAGAGATACACAGCTTTTCCCCAACGTTTTTCCCACAGAGGGATGCCAATAAATTAAAAAACCTAAATAGTTGGCATTGAAAATTAATACAGCTACATTTGGAATGTCTGCTGCTGATGAATGGCAAATACTGTGATCCACATGCAATATTTTATTTTAGCATATGGATAATTATCAAAAGACATCAAAACAGAGGCAGATAGCATTGATGAGAAACATGAAGAAGTAGAAAAAACCACGCTCACAATCTCAAAAGACTTATCATAGAATCATAGGATATGGTTAGTTGGAAGGGACTTTTCAGGATCATCAATTCCAACTCCTGCCCTGTGTAGGATTGGAATCACATCACCCCAAGAATCACATCATGTGCCTGAGAGTGTTGTCCAAACCCTTCACGTACTGTCAGGCTTGGTGCTGTAACCACTTCACTGGAGAGTCTGTTTCAGTGCCTTAACATTCTTCAGGTAAAAGACCTTTTCCTGATATCCAGCCTAAACCTCCCTCTACTCACCTTCATGCCATCCCCTCAAGTCTTGTCACTGGTCAAGAGAGTGAAGGGATCAGTACCTGCCCCTCCACCTCCCCTCGTAAGGACCTTGAAAACCACAATGATGCCTCCCCTCAGCCTCCTCTTCTCCACTCTGAGCAGACCAAGTGTCCTCAGCTGCTCCTCATACAGCTTCCCCTCCAGACCCCTCATCATTCCCATGGCCCTGTGTGGCCTCGTCAGCTCTGTATTACAAATAAGACATAATCAAGCTACATCTGGGCCCAATTTGATAATGAAAGTTGTGCAACTTCTCTCAAGTCTGAAGATATGGCCTATACCAGGTCAGTAACTTAGTTATGTCAGAGACTGAAGTCTTCTTAACTAAGGTATTAAGTCTGAGCTCCATGGGTTTTGTCCCTGTGCAACACACACATTGACATTATTTGTACTGGAGTACTTTCCTGAGAAATGGACGACTTAATCTTTTGTGCTTATATGTATGGTAGCACTTTCTCTCCTTTCTAGCTCTGCTGTCTTTCTGGTATGATAGACATCAAGCATCATTGTATTCAATGAAATCTCATTTGAATTGTCTTTCTGTACAGGACATGAACCTAACATTTTAGATTACATTCTAAGCTGTTATTCTTATTTGACCTAAGCACTTGAATCAAAATTCAGAATCCTGTAAAGGTTTCTTCCAAAAGAGAAACTGCTGAATAACAGCCAAACTCTCTTTTCTCTAGACAAGAGAAAAAGTTCCCTTGCTTGTGGTGCCGGACTCCTTCCAGCCCACATTTAACCTGAAAGATGTCACTGCTGTGCCACCAGAGTTTTTATGATTGAATCTATACGTTCCCATCGGGCTCACTGCTGTCCTCTTCTTCCATGTCTCCATCCTCCCCAGAGCTGTGCCTCATGGGCTTTCTTGGCTTTATCTGCAGTGTCTGCAAAGCTTTTCAGCTCTAGCTGTTCTACTCCTTCGTCAGGCAGCATGTTCTGCCCTCAACTAGTGCTGTTAAAGGCTGAAAATAATAATGCAAATGAAAATTGATGGCTGACTTAAGTTAATATGCCAAGCTATGAACCAACACAGTTTCTGCAATAAGAGTGTCCAGAAGAAGCAGAAAGAAAAAGCTCAAAGAAATAAGCTTTTCAGCCACTCTGGCTCTGTGATAACATGATTGCAGGTGAACACATGATTAATACCCTCCTACATCACTCCTACAAAAACAAAGCAAGAAACTGCCTTTGACCATGTAATTACCACAGTGTAAGTCTCAGAAGGGTGTCTCTGTTTTACCAGAATGTATACTTACCCTAAAGTTAGAGGCAATTACTGTTTCAGCTATACCAATCCTATGGAGAAATTTAAAGGCATTTAAAAAAAAGGAAATGAATGTGTTAGCCAGTATCAGTCAAGTATAACTCAGCCCACAGCATTAATATTCTTTAAACATCAACATGTGGTGAGTAGTAATTTAGGAGGAAAACATTTTGTGAAGACCAGTATAATGTAATTTTACCCATCAGTAAGCAATATAGCACATCCATGAAGATTATTTACATACTGACAGCTGGTCTGATAATGCCCTTGCCTCCCTGCCTATCACCTAGGCTGTGCCAACACGGCAAAACACTTAGTGCATAAATCTTAGCATTTAGCAATTTCAGCAGTTTTGGATGGTCAGAGGTGGCTTGTAAAGTCTCTATATAATTTGCATGGCCAAAATTTTATTTGCAACATGCTGCTGGCTTCTTGCAGCACAATGGTGTTGTGATTCCATCTGCCCTATGGCCATACATGACTTTTCTTCCAGTGTAATCCTCTACTTCCAATGGCTTTTCACCCTCTGCCTTATGTAAGAATATATCTGGTATTAAACCAGCTTTTGTAGCTGTGGACTCTTTTCAAATTCCTAATCTGCTCAATAAATTGTTACTCCCTTTTATAACTCAAGTAGTTATGGTAGCATAGTATTACATTTCATTTTATTCAGTGGACTGTGACAGCCCATAACTGTGACCTTTTTCTGTGGACATGCTTAAAGGTGTCAGGAATTATGACTTGTAGTGATCCACAAAAATGCTATTGCATTATCTCCTGATAATGTAAAATAGCATATAATATATCATTGCTGTAATAACAACCTTTCACTTGTTCCATTCTCTTCTTCTGTTTTCAAATGGCAAAATAACAAAACAGAACACAAATATATCAATTTGTAACAATCTTTTTTTTCTTTGTTTGTGAATTGAACTGGTGATATTGATGCAGGCTATTGGCTTCTCTAGATACCCTATAATTTGAATGTATGCTTAAATTACGATTTTTCTCTAGGTTTAAGGACACCCATAGAAACACTTCATTTCCAGGCTACTCTGCACTCTTTCCATCAAATCTGACATAATAGATGTTTGAACATAAAAATCAATTGCATGATATGTCTAGTGCTTTCCTTAGCTCACAGAGCTTCTATAATTCATAGCTATAAGTCAAGCCATGTAAAACTATTTAAAATTACTGAAGATATAACCTCCTATAAAACTGCCATAAGCCCTCCCTGCAGGTTATTTCAGCGTAAATTTTCTGTAACATATGGATGATGATCTGATCTTCATGCATCTGAATATTTTGGAAATGAGAATGACTGTACACATCAGAGCTGATCTCCAAATACTGTCCTGACTTTTTATTTAAATACATTTTTTAAAAAAGTCAGGCAATTTTATTTAACCCTCTATAAATTATAAAAGTTCTTGTTTGTTTTCCACAACAATTGAATCACAGAGAATGAATTGGTTGTAGAAACATTCAATATATTACTTAGTTCATTATTTAAGATTACTTTAAAAAAATACACGATGGTCAAAATTTAAAAGGTCAAACCTGAAATGAGACACTTCTAATAAAAGGTGATAAATAAAACCAATTTTTTATCTCACTCTTTTCACCTTCATTGTCACATTTGCATGTAGAGTTCCAGAATTTTTCCTTTTTGCTCCCAGTTTGTTTTTCTAGATCTGTGTGGGCATTTTTTTCATTAACAGTTCTGCTGAATAACAGCTTCAGTTTTGACAAAAAAAGCTTCAAACGAGGGCAGCCTTCCTGGACAAATTTGTTCCTTCTGCTGCTCAGAGATCTGTAGTTATCAACATTACATTAGAATATATCAAATGCCTATATTTTAGGGGTGCCTTTAGGGGTGAAAGACCACAGCTCATTTGCCAGGTGTGATCACTTAGGAGTCTTTCTCCTTCAAAGCACATGTCACAAGGGGCAAAAAAGATTAAAGTCTCTGATGCTCTTCTTTACACATGTAAAAAGATGCTGCCTATCTTCAGTTATTTTTTTCTTTTGTTGCCTTAATTATCAGCTTCCTGTGGGAAGCCAAAGTAATTTTCTTTAAAACAAATAGAGTACAACATTAAGCTTCATTTTTTCCCTTTCTTTTTTTTTTCTTCTCTTTAAGAGACCATTTAATCAGATCTGTGGAAGTGATGGGGGAGTATGCTAGTCTCTAACCTTGTAATTATTTTAAGATTTTTGAGCCTATACACAGCTATTCTCTGAATTCCTCAATGCCTGTTACAATAAGACTATTATGGCAAAGAACTTGACTGCACAGTAGCTACTCTTGATGTTTATTCATCAGGTTTTGCCTTTGAAATTAATTTTTAAGGTCAGTCTGGGAACACTTATATGTACAATTATGTTTCCATGGGCTTCTTCACAATAACAATCTGCCACCATGCAGCTCAGAACACCTTGTGGCGAGGCCAGTGGGACCTGCAGGAAAGGGCTGGCAGGTGCCCCGTGAAAGTCAGCAAGTGCCAAGCAGGGCCCTGGGGAGGGCAGGGTCCCTGCCATGGGACAGCCTGAGGAAAGAGGAGCCTTGAGGCAGTAATGGGCAGGGAGCTGGGCAAGCCTATGGCATGTCCTGGGGCAAAGCAGAGTCCTGGCTGCATGAACAGGGACACGGGCCACAGACCGAGGGAAGGGATTGTCCCCCTGCACATGGTGCTCCTCAGAGCACAACCAGGGACTGTGCCCAGTTGTTGGAGTTCTGGATGCTGAGAATTTTACACTTTCTGTGCTGACAACTCTGACTCCCAGGAGAGCACTGCATTTTACCTGAGGCCATGGAAAAGGCTTCCAAAACTCATTGATAGCACTGGGACTACGGGTGTGTAGTTGATTAGAAGTCTGTAACATCACAGGGTGGAAAACTTACAGTTTGGGGGTTTGGAATATAGTAATATATATGAAGCAAGATGGAGGTTTTAGGGCAGAGGCAGGTTGTTCTTCTTTACCTTCCTCCTCCTTCTTTTTCATGGGTTTGGGTGGTATTTTGTAATTGGACAGAAAAGTCCGCATTGTGGACTTTGACTGATTAGTTATTAGGTTAAAAGTGAAAATAATTTAGGTGTCCTTTCTTAATTGGGTAATTTAGCCTTAAAAGACCTTGTAACAAGAGATAGTTAACCATTTTGTGCCTTGTTAATGAAAGGCTGCAGAACTCACTGCTGTGAGACTGTAACATAGATAAGAAATAATAAACAGCTAAGCCTGAATGTGAACTATTGTCTCAGGTGCCTTCAATCCTGACCTTGACAGAGGTAGGAAAAGGAAGCCCAAAGGAAGCCCAGCATCCAGTCTTGGCCCCCAACACAGCAAACACCTGGAGAAATGGGGGGAGATTGAGTGGGCTCTTTCTGATGGCTGGTCTGGAGCACTTGCTCCCTGAGAGGAGGCTGAGGTGGCTGGGCTGGTTCAGCCTAGAGACAAGGCAGATTTGGGGGCACCTGGCAGACCCACATAGCCTGTGAGGAGACGTCATTGAGGTTGCTCCAAGATGTAGTGACACCTCTGTGCTTGGAAAGATTTCAAGCCGTGGTACAAGCCATGAGCAGCCTGGCCCTGCTTTGGGTAATGGGGTGGTCTATAGATGTTCTGGGGTCCCTTCCTGCCTGAAAGGCAAGAAGTTGCTACTCTGTCCTTCCACTTCTGATATAAACCAGGGATATCAGGGATAACAGTGCAGAAAGCTCCATCCTGAAGGAGTAAAAATAATATCAGAATGTCACAGGACTGGAAGTGTTAATAAAGACATTCATTTCAGTCAGAAGTAGTGAAATCAGGAACTACACATCTGAAGAAACAGAAATGTTATATGGTAAATAGTGAATTTGCTGGAAACAGAGAAATACAGTCAGTATTTTATTTTAACCAGTAAAACTGTATGTCAGGAGGGCACAAGTCCTGGTCCATTACATAAAAGTGCATGGCTGATGTATTTTCCATGAGAATTTACAGACATACTTCATAGTAACAAACAGCAAAAGATGTTAAGGAGTGTCAGAGCTCACCATAGCTGCAACTGTATGCCCCTTCTGAACCAGCCAGGTTGCCTGACTCTAGCTGGGTGATGGTGACAGCATCATCTCTGGGAAACCAATCCTTGTTCTGCTGTCTTTGGTTCAATATTTGTACAGGCATAGGGAAAGAGGGGGAAAATTATGGAGCTGGAGAATTTTCTTTTGTAGTATGCTGCAAAATCTTGATAAATTTTACCAAGACAGATATTTGTCAAAGATGTGAGAATTCATGTACGTTTTATTTCTGCATATTTTCATGTTTTTTCCTTCTTTGTTTCATGCATGATATTTTCCTTCTGCATAAATACTACTTCTGTCTAGTTATACTGAGATGAGTGTGTAGAGCTGAAAGCAAAGACTGTTGTTTAAGGGCGAACTTGCTTGGAACCATGCTATGTTGATGAAAACTCAAGAGGAAAAAAGTATTTGTATATTACGTAACCCTTTTTCAGGCAACATGGATGAAGTCTGATTAATATTCCTAGATAAAACACAAAACCATTGAAAAGATTACTTTGCATTGATGCAAAGAGAATATTTTTCTTACTTTTCCAATTCTATTGGCCTGTCCATTGTATCTTTTTATTTTTGTCTTTTTTTTTTTCCACAAGATACTTCCTAACTATTCCATTGTGGTAATTTCAGATGCTGTTGTGCATTTCAATGCGCAACGGACAAGAAGCCTCTACTTGTATAATATACCTGCTGGAGTGTACCTTTATATATTTTCACTACAAATATTAATATATATTTAATCAAAAGAATTTTAATGCAAAAGTATTTTCATGTATCATTACTACATGTATTTTTAACTCCACTTTTCTGGAGTAGATATCTGAAATACTTTAAAGAGGAGATTTGAATCACTCTTTTAATTTTATGTATGAGAAAATAAAAGGGGTGTCTACAAGGAAAAACTTATGCCACAAACTTAGAATTAAACAATGAAAAACTCCCAAGCCTAATATTGAAATTTAGTTGCCCACTTTTTAGCACTGTCTATTCTCTAGGTTCCTAAATGTGTTACATATCTCCCTGACTGGTCTGCAAGGTCCCAGGACACCTGGTTGTGTGCTGAAGTCCCTGCTGTAGCCATACAATGCAAGATGAGTTTCCTACCCAGCACTCCACCACCACCCAAGGCCCTGATACAAAGCTGTGGAAGAAAGCTGACTAGCTGGAGCCCCTAGTAATGGCACAGGTGATCATCAATAGGGGTTGGACACCAACTAAAAGGAATATTTCCTTTGGAAGTACTCTCATACTACTAAAAGTAATTATGAGAAAGTTGAGAGCTACTCTGACAGATGCACTTCAGTGAGCATCCCTCCACTCACTTTCAAACATCCCCTGGTGCTCTGGTGATGTGGAGTGCACTGCAGGAGACAAGCACTCCTGAGAAGCTGAGGCATCGTTAGGGTCACAGCTGTATACTTTTTCTTCCTAAAAGACATCTTCAGTTTCTGTCACTTCTGCATTATCACTACTTCTTACCATTCTGTATTACTATGATCTTTCCTGCCTACATTTGCATGTACTTGTGAGCCCACCCTGAAAGCTTTAAAAATAATGATAGTTTTAGTAATCTGATTTACAGGGTGTGCTAACAAGCTGCCTGATTCAGGCAAAGACTTGCAAGTGTTGAATGGATGCAAGAGGAGGCAGAAGGAAATTGAAACTTAAGTAATTGGTTTTACCTCCTTCCTCAGAAAGCGTGGTGAAAAGATGTCAGAAGGTTACCCATGGCAGCACTGAACTCAGAGCACAGAATGATTAAGCCTCTTCCCAGAATACTTAAGGTGTCATATATGTCTTGTAAAACATTTCAAGCATATTAGTATTTTCTAGAAGCAGCACTCCCTTGGGCAGAATTTCCAGTCTAGTTAGCAACATTTAACACTGCATTTATGTTTTTTTCTATTGCCAAAAATAACCCCACAAAAAATTAATTAGCAAAAGTTTAATCAATCATTTCACTGTTGCTATTAAGGGATTAGTGTACAAGGGATTAGAAGATGTGGCCTGCAGCTCCTCTTCAGAAGTGTAGCAACACATAGAAGCTCTGTTCTGTCACAGCTACCTTTTGTGTCAACTTAATATGGCTTCATTATTTCCTTGCGTTCTTTTTTCTCCATACCTGAGTGTTCCTCAAGCAGTTTTTGCTATTTTATTTCTTGATGTTCATCTGGTCAGTATAGTGCCTGACCCTTCATTATCTACAAGCATAGCCTCTATCCCTTGGCCTTGCAGAATCCCTCAGCACTGATAAAAGCCTGTAGTTCCTATTATTGTACTTTCCTATTTGCTGGAAAGAAATGGACATAAACAAATGAATAATAGATTTTTAGTTATGCTTTCATTTTCATCAAGAACAAGCTTACCTGGTTCATCATCAGTGAGAAGAAATTTGTAATTGCTGTGTGCTAAAATATTTTTATAAAGTCAGGAAATCTTCCTGTGAGAAGCACAAACACAAGTACTGCTTAGAAGAAGGAACCATTATTTAACAAATAAGGTTGTCCCATTATCCACAATAAGGTTGTCTTTCCTCTTTTACTAAGTGCCAGCAAAAACGTATGGTTCTGATTGCATTTTACTACTAACAGTGTAGCAGAAATTATCACTGGTGGATATGCAGGATAACGTCAGAAAGCTATCCCTGCGGTTATTTATCAAACAAAATTTTATAAATAATGTAAAAAAGAAAAGTTAAAAACAATTAAATAATATCTACTAATATCTGCAAAGATTTCATTGTCATAGGTGAAAGGTCGATCCCAGCATCTATTTTAGTTCAAGGTTCTAATAGAACTTTTTTATGTTAAATAAAATTACATTAAAAGATGCAATTAATCCAAATACTGTAGTGCATTAACACTGCACAGTAATGCAGGGTGATAAAAGAGTCAGAAACTGAGAAGGTCTTTAGGATGGAAAGGTATATAGCCATGTCTGTGCCCTTAGCACACTATTTGTACATGGTATAATTGACTGAAACTCACACATTTGCAAAACCCCATTACCTTAATCAAAATAAAATCCATAGCAGAGGGCATAGAAGTGCTTTCTGTAACATTAATCACAGATATTAATTTCTCGTACCAAGGCATTTCACATCTCTTGCCTAAGTTGTCTGGGTCATCTATGCTGAGTGACTGCTCTTATAGCCAGTGATAATGATGGTTTTCAGTGTTACTTCTGCCAGGGAGTGTTGGTCTAAGATGTCAAAAAAGAAATGAAAGTAAGGTGGAGATATGCCTGAAAAACCAATTGTGCCAAATTCCTATTTTAGTGTTTTAATTTGCTGTAGGAAATATACTCTTTGAATAAAATGTCACTTGAGCTTCTTTTACAGCTATAACTTCAGAAACACTCAGATTTTACATCAAAGAAAAGTGATGTCATCTGGATTAATGGTAAGTCTAATAGTCCAGGCTGAACAGAGGTCTTCAATCATCAGATGAATGGAGTCATATTAACAATTAGTAAAAAAATAGATGAAGGCCTCTGATTTTCCTCTTTTGTTGTTACACTAAAAATTTGTATTTCTGTACAATCAAAACTAATTTAGACATTTACTATTGTTCCCTCAAGAAAAACTGCTAGTAATAAATTAAAATCCTTTCAAGCATTCACCCACAGAATTTGCAGTCTCATACAGTTTCTCAAAAGTGTTTTAAGAAAAAAATATTTAAAAAAAAAATAACAGACTGGCTGGTTGTTATCAGGAAGTGAAAACTGGCAAATACCTAAATATAAAGAAGCTGATTGCAGGCTACTCTTTGACATTTAGCATAAGATGATTAATCATTAGATTGTTTCTATGAGGTACATGACAGATATCTTACTATTCCTGCAGCCTGAAGAAAATCAAAGCAGATGTTGGTATTAAACACAGCCTTTTGAATACAGGTTTCTAGCAACCCTGTTAAATTACAAGTGACATTAGCTATATTTGTTCTCACAATGTCAGTAGAATAATATAAATGTTTTATATCTTATATCTATGTCTATCTTTCTCTCTGTATATGTATGTATATATATGTATATGTGTGTATATATATATATATGTATATATACACATATACGTTAAATATTACTACCTAGCATTATGATCATGGATTCATTTGACAAATTTCTGTTGAATGACCTATTATACACAACATTCAAAACATATTAGAGTATCTATTTTTAAGGAAACTGAAGGGACCTGTTGCCAGAAAATGCAGCAGCATAACTTCTACAATGTACCATTCAAGCTTCTGCTTTTGTTGGTGGTGTTGTTAGTACCTCCTACGAGTATAAATGGGAGACCTCAATGCCAAGAAAAGGAAGCACACCTTCCTCATCTGCTTTGCTGCTCTTTCCCTCTAACTGTGCCAATCAACACATCCTGGTTTTGCATAATGCAGGGTACTAATGATTTATCTAGTTAGCAGACCTCTGAGTTTCAGTGTACATGCCTGGTACTATTTATTATGAGTCTCTTCCCAGACTGGAGACGCCCCTGGAAGTACCACAACCTTCAGTGTTGACCTTCTGGTTTGCCTCCCATCAGACACCCCAGAAATCTGATCATACTGAGAAACTGCAGTACTTGCCATACCTAACTTTGGTCTCTCTTTTTTTGATTCTAGGCATGCATACATCACATTACTACCAAAGAGAAGGTAAAAAGTGAAGTTCCCACTAACTGAAGTCACAGTAGAGTTTGTGCATCTTCAAGGCTCAGTCTACAGGATGTCACCTTTTCGCTCAAGGTTCTCTTGAGGATCTCAGGGTGCTCTGCAAAAATGTTAGATGTAAAGTGACTTGTGTTCTGGGAGTTTTAAATATAAATCTTCTTTCCTGGCACTTCATCAGACCTAAACACATGAGTTCCTTTGAAAAAACTGCAGAGATGTGTTTGCCTCATATGCTTGTGGCATCTGTTGGGCACTGCTGGCTTATCTTCTGCTTGCTGAAAATCCTAGAGTCCTGCAGGCAGTGAAACATATCCAATGAACAAGGAAAACTGGTAGGCACTGACTGTTTTTCCCAAATTTTACCCTTAGGAAGTCTTTTCAAGACAGAGAAGACTATGAATTTAGACATTTTTAGTTCATTATGGTATCACAGCAGAGATCTGAGCTACTGCTGACTAAACCTGGCAGAGATTCAGAAGCAGCACGGGCCCCTGGTGCAGTGCTGAGCGCAGTGTGACAAACCCAGCTGCCAGGCTGATGCAGCTAAGCTGCTGCCAGCATCTTTGCATGGTTCCATCCTGGCCCACACAGACCTATCTGTTGGAGCTGGCACATCCCTGAACAGTTCTTCCTTCCTTACTTCATTTTTTCTGTCACTTGATCATTATAATGCTGTGGTGAGAATGTTCTACAGCTACAGGGAATTACAGAATTTAGGCAAGTAGGTAGACAAGGGGATCAGGCCCTTAGTTGTTGTTTGGCATCTCTATGGATAGTTGACTTCCATGGACCCATAAAAGAGATTACACCATATGAACCTGTTGTCTAAACAAATCTGATAATCGTTTGAGCTGCTTCAGCCACATCAAATAGGAGTGTCAATGGCAATCATGTTCATCTAGAAGTGACAAGGACTAAAACACACTAGTTTCTCAAGAATCTGTCTTCTTGGGGTTTAGCAGGTCTTATTTAAATAGCACTGAGATTACACTATTATGCATTGAGGAGCATAAAGCTTTTCAGAAATGTCTAGCAACACTGGAATTCTCCATACAGATACAGCAATGGCAGCCGTCAACTTTTATAAAGTTTCTCAGCTAATTTGATTTTTAGCATATACTTTTAGCAAAGCTGAAAGCCAGGCAAGTATCCAGAGACAGATTTATTACTTTTTGCCTGAGCCATTACACAGACAGTAATTTTCAGCCAGTAAAATAAAACAGTCCTTGAAACTGCTCTCTGCAATCTCTCAGGCAGGATCTTCGGGTCATATTTACACCATGATGAGAAGGTAGAAGGACAGGTAAAACATTTTTTTCTTAACTTATAGAATGTGTAATTTAAAGTTTTCCTATTATGACATAATGGTGGTACTAAGCCCAAAATTTTTACTTCAGATTGCAAGTCTTCTGCATCTCTAAGGAACTGGGATCAGGTTTACGACATCAGCACAGCAGCCTTGTTTTTGAATGTCACAGCTGTTATTGAATGTGCCAGCTCTGCACTGTATGGTCTGTGTGACACCTGGAGAAGACAACAGATCACTGCATGAGGCTGGAGGGACAGAGGTCAATGCACCAACTTGTGCTCAAACAGTATCTGATATTTGTTCCTGATGTACAGTTTGTGGAAGTACTATACCTTCCCTATAGTCACTGACAGTCCTTTCCTAGACACCACAAAATGGCTGCTGCATCTGGACACATCATGTGCCATAGAAAGCACTAAACCTTGTGATTTCAAATCTTTCAGTGTTTCCATAACTGCAAGGACTGATCATAATTCCCACCTCTGATTCATTTGCCCTATCCTTTTTCAATTTCTATTATTTAATGCAAATATCTTAGAAAATAAAGCTTGTCCTTTGTTTCATTCCTTTTGTAATCTCTTCATTCCTGTTTTTGCTAACACCAGTACAATCAGACTTTTTATTAGTAATAAAAGAGTATTTATGTAGTGATCTAATGAATCTGTTCACATTGCAAGCCTGCTTTCTTCTTCTTTTGAGACAGTAAGTGATTGCTTTTTCTTCTTCCAGTCCATCAAGCAAAGTGATATTTTAAAAGACAAAACACACACACAAAATAAACTCTTTTGGCAGCATATTTCATTGACGAGAAACAAAATAAATAAAAACTACATACCTAAATAGAGGCTTGTGGTTAACTTGTTCAGTGATAAAATATGGCCTTCAGTGACCCTCTGGGGATGTTCCCCGATTAGATCTCAAAGATGCTCTAATAAAATTTAAATTTGAGATTCTTAGATTGCAACGACATCCCGAGGTGTTATCTCAAAATACATCAGGACATGTTGCCCCTCTGAGATGCTGTGGTGAGATCCCATCTGGATCTGCATTCAGCTTTGGGTCCTCAGCACAGGAGAAGCATAGACCTGTTTGAATGGGTCCACAAAAATGACCAGAGGGATGGAGCAGCTCTGCTGTGAAGAAAGGCTGAGAGCTGGGGTTGTTCAGCCTGGGGAAGAGATCTGGGACATACAATTGCAGCATTTCAGTACTTACAGCGGCTTTTAAAAAAGATAAAACCAAATATCTAATTAAGGTCTGTTGCGATAAGACAAAGGGTAATGGTTTTAAACTAGAAGATGTTAGATTTAGACCAGATATAAATTTTATAGATATAAATTTCTATGCTGTGATTTAGAAGTTTAAAGGAAACATCATGGACAAAAGTTCTTTTTTGAAAATGCACTTGTACATAGTAAAATTAAAAGGTTTAAGGTTCTTAATCAATGACTGATAGAATACAAAACACATATGAGATGCTCTAACAGAGATAAGTGAGAATTCTGGAGTGCGTTAAAGGGGAATTTCTTGGAAGAACAATTAAATTATTTTGAATAGCATTATGGAATTCAAAATCTGGATAACTTTGAGAAAAGAGACTATGGTCTCTTCCATTTTGGAGTTCTTGGAAAAGGATATTGAAAAATAGGAAATAAATACATCGATATTTGATAGTTTTCTCTGTTAAGGCAGATTCCTGTCACTTGATGTGATATTGGATCTTAGGGTGAAGTCCTATGTAAAAAATGAGAGCTCACTGGAGGTTTCTGTGCTTGTTTATAATCTACAGAAGATTCAGTGTGTTTACACCAGATATAGAAGTTTTTATTGCACACATCCCAATTAGGGAAGAAATACTGTATCATTTGGCTACAAATATTGATTTTTGTCTACACTGTCTGTTATCAATCTCAGACCATAGTTAATATGTGTGATTTTATCAGCATTGAGCCTATAGCTACTAAAAGATAAACAAAAAGATCTTGTATAAAGCTTGTGAGGTTTGTCCTGTTCCTATCAATGCATCTCTGTGCCTATAACAAAAAAAAATACTGTTAAATATTTATGTTAAATGACTAGAAATTACTTGATAAGCCATCATAGATCAAGCCAAATAATGCACTCAAACAAATAAACAATGTAAAGTGACTGTTTTATGAAAACAAATAAAACACAAGTTTATGTTATCTAATCTGATTTAACAAGATTAAGCTGAGAGATGTTGAATGTTTTGAATATATATATGATATTATGTTAAACATTAAATAAATACTTCCCTATTTTCTTTTACTGTCAAGCAGCTAAATAACTGCCTTTATTTTTTTGCAGACATTCTTTTTTTCTCACTGTCAGCAGATCTAAGGCATAGTCTTTGGTGTCAAAAAACAAATTTATTCCTTTCTCATTAGCTTTAGGTTTCTGAGTATTTTTGATGGGTTTATTAAATGGGAGCCTATTACCCCTACAACCATGTAGTTACAATCAGAAATGTAATATAAAATAAATTCATCTGGATAATTTTGTCCTGCATGCTTAACATTCCATGCTAGCTCTGTAAATATTTTTAGATTTTCAAAATCTGGTATTCTGTCCTGCATCTTTTCTTCCTCTTTGTCAGCCTGTATGTGAAGAGAATTGGAACCTACCAGCTATGTAATTTCCTCTTTTTAAAAGCCTTAGACTGGATTTCTAAACCAACAGGATTCATGTGGTTTTGTTGAGCTTCACTTTCACAGCTTTCGCATCTTTCTTTTGCCATGCAAAATTTAGACAATTAGCAGACTAAAATAACAATGAAAAAGCCATTCTGGCTTTTCCTTTTCCATAGAATGACCAGGTTTTATGTTAATAAAAGTGTACACATTTGTTATTCATGACTGGACATATCAGTTTATCCTCTTTTTTATAAAGAGGTTTACTTGGTAACTCTAGGAGTGGAGAAAGACATTGAGGTTAATAGCATGAAAACATAGCTACTTAAGAATTAGAATTAGAATTAATCCTTTCACTACAGTAAAAGAAATATCACCCTTCAGAAACTGCAGGACTCCATGCTGTTAGATTAAGAACTCTATAGTTGTAATTAGTATTTAGGAAAAATACTAATCAGAATATGATGTATTGTAACTTAAGTGTATATGATGACATTAATGCATGAGTTGATTACTTTTGGCAGTAATCCCTTCTTTTTTATTATAAGTGGATTTCATATTTGAAAAAGTGTTTCAGTTTTCAAAAAATACTCCAAATGCCTGATTCTGTTCTACCTATAATAATACTTTTATTATATGATTTTGCTAAGGTCGGTGTTTATCACATAACTCAGTACTGTACGTTGGCACCCAATGTAACCTGTCATGCTCTGTGCTCTGTTTTACACTGCTCTGAAGAGCTCACAGGTGAAGGCAAGAGACAAACAGCCCAGTCACCACAAAGGGGTCCAGCAGTGGAAGGCAATAGCAAGAAGATGTTGTTCTATTTTAAAATGCACCACAGGGTGTTATACAGTGGAGACATCTGTGTCTGAACTGGTCACCTGAGATCATTTTAGATTAAAAAAAAGAGAAAAAGGACAGTTAGAACATGACTCATACTAAGACACACATCAAAACCAGATCAAATTAATTACACAGTAATTTTTTTTCATTGGTTCTAAAGAAAATTTTGGGTAATTAGATCACATGTAAACATCAATAGCTGAACTGAAATTAAATCCTATAATTTCTGTTCGATCACTCACAACTCTATTTAAAACTGTTTTAAATAAGACACTGAATAGACAATAATCTGGCTTTGTGGAATGTTGCAAATCTTCCAATTGCTGAATGAGATACCAAATATCTAATTGGTGCCTGGCAGACAGCACCTGCTTTTTGGGCTTAAAAATTGATTCCTTTTTGAGAGGTAATTATAAATCATCATAATCAAAGAAAAATTCAGTAGTTGAGGGGATTATTCTGGGTAGAAAAATTCTCTGAATAGAGAAAACAGGTTTGAAAAGTAAAGAAAGCATAAAACTTCTGCAGCAGTTCTCAGAGCCTGGAATTTATCTCCTCTAGTTTTACACCTGACCTAATCAAACTAGAAAGCTTACATAAGTATTCAGGGTACGTAAACTGTCACTTTTACTTGTCTGATTTATTTAAGATGTCTGGCATAAGTTATGTGATACTTGTGAATTTTTTTTTTCTAACGACTAACAGTCTAGAAAAAACATAGCTACAGATATCAGAAGTTAAACTACTTGTAAACAATTTACTGCGGAAGAGATATGAAAGAAAATGGTAGAAGTGTAATACAAGTGCCTTGTAAGACCAAAAAGATGTTTTCAAATCTCTCTCCATGGGAAGCAGTTTGATGGTTAAACACCGCTCTTTGTAAATCTAGCAGAATCATAAGTTTAAGATCAAAATTGAAACATCTTTTTGATTAAATGCTATCCCTCTTCTTTAATACTATCCTCTGATAAATACAAATGGAAAAAACTCCAAACAAACAAATAAAAAGCTTTCAGCAGGAAGGTTCAGTCTGATAGTGTGTTTTATCCATTTTCTAAACCAAGATTGCTATTTTCTCTACTCTTTCTTTTGGGGATTTTGTGTTTCCTGCTGCTGTGATTGTAAGGAGACTGCTATATATATATATCAACTACTTTTCCTGTAACATTTAAGAAAAATAGCAACCCTCTAGAGCTTTGGTAGGAAATTTTTATGAAACATTTGAAGAAAGGAAAAACACTTTGAATAAGGCAAAACACGTTAAAATTTCAGGATTTGGTAGATTGTAAAAGAAAAGCATATTCAGCTTCAAGGGGTTATTAGAAGATCTAAGAAATATTGCTGGCAAAACTTCTGCAGCTGCATAAACACCATATTTCAGCAGAAAAGACATGGAATAGGATAAAAGGAATAAATGAGAAAAGGGTTAGGTCTTTTGCAATATCTACTTTAATTAAGAGTGAAACCACTGTTGATTCACATCTACAGAAAGTTACCATGCCAGGTGGGAGCTCTGCAAATACTCCTGATAGCTATTGATTGATTGATTTTATCTACATTAGCACAGCTTTTATTATGCAGTTATTTTATTTTGTTCAGATTGTTTTTCCTTTCGAAACATGTAATTAGATTCTGAAGGGCTTACATGAGACTGTTAGTGCTATTGTGTAGGTTTTCTGGTTAATTTATTCGAGCAATTTATCTCCAGTAACATTATTCATTAAATATGAAAATTGCAGAAGGTAAGAGTTGGAACAGTTTCCTGAATGGAGCTATCGGAGTTTGATGATATAAAAGAAAGAAATTTTATCATCTTTGGTCATTTTCAGAACTGAAATGTTTGTTGAATTCTTTACTTGTTTGGTTTTTTTTCTTTAAGAAAATAGGTCGTGTATAAATATCAATATTTTCCGTAAAAGGAAGTTAGCTTTTGCTTCCAATGACATAAATTCTTTGTTAAACCATACAGGTCATTTAAAAGCAGAATAATATGTTTATGGAACTTTCGAAGTTCCTTCTAAATTCTCGATATTTCCTCAAGAGAGGTTTTTCTGATTTGGTTGGATTCATCTATCTATTTTCAGAAATGCAGCCCTGTATATGTGTTTATCATGCTGTCATTATGATATAAACAAATTAGTTATAAATCAGGATCATGACTTTTAAAGCTATTTGAATATTGTGCAGCACTGGGTGTGCATTTCATAGGAAAAAAGGAAGATCTTGCTTCCTCCTTGTCAGAACGCCTTTGTTTCTTCCATTTTTCTGTATAACCTTGTTGTTCACTGAGGCCCCAGGCAGCCTTGAAGATAACCCCTGTGAGAGGAGGAAACTGGTCTGACTGATGCTGATTACAAAGTTCTGATGCCAGCAATTCAGACAGTTTTTAATCCACTCACCATCTCTTTTTCTAACCTGTATACTTTTTCAGTTTGCCTGTGACGATGTCACTGAAGATGGTGTCAAAACCCTTGCTAGTCAAGACAAACAATATGCACTGTTCCCTTCTCATGCACCAAGACAGTCTCATCACAAAAAACTATCAGGCTGGTTAGGCAAGATATCCCCTTTGATGACTCCCCAGTAACCATTTTTTCTTCCTTCATGGGTCCAGAAATTATTTAAAGGAAGTTTTGCTCCATCACATTCACAAGGATGAGGTGAGGTTGCTGAGCCTGTACCTCCCTGAAACTGTATTCTTTGCCTCATTGAGGTAGGGGCAACATTCTCTTTCTTCTAGTCCTCAGCAGTGACTCCAAGTCACAGTGACCTTTCATAGATGCCAATGATGTCTCAGTGCCAGCACTTGTGGGTGCATCCTGTCAGCTCAATTGGACTTGTGTCTGTCCAGCGGTTTTAGATGTTCCCTAGTCAGATACTTCTCCATCAGGGTTTCTTCCTTGATTCAGACTTTCTCCCTTGTCTCAGAGATCTCACAGTCATGAAAACCAATCTTACAAGTAAAGACAAAGTCAAGGAAGGCATTCAGTATCTTGGCTTCAGTCAATGCTTTTCCATTCCCTCCAGGTCATCTGTCCCTGTTTCCACCTCTTTTACACTTCATTTTTACATCTGAATTTTGTCATTAATCCTTTCTGCATCTATGCAAGCCTCACAAAAAATTTACTTGGCTTCCTGCTCATCAGTACAGTCCATTCTTGAGCTTGGACCAGGTGATGTTGAATATCAGCTCTTTTGGATTCTTCTCTCTGGGGCTTTATCTCATGGGATCCTTCCAAGAAAATACAGGAAGAGCACAAAATCTATTTTTCTAAAATTTTGGCTTGGGATCCTGCTTTTGGCCTATTCTTCAGGGAAAAGATTCTTCAGGAGGAACCTTTTCTTCCTCACCAGCTGGTCTACAGCAGACACCCACAATGTCACTGACCTTACTCTGCCTGAGTAATCCTGACTCATCACCTGAGCCAAGACAAAGCTCAATACAACCACGCTTCTCTCCTATTTAAAGGGTGACTCCATCTCCTTTCAGTCCTAGCCCATCCTCCCCAAAAATTCTGTATCCATCCAGGATAACACCTCATGAGGTCTCTTGTTCAAGCTTCTGCTGGAAGCAAAGCCAGCTCTAGGGTCAGAGCCTGTTGCTGAGGTCTTTCTCCACTCCTGTCTTGAAAACATCTGTAGAAGGAGCCTACACAAACTCCTGGAGTACCAATTCTGCTGCTTGACCGTCCCTATGGTGAAAAATACTAATTTCAAATTTAAAAAATAAAATACATAGCTTTAATAGCATTTAAAACTTTGATTTGAGAAATAAAAACATCATTAAAACATTAATGGACCATATTAAAATTATTCTAATGCATCATTTGAAATAAATAATTTTCCACAAACATATTTTTAATTCAATTCATTAATTTTCTGCAAGTTTGTCACACTGAAATTCTTTCCAATCCATAAAAGTGATTCCACCAATAAGATCTGTGGAATATGGTCATTTCTCACTGTAGTTTAGTTTTATATTGCTAAACATTGCATGCTTTTACCCCTTCCATCCTCCTTTCAGAGACAAAGTTAATACTATTTAAAAGAAGAATATTTTATAGCTCCCTGTGGTGATTAATACATAATTTATATGTTCTTTCTCATTTTATTTGCTGCCTTTCTTCAGGACTTACAATAGGTGCAGATGGATCCTCCTAAAAGGAGGTGACCAGAGAAGTGAAATTCACCTCTCTTGAGAGGAGAAAGGTGCATCTTAAATTTCACAGATTAGATGGAGACAGGTGCAATCCAATCCCTTTAACAGAGAGTTTCCTTGCACAACCTGGATCTGACAAAGAGAAAATTCCTAGGGACTAAAATGTGCAGAGATCTGATGAGCTTTGTTTTAAACAAATTACTTTTGAGCCCTCTGATGAACAACTGAAATAGAATCTATGACTTCCTTATCACTAGACCTTTCTGAAATCCTCTGCCTTTCCATCTATAAATATATACTATAATCAAGAAGGTAATTAATCCAATGTACCCATGAAGATGTTCTTGCAGCTCTGTACAGATAAATCACCTTTATCCAGAAACAACTGTAAGTAAATTAATATTTGATAGCAAGTAGGTCAAATTTTAAATTATAATTAGGCGTAAAAGACACACAGACAGACACTGCCTATGAGGCAGTTTTCCATAATTCTTGAAAACACATCTGGTTGCTCAACTAAATCTCATGTTTGCATTTGCATCCTTTAAAAGCCTGGGTCCTGTGAACTAGCCAAGTCTCTACTGGGTCTAAGTATGATCATATTGTGCAAGGCATAGACAAACATAAGCTCAGTGAGAGGAAAATTAAGCTCATCAAAGACTTGAATTGCCCTTTAGAGGGTCTAAAATTTTCTTTCAAGCTAAAGAAATCTAAGTCCAACTATAAACCAAACACAGGTGCTGAGAAAATTTGTGATACTCAGGCTCTCAACCCCTTTGAGAGGCAGGATCAACACTACTTGCAGAGTTAAGACATTTACTGCCTGGACAAAGAAGCAGATCATCAGGGAGGGAAATTAAAGTATTGCACTTTACTCTTGCCATCTGTTCAGGCAAGTGAAATACAGCACAGGAATACCTAATCTGTCCAAATAATTAAATTAATCTAGCCAAGAAAGTAAAATCTCCAAAATCTCCAGACTAGCTCATTTACCACCCCAGAGATTAGTAATTTTTCACCCCTTGATAAAGTTGTTGTCTAGGCTTCAACCTCTTTGCAAAACAGCCATGCTGCTCTACAGTCTACAAAAATGAACCCATAAGACAGTAAATAAAATCTGAGTTTTTTGATAGATGCAAATTCCAGTTTCAACTGGAGTTGAGCTACCTGCCATATTAAAGGAGTGCCATTAAAATCAGCCTGTTTCCTGTATGACAGTTATTACATGCTGCATAAAATCCCATTTCTCCTCCCTTTCATATGAAGTAATTGAAGCTCAAACAGAGAAGTAAATAAGCTTCTTGGTGTCAGTTTAACATATCTCACCAAAACTGTTTTGTGTGTTTGAACACTGAAATTGCTGGTCTGCTGAATTTTATATTCCCAGGACTCTAGAGCAGGATTTTCTTATTAAAGAAATATAGCATTTTTTAAATAAAAATTCTATTTATTTGTTGCTATTAAGAGCCTGTAATTTCAATAAGAAATTAATCAATTGTACCTCAGTTTTGCACAATCTCTTTTTGTTCTGGAATATAGATCTTGACATAGGTAAATAGACAGGCTTTTGGATATTTTCCAGCACTCATATCATAACATATAGATTTCTTTTTGTAGAAGGAAATAGTTTATACAAAATGACAGTTGTGAAGTTTTCAGGTTACTAACAGCTTGCTAAACCTGACTGAAAGGATGTCTTTAGTCTAACAGTAGTAAGCCTCAGCAGTCCTGCAGGAGAAGGCTTATCTGTGCCAGCTTTGGAAACAGGGAAGGCGCTTTATTTCACATCAGGTTAAGCATTTTAAGGATATATAATCCTAAAATTTTGCTCTACCTCCTATCCAAATACATAAATGCATGACCTGCATCCTACTTTTGCTCTCAACTCTACAATCTCTCTTGTACTGCACTGTGGGATGCAACACTGGTTATCTTGGAAGCCAGAGGACTGCGAAAGGACACACTGTGAAGGTTGTAAAAGAAGTTCATAATTGTGAATTGACGTGGAATGAAGGGACACAGGACAGAAATCTGTGTGCATCTGAAACAAAACACTTCTTTAAATTATTAAATTCAGTTAATTCATCTTACACAGCACTGCAGGTAGACCTCAAAATCCTATTTAAATCTTCATGACATTGCTTCTGATTGTGTCATGTAATTTGTCGCTGGGATTTGACAGTAACCACGTAAAAAAAAAAAGCCGTGCCCAGAAATATATTTGGCTAACACTATCTGGAACAAAAATTCCCCAGCACAGCAATATGTTTTCTGAATGTGATTTTCTTAGGTGATTCAAACTATCTGTATTGATTTTTCCCCAAACTAAAGGAGCCTTCTCTGGCTCTTCTGTTCAAGTGGATACATTGGGGTAGCTCTGTGTGTGCTGGAAAAGTTTCCTGATTGAGCTGGTACCAAAAACCAAGTAGCCCTGCTGGGGTGACTATCAGACTGTTGCACTGAGCTGCATTTATGCATATTCAAGTTATGCAACTTAATGTGCAATGAAACACATGAGGAGTAATGGCACGAGAACAGTGTTGCAGCCTTGTTCAAAACCCCTCCCTCCACATGATGTGTTCTGAATGAAGGCAGTTTTCTGTTACAATATACTTATTTTGCCCACTGAGAGGTAAGGAATTAAGAAAAAATGTCAATATAAAAATAAAGGATAATATCAGTTGTTGTTGATACTATCTGTAGTTTTTAACCGGAGACTGAATCTCTTACATATGACCCTCTAACATTGGGAATATATAACAAAGGTTCTTTTAATTATTTGCCAGCAAAAATGCATTGACTGATTTTGATTTCATAAAAGCAATTTGGTAAAAGTAAACAAAAAGGAAAACCCACAGAAGCAGCACTCATAACTACTTAAACTATAGACATGGATGAATTTCTTTCACTCAATAAAGAAAGGCCAACTGAACCTAAAAGCCATTTTAGTCAGGACCAAAACTACTTGTCAGTTCAGAGGGTGACTTGAATGGAGGACAACAAAGGGTTTAGTGACACCAGGCTGGATGGAGCATTGAACAACCTGATCTAGTAGAAGATGTCCCTGCTCATGGCAGGGGTGCTGGAACTAGAGGATTTTAAATGTCCCTTCTAACCCTAACCATTCCATGATTCTGTGATTCAATGAGTACTTGAAATGTTTTTTTATTAATTTTCCTTAAGAAAAAGCAATGCTTTCTTTTTATACAATATTAAAATATTAATTTGCTTAATGAAGAAAGGATACAGAATTAAATAAATATTTTATATGATCTAGGTTGGAATTTTTGTTTCACTAAGAAGTATAGAGTTTGAATCAAGGTGAAGCAGAACAAAAGCCTCTGAAAGGGCTAGAGAATAATTGAGAGGATGATAGATTTCAAAAGGCTTTTTAACAAATAATTGTCCAAGGGCAAAATCCATAATATGTTCAAGTCCCATGGAGCCAATGCGTTGTGAGTGATGCTCAGACACACAAGAGCTCAAGTCAGTCCTCTAATTCAAATGAGATTCTACAGAGGAGAAGGGTTCCAAAAATGATTACAAAGGAAAGAATACTTGATTTGGGATAACAGTTGCTCAGCACTTCATCTTTTAAATCATATTAAATAGTTCAGTGACACACACAGCAGAGATACTCTCTGTTCATTGGGAATTCTGCTAATACTTTTAATTATCATTGAACTTCCATTACTAATAACTGCAATTCTGCTTCTGTCATTTTGTTGTTCTCTCCTTCATCAATGTAAATCACTGCTCTCTTAATTCTCTTCCTTCCCTATCAAAATTGCTTTTACAGGAATTCTATTTCTGATGAAAGACTGTAAGGTTATTCCTACATTATGTAAAACCAGTGACAAGCATGATTGTTGTGTCCCACCCCTACAAGGAATAAGGACCCAGGATTTTTAAGTGCCCATGGTTGAAAAAGAGCATTCCAAGTTGAAAGGGTCAAAAAAAAAAGCTCATAAAGCTTTGTTAGAAAACTACACACTTGACATGGAAATTGGTATACATTTTGTCCTTCTAAATAATTATCATAACAATAAAAGAATAAAAAGACAGAAAGAAGAAAGAGAAAATTGAAAGGGAGATCAGATAGCAGAGGAAAAGGCATCGCCAGTCCTTGGCCCAGGGTCCATCTAAATGACAGGGTGCCCAGGGTCCTGGGGTACCACCCGGGCTTTGTGTGGGCACCTTCTCATAGGTAACTTTCCCAGCCCTGGCACTGGGCTTCTCTCTCTTTACATAAATGAGTTAGCATGCACAGTCTGATTCTTCTGGGCTTTTCTGCATAGCAGTCCAGGGCCTTTGAGGTCTCAATCTTTTGACTGGTCTCAGGCTTCAAGGCCTCAATCCCCCTCTGTTGGTCTTGCCCACATCTTGCCTCCCTTGCTGTGCTTGTTCTGTGTGTTGTGCAGTCACCACGGACCTGGACTAGGAAACCTTTCTCTGGAAAGGTGCTCCCCTACAGCCCCCCTTTGCAGGCACATTCTGTTCCAAGCTGTCCACCTGAAAGGCCACCAGCGTTTTGAGGCATAGCAATGTATTAACTCCTTGCTGCCCAGGCTTCTAAAGTGATTATACAGGACTTCAGGAAGAAGCAAAAATGGGTAAGATGGAAAATTCACAACTTCTTCAGGAAGGTCGTCCATGTCAATGATAAAATAACAATCTTTTGTATATTTATTTTTCCAGTTTTAAATATGGCATCACCTAGGAAGGAAATAACCTTACAAGTAGAATCTTAAGTTTAATTCTGATTTACACTAGAGTTTCCAAAAAACCAAGATCAAGTTGTAAATGACTGCCTGGATCGCCTAGGTTTTGCTGGGAAAAAGAAAAAAGAAGAAAACAAAAGACAAAATTAAATGCATAATTCTATGTTTCTAGAAATAATGTGGAACTTAAATAGTAGAGAATAATGACAGCGAAGATTTTGCCTTAATTCCAGACAGGGAATTAAACAAGTTTCTCCTGGATATGATTATGGAAAACTAAAGAGGACCTTTGGATAAAGGAACTTCAAATTAAAACTGAAATGCTTGCTCTATCCAATCAAATAAAATTATTGCAGGTAATTTCATTGTGTTCAGTATCTTAAAATCACTTAACCACAGGACTGACTTGTGATGTGGGTAAAGTTCAATTAATTAATGCCATTAACTAACTGATAAATGTTCACTAGAATGAAAATTATGTAAGCAACAAAAAATATTCTTAATATACTACATTCAATATCATACTAATGCCAGTGAGAGACTACAGAGAAGAAGATGAGTACTAAAGGGCTCTCATGGGATTCTTCATTTTGTGGTTAAACAAGGCAGAGCTATTTAAAAAAAAGTTAAGAACTTAACAAAATATTCATAATTTTTATTTCTGCTCTGGAATAAGTACCTTTATTTTTTTTCCAAAAGTTTAAATTTTCCTTAATTAATAAGGGGTTTATTATAGCTCTAGGTTATCTTATCTCAGGAAAAGGAAAAATATTTAGCGAGTAGCCAAAAAAGTGGCAAAAAATGGAATTACTCTAGTAATATGATACAGAATATTACTCTAGTAGTACGATATAGTATCTACAGTATTATGATACTATTTTACATACAAAGATGAAATACATGTAATTTTTCTATAACCTGAAATGATAAAAAAGAATTAAATGGAACAATCTCATTTTGTGTCCAGTACAACTTAGTGAATAGAAAAAAGGTAAAATGGATGTAAGCTTTTGATTATTCAGATGCTTTCAAACTTTGTTCTGGCATGGTCAGAGATAAATAGCAAGGCTGATGTTTTTGTAGTCATTCTCTCTGAAAAGAGAACATGTTTACTGTGAACAGAATGACATTGTTTGCTGACTTCTGTAATGCTGCTCTTGTTTGAGAAAGGAGCAAATATAAAAGGAAAGTGGAATTGTGTTATGGTTCAGAGAAGTGGATTAGCAAACTGTGTAAATATGATGCATTGTTTGTTTAAAGAATTTCTGATCTATAAACACACAAGGCTAAACCCTGGTACTATTGAAGGCAGAGCCATAATTCTCAACTGACTCTACCAGGACCAAAGATTGGCTCAGCCTATTTTAATACCATAACATTTCTCACTTCAGGAAAGAACTTGGATAGATTTTCTGTTTTCACAACTCAACTCTTCTATATCCCAAAATCATTGCTGAGAAGAGTGTGTGTAAGCTCCCCATGAAAACACTCTATAGACCTTTCCTCTAAGGAAACAAAGTCTGAGTATGAATACACAGTATTTCTTCCCAGTATTTAATGAGTAGATTAGTAGATGCTCAGAAGAACAGATGCACAGATTTTTTGATATTTTTTCTAAACAGAATCAGCTAGTGACATGTTTTGAAATACCAAGCAGCAAAATTACACTTCCACTGAAACACAAATTTTCTCCTATTTGCCTATTTTCTTATTTAATTTTCTATTCAGTAGAGAAATAAGGTGATAAACAAGGCAATAAACAAAGAAACATACAAAAAGGACACATTTTATTATCTGTGAGGTTCATTTGAGCACCTTTTTTAACTATGTGTAGCACAAAATTATTCTCTGTCCTTGGCAAATTTGTTCCCCCACAGAATTCTTGGAACATTTCAGTCTTCCTAATGCCCTTTTATTCCTATTCAGTGTTGTTTTTTGGTTTGTTTTTTTTTTTTAATTAACCAACTCCACTGTATCAATTGTGACTCTACTTTTTATCTGGCTGTGTACTAACATTCCTTTTCAATCTGCTGTGATGGACATTCTCAAAAGGTTTCTCAAGCCCAGATAAATGCCAACTTGTTCTCCTTTATCTCTGTAATCTCTGCAAACCTGTTCTCACACACAACAGTACAGTCCAGAGTCATGTCACTCACAGTGTTCTATAATATTGGCTTGCCATCCCTTAACATACATTTAGACACACCATATCCTGTGAGGAAATAGAAGTTTGTACACTTTATGGAGCTAGAGAAGCATATCAGTCCAGAGCCATTATGCTAACACATGTAATTAGTCTTTATTTTTCTAGGTTGGTGACTATTTAAATTTTCATACTATTGGTGAAACCAAGTCTTTAAGCAAAACTATAATTTACAACTACTGGAGAAATAAATACAATTTTAGGAATAGAGAGTGCAGTGTATTTATTTGCTCAAAATCCTGACTCAACATAATTAGATATAGCAATTCCTGAAGTTGCCACCTATTCTCACAAGGTAAACTGCATAAATGGTTGGAGATTTCAGCATTAATATGTAGATAAAGATGCATAAAAATTTCAATTTGTTACTTGTCATAAGCCTCTAAATTCAAATTACAATAGTTTACATTCCCAAAAATATAACAAACTGAGAAAAAAACACACCACAAATCCAGCTGCAGTTCCAAACGTGGACTGCAAACAGTCAGAGAGACATGATCACAGTCCTGGAGTTTGCTGAAGGCCTCAAGACCTTCCTTAGGGTCACCTTCCATATCTTGAATTCATAAATGCTACATCAAGAAAACGTATAAAACTGAAGTATATCTCACATAGTTAACCTTGAAAAAAAAAGGTGGAGGTTTTTTATTGCATAATATAATGGAGTTATTCCACAAAACAAAATTTCAGTATGTAGTTTGGCAATTAAAGTACCTTAGTTATGTAATAACTTGTATGAAATTCACATTAGTTCTATCATCAGAAATTAAGCCATCTTGTTTAAGGAACAAATTCATCCCAAAATTACCCTTCCAGCACGGTCTGTGTAGGTAATGACACTGATATTCACACAGCAGCATCTCAGGATCCTTTTAGGCCACAGCTGGCTGGAACCTCAGAGAAAATGTCTGTAGCAGACATTTTATGCATAGCTTTCTGGATAGTGATTTATCATTCCCATGGGGGTGTGTGTGTGTGTGTGTGTGTGTGTGTGTGTGTGTGTGTGCATGTGTATCACCTGGTCTTTTAATAAGCACAGGCATGTAGATATTTGGAAGTATTTGGAATCAATTCAGATATATACCATGAAGATCTAGGACAGTTAACTTGAGAAGAGGTGGGAGAATGGAAAAGGAAAGTAGAGCATTATGGACACAAGAACCCTTTCCGAGGGAATGCTGAGAACATAAAGAATATTTAAGGCCCATTGACCCTACAGAGTACAAAGAAGAAGTTAGTCACAAATAAAAAAAGGGATATAAAAATCAAGTGCCTCAAATGAGTACCCAAGGTACCCAAATGAACTTACAAGGACAAGGAATAGAAAGATAAGATTTGTCGCAAATTTGAATGAGAATTCTCATCCACTTAAATGAACTCAGAAGCAGAAAGCATATGCAATACAAATACCAGGTAAATACCAGTGGGAGGAGAAGGCAGACATGGGAGCAGAGCAGGTCTTTTCAAAAAACCCATTCCTTAGGACTTTGTTACCAACAGCAGCACTTTGTGTAGCTGAACCCCAGCAGCAATTGCGTTAAACTTCCTTGAGCCAGGTCTGTTTTTCGGGCTTAGCATCTTGATACAGTACAGTACAGGTCCTGATTAATGCTACTGAGCAGAGATACTTGGCACATACTGCTCATGTGGGATCCACGGAGTTCAGTGTCCAGTTTGACACACACAGAGTGTCACTGTGGGTTGATGTGTGGGACCTGTTTCTGCCCTGTGGGCCCTGGAGCACATAGAGGTCACTGTACCTCCCTACAGGCATAGTCTGGCTCAGGGTGCATCAGGTGTGGAGGCTTCAACTTCTTCACCATCCCTTCTCAGATCCAGGGAATAAAAAGAGAAAAATATAAGTACACCCTAGAGATGTGAATTACCCTCTCATCTGGATTCACTGAAGCCACACAACAGTAAAATGGCTTTTCCTCCATACATTTAACAAAAAAAAAACAACCACTACCAACATCAATCATTTTTCTGAGGCTTCAGCTGACCTGGGTAGAACTGACTCCACCCAAGTACTATTAAATATATCAGTAAATGGGAAAAAACAGCACCACCGGGAGACAATTTTAAGACTGTTGAAGATTGTCTTGCTGCAAAGATCACTTCAGCGTCCTAACTCATCTTTACTTTCTAAAAAACAGGAAACCATGACAATTAGTAGTGAGAGCTGTTGCAGTGTGAAGCAATACCCTGTTTCAGCTATCCCATTCCTCCCTCAGATGTGCCAACAACAACCTCTCCCTTCCCCTCCCCCTTGCCCCCTTGCTAAGTGCTGTCCCTCAATCTTAACATTCCAGCAAGGTCGTTGTCTGATTGGCAAAAGTTCAAAAGATGCTTCTCAGCCCTGGGGTCATTGGCCTAGCCAGGTGTCACTTGTCCCCTGAGACTCCCTCCCTCCCACCTGGTTGGTGGCATACCTACCCCTTCCCTTCCCCTGTCCCCAGGCTTAAAAGGACACGGGGACCACGCAGTCGGTGTTCTGTTGGAGCTGTTACAACATTCAGATGTCTGTGTGCCTGGAATAAAGCTCTGGATCAAACCCTCCAGCAGAATCCGTCTCCTTTTCCCTTCACCATCACCTAAAGCCTTTCCACCAGAGGTAAAACTGAGTTCCTGCTTGCTGGACTTGTCTCAAGCACCGGCTGCAGCATCCAGCCAGCCAAAAGTGTCTCTGAGGCGAAACACCACAGCTGCCACCTTTGGTCCAGCAGCAAGGGCCAGATGAGACCAGGCACGTTCCATCCGGTAATATTGGGATCCCAGTCCAATAGAGAGCAAAGATGAAACTTGGTGGAGAGATTTTCAAAGTTAGAAAGGATGCTTTTTTGTCCAACTCCTATAAGCAGGAACAATTTCTCTGTCTTTCAAAATCTTTCCGACTATGACATAAAGCTGTGTTTAGTGAGTCAGACTTTTTGATCATTTTCTTCTGTTATATGCAGAGGGCTAAAAATAAAAAAAAACACTTCATGAAAATTTTATGCCAGAGATATAGGAAATCATAACAACAGTATCATAAGATTTGGGTTTAATTTGATTTTTTTTAATACTTACTCTTTTACAGCTGTTGCAGGAGGCTTTAACCTGAAAACAGAAACAACTTTAATTATACTTCTGCTCAAAAGAGGACATTGTTACAGTAGCAAAATGGTGTGGGAAGATTCAGGCGTGAAGGATGCAAGTTGCACAGCTGTTCACATTCTGAAGAAATATCGAAGTGACATTTTGGTCATAAGAACACTTTGGTATGAATAGAAAATAGGAGTTTCTAGACTACACCGAGTTATAAGGCTAAAGGAAGAAATTGGAAATGTCCAAGTGTGCTGTCATATCTCCAAGCAAAAAATGAACAAAGCATATTTTAAAATATTTCCATTTTTCAAAGAGTAAAAAAAGAATGGGAATGTTCTTCAAAAACAAGGTAAAGATTTGGTTTGTGAAAGCATTACTATATAAAAGTATGTGCTTTTGGTGCTTTTTACACAAAGACCTTGCTGGATATCTTTAGTTTGACAAGATAAATTGTGAGTGTTAGCATGAGGCATTGGTTTGTGTTAAAGATAAAAGATCTGTTCACAAAAAATTACAGAAGCTAAAACCCTCTTTTCCTATAAATAGTTTAATGCTGCAGAATTTTCTTGCCATCAAAAAAAGATTTGCAAAGCTAAGTGCAACAACAGAGCTTAAATTCACACAGATGAAATCAAACAGCATTGGAAAATGGCTGAGCATGGTGATGAAGTGCCTGTAAGGAGGGCTGGCAGAAAAGCACTTTTCCAATAATGTGGAAGGTGCCCAAGGTGCAAGCACAGCAGGCAGATTACTGGCAACAATACACTCCAGGCATATAAATAAAATTCCTCTGTCATACTTTCTACTGCCAAATTAGTACAGCAACTATACAGTAACTGACCATTGCTTTTCTTTGGAAATCATAACTTATTGTCATCACTGGTGGTAAAAAAAGAAAAAAAAGTCAAGCTATGCCTTTTTTCTCTTTGTGTTAAGCAAAAATTAACTGATATATTTCACACTTGAGCTTAACTGCACACTGTTGTACCCATGCCCAGCAAGCTACTAACAGTCAGATTGCAGTCCTCAGAAGTACAGGAATATTGTGACTTGCTGCTTGTTTCCAGCTGTGTGTCAGATCATGCTTTTAACTTAACTTTCTATGGATTCCAGGGAGAGAAGGATTGAATACAGCTTTGTGTGTGGAAGTCTTCTATTATAAATCAGTCATGATATCTCAGCCCCTGAGTCCATCCTAACATTTTTGTTAGCAGCATATGTCACTTGACTTGCAGCTTATAAGTCACTTTTGTATTCCAGAGCCAAAACCAATTTAGTGTTTTTGTAGTTTACTACTGCTGCTTAATTGTTGAGGATGGAGTGATGCACTTCTCTTGTTGAAGAGAAGCACCAATATATTTATTGAAGAAACAGTAATTTGATAGCAAAAGCCACAGTAGTTTAACTACATTTGATGGCATGGTGCACTGACTATTTACTGCATAGAGAGGAGGGTCAGACCCAACTGTTAGGGACACTCTCCCACTGAGCCTCAGAAGGGGCTCTCTTGGACTCTAAACTCCTTCAGGGAAGGGAGTTTAGGTGCAGCTGGATGCAGGCTTAGTCCCAGACTCAGTCAATAATTTACTATTAAAAGACTATGTGTGTACAGCTAACCCTTTAGAACATTTAACTAAGATGTCAAAGTTTAGCATCCTGATGATCATTTACCAAGAATCTTTCGTGGCAAGGAATCTCAGCCTCACAGAGTAACCCTGAGAAGTGCCCCTGCTCAAGAGAAGATCCCAGCCTGCAGACCATGGCTGTACAGGGGAGATAATGAACCCTGGGCTGTCCACTATTTATGTGGCGAGGTGATTGATCTATAGTTATATTTGCATACCAACCATGTTTTGGATGGAACATGCTCAACAAGCCTCCATCTGCTGATCAATATTGAAAACTCTTAGCTGTTGTATTATATGTCTTCCCTGAGTTCAACTTAAGCCATCATGTCCAGCACTGGCTCCTATAGCTTCAGCAGAAAGGAGGAGAGCTGAGCACACTGCCACACTAAATCACCTCTGCACTGATCTCTGCGGGGTCACACTACTACTGAGCTGCTGCATTTGGAATTGTCACAGGACTTTTTCAATGTGCATTGCAGCAATATACAGTCTTAGTATACATTATTTTTCTTGTATTAGAGAGGAAAGGATGCTGTAGTCTTAAAATAGACCTCTTTTGATGTTGCTCCCAACAAACAGCAACCATATAAACAGAGAGAAAGCCTTGCATATAAGTCATCATTAAGAAAACAAAGGGCATCTTGGTGTGAATTCCACCCCCACTGATTTGCTTCCTGTGAGGAATATTGTGCATGTCCCCACATTTTATGCAGATTGTTAAATGCTTTTGATCAGTGATTCTGGTTTTATATGACTACATAAACCAGAGTTGTTTACTTACTGCTTAATTAATTATTTGTTATACTTGCACGTTAGTTTAAGAGGTATGACTATCAAGTATGATAGACAGGTCTCTTACAGTCTCAGAAAGGATGGCAAAGAAGATCCAGTTACCCAGGTTACCTAGTAAAGAAATCTCCCTGCTTTCAGTTATTTTCCCCTGACACACCCAGTTTCTTCCACCACAAAACACGACCACAGCCATACCACTGTACTTTCTCTAACATTTCTGAAACTGTGTCCAGTAAGAACCAAAATACCTCCTAAATGTCACCACTTTTACATCACCAAAGTAAAGCAGAGGTCATGCCCTGAATAATGTTTCTCTCCAAGTGGTTTGACATCTACTTCTGTCATCCTTCAATTTCCTGTTCATCCTCACAAATTGTTTTATCCTTCTATGTTTATCCTTCTATACATTTCTTGAACTCAAATTTCAACAGTCTTGCAGTGATTTGTGGTGCTGTATGTCCACCTCACTCAATAGTCTTCTGACATTACAGTTTTACAAGTGAAGCTCAGCTGCTTTTTTTTTTCCCCATGGACAAATACACACCACAAAATGCTTTTGGTGGTGATCACTCACTTCCTTATAAAAAACTACATTACTCTTAAAGTCAAAGGATTAATATACTTCAATAAATCTCTTTGGGAGAAGTCAAATCACATGGACAAAAAGGAAAAATAATTTCTTTTTTTTTTCTTAGCAAGACCAGGAGAACTGAGTTTGCATAGCATGCTTGGAGAGTGTAGAACTTACCTGAAATGACAAATGGTTACTTCAGCCTTGGCACCCCCACAGTGACACTGATCTACAAAATCACAAATAAATCTCACAGTGTGGAGCTTCTTTACATTCCCAGATGAGCTCCTGTGTAACATCCACTGAAAGGCTGCTACCTGCACCAAAGTCAGGTATAGCAAATATGAAATTTTATCAGCTCAGGACCTCTAAGTTAGAAAGCTGAAGTATAGTAACAGCAAGGTTTAAAAGTACTCTTTATCCACAGAGAATTAATAAAACAGAAAATAATTCTGCAGAAAAAAAGTGGTAATAATATTTTGGAAATGGAGGAAAAGTTGTAGTGGGCAACACATAGAACTGATATAAATGGAGACTTTTAATTTGTCAGTGCTCTTCATATATCCTAAACTACAAAGCACAACACAGCAGCCACACACTCTGACAAAGAGTTAACCCATTGTAAACTGGATATGAAGTAAAACTGGCTGAGGTCTACCACTTTGGGAAAATATAGCAATGGATGCTTCATCTGAGCTGAGCAAAGATATTTTTGTGTTTCCACAGAAAGTGTCATGTACAACCATAGACATGAAGCTGCAAAGTGCACTCAGCACTTCAGGATTAAATATGCCACCATGCAAGAACATAAGTGGGTATGGTACTTCCTTGTTTTCATGCTGGGCTGTAGAAAGTAATTTAAAATAGGCTTTTGGATCTTCATTGACTTTAGACCTTTTCAAGATGGCCTATAGATGTAGAGATAAAGACTATTAAATTTGTTTTTCTTCTGTCTTAACCATACATATTCAGTATGCCACTATTTACCCCCACCAAAAAAAGAAAGAAACATAAGTGCAAGATTCAGGAGTTTCATGTAGTGACCTTGCTTTTTAATGTCGTTTGAGCTCTGGCATCATGAACTGAAGGAGTGATTACAACCTGTAGGGCTTCTGAACTCAGGAGTGCTGCTACCTGTAGTTTGGTGCTGGATTTTTTAGGAAAGGGAGCAGGCTTTTGGTCATGGGGAAACACTCCTGTCACGTACACTGTGACTGTCGCAGTGGTAGCAATCTTCCTGTGGGCAGGCAGATTGCACAGGTCAGCAGGGTGTACTTGCAAACTGCATCTTTTGACTGCAATGCAGAGGAGAGAGCAGTTACTGTTAGAATGCTCATTTCTGTTTCCACGTAAGAAAGGGGCCTTAAGAATTATTTATTATTTTCATCTAGTTGCTGCTCAAAATAAAATACATCTTCTATTTTTCCTCATATCTGGGTTCTCCAACTTCAGACTAAATATTATGACCAATAGGCTACAGAAGCACTCTCAACTCTCTGTGAGCTTAATACTCCCAGCAGCATGAGAGCTCAGCTGTAACAGCAGCCATGGAGAGCTGCTGTTATCCCTCCTTACATCTGTAAATCTTATGTCAAGGGTACTCCACCGAGGCAGGAAAACTGTGGTTGAATTCTCTCACACAGAACTGGGAACAGGACAAAGTATTGACTCTGGTTAGTGGGTTTGGAAGGCACATAATATTACATTTACAATCATATCTCTAAAGAAAATAATAAATTAGTCTTATCCATGACATTCAGAGCAAAGTCACAGAAGATGACCAAACAAGTTTCTGAACTATAATTCCAAGCCCTAGGAAGGCAACTCCCCCACAGTCCTGAGCCAGTCACCAAAGACAAGGAGATACCAATACAGCCTGGGCTAACTCTGTGCAGTTCCTATTTACTTAGTATGCAAGGTTAGGTAAATTATTCGTCTGAGAAACAGAATTTTCATGACATGACATGTACCCTGTCCTTGTTTTTGAGACCAGGTGCTGAATTCCAGCCCAGGCCCTTTTGACTTGTGCTTTAAAGGTAAGTTGTACATCATCTCACAGTGAGAATCCATGTCATGTCTTGTTTCCAATTTCCAAGTGCCTACGAAGCATTTCCTTGCTTTGCAATACACTGTTTTTCTAATTTACATTTCATGTCAGAATATCCAATTTTTTTAATTGAGAAACTTTTGACATTCAGTTTCTTTTCCTGGGAAAATTAATATAGAAGACTTGTCCCCAATGGAAAAAAAAAACAAAACAAAACAAAAGCAACAATGAAAAAATCATAGCACCGTCTCTTGGAGGCAATTCCATTTCTGACAATGACCAGACTTCCAAAAAAATTTCATCGATCTCTATACTCTCCAAGTATTTTAAGTGTTCTGTTCATGACATCTTCTTAGCACATTACATCCTCAGCTTCTTAATTTAAGGCTTCTGGTTATCTTATAAAAAGCAATGATCTATATCTAAATTTTTTGTTCTGCTTAAACTGAAATTCTGTATGTATGTCTTTCTGCATATTTCATAGTGAAGCATAGAGGTCCGGTAAGGTTTATTGTCCTACCACATGCATTTTTTGACGAGTAATTACATGAGATGGAGTCCTCTACTAGCTACACAGCTCCCTGTTTTCAGTCAAGAACACTTTACAGTGGGTACTCACTGCTCTGTTTCATTATCTACACTCTGATTCTCAGACAGAGCTTAACCACCACAGAGAGTAAGGAGCTGGCCTCCTTCGCTGCATCTTGTTCTTTACCTTGCTACTTGACGTGCAAGGTGTCCTTACTTTGTCAGACAAAATGCAAGCTTGTGATTATTACCCGTTTCCCCCAAATATACACAAAATGCTATTTTATAGCATTTTGTATTTGTAGGCATTGAATACAGCTTGAGGCTGAATAGTTAGTCAATCTTACTGCTGTGCATACAAATTAACACGTCCCTACATTTCCCCATGGACAAAAAAGAGAGGGTAAATTATGGAACCAATTTGGCTGAACTTTGAATTATCTATATTCCTGTTTGCAGTCAATCACCAGCAGTTTGCCCTTGTTACTGATGTTAAAGCTATGCTCCCAGAAAGATCAAAGACAATTACAGGACCCGTGCCCCTCTCACTCAGGCAGGCAGGGTGCTAATCACCAGAAAACACACCCAGCACAGTGTGCCCAAACCTGCCCATCCTCAGCAGCTTCCACTAATTCACAATGACTCTAAGAAAACTGTATTCTGTAAGACAGAACATTTATTATGCTTTTTCCTTGTTATTTTCATTCAATGACAATTTGCTTATTATTTGACAAATGCTAAGTGAAAGGATATCTTACAGTAGATGAGCTGGGGTTATTGTTTGAATAGTAAGAGCTTGTGATTGATATTCACACTGTGCAATTAATCTCCTAAATCACATGTTTCTTTTCCCCATCAGACAATTATTAAACCTATATAGAAATTTCAAAATGGCTTTGCAGCATCCCCCTGTGTGAACGTGTGTCTGAGTGAATATTTGTATGTAGGTTATTCACATCACAAATATTCACATCTGTTTTCTTGAACAGAAGGATCATTTCAGAGATTTTGAATTAATATTTTGGAATAATTTTTTCAGTGTTTTCCCACCTTCTAGATGGACACTGGGACTGATGAGATGACTAATACAAGACTAATGTTTCTATATTTTCCTCCTGCAAAGATTCTCATGGACAAAAACGCATACAAACATGCACATCACTACTCAGAGTAATTGATTGTAAAATCTTCCTTGATATCCCCTTCCTCTTCTTCCTTATCTTTTACAAGCCTTCCATATGATATCTGTTGTTTTATTAAAGCAATTTTAATATTGGTTGAAAGAGAAATTTACCAGTAAATAGGAAACTATAAACATATTGCTGTAAAATAAGAATTGTCCATTGATAAATTAAAGCATTATGCATCTGACCATGTGCTAAGAGAACCACTGAAGCAAGGTGTCTCAGCTAATTCAGCAAATTAGTGCTGTTTATTGGTTTGAAAAAAAAATAAAAACCAGAAACCACAGCATTTCTCTCTCTCTTTTTTTTGTTGTTGTTGTTTTTATAGCTTTTTGGTTGTTTATTTGTGTGGTTTGTTTTTTGGGAGCTTCCTTTTTGTGTGTTTTTTGGGTTTTTTGTTTGTTTTATCTTTCTCTGGTTCACCACATTTTAAATTGAACAAAGAGATAATTCCTTTTCATATTTCATATTCCATTCTTCTCTTTTGTTGCTTTATTTGCACTACTAGAGATATACTCTCTACATTAATAGAGATTCTGTCTGGACTCCCTTTTAGGGTCAACTGCATCCTGTTTCATTTTCCCATTTCCAAAGTGTAGATGTTCAGTCCCAGGGGGTACAGAAGCTCAAGTGCTACCTCTGAGACACCAATATTTACTTTAATTAGGTACCTTTTGAGACCAATAGAGAGTGATACAGCTGTCTTATATTAAGTCCTATTTCAGCAGATTCCTATAACATTTATTTCCCCCCCATTCCTCTCAAGGATACATTTTAGTGCCTCTGAGCTTCAAACAGAGTAAAAATCCAGTATTGCTCGCTTGGCTCTTGCCCAGTTGGCTCTGTTCTTTATGTGGGCAGAATAAGACACTCTCCCACAACCTAGAAGAGGACCTTGACTTGCAGCCAGCATCTGAAGCCATAAATTTAACACCGTCATGGTTGCTGCTTCCTCTGAGGACATTCCTTTTTACCTCTCAGCACAAGTCCTGAGTATTGACAGAAGAAAGGTGGTCAGGGTGATGTGAGAATAAAGGGGAAGGTCCTTAACAAAGTCAGGATTCTATAGGGTTAGAGACCCAAAGTAACTATTCTGGGATCTACATTCCATTGCTGAGCCTGTTTGATCTTGGCTCATTAAGCAGGCAGAAAAATACTAACAAAATAACCTTTTAATGTTAATTCCTATTATTGTGTGATTCTTAATTCTCTCAAACACTTCAATCCCACACAGAATGCTACTACCATAAGGTCCCCTATGGAAATATTATGAGATGTAAAAAATATGAATTAAAAAGCATGCCAATGGAAGAGTAATAAAATAACTAAACACATGACAATTAAATTGGTACCTGGCCATGCTACCCTCAACAGTACTCCTGTCCTGCAGAGGATGTAAAAAAATATGTTGGTTACTCAGCATTTCTTTTTTTCCATGCCACTCCTGCTGGTAGTAGCAATAAGGTTCATAGTCATATAACAGCTTTATCATTGTTACTACCTGTTCTGCAAGTTAAAAACATTTCTTACTTTGTTTGCACAGAGCTCATTGGGCTTTGTGCCTGTCAGTGCGTTTCTGCTGATATTATAAGAAGAGGGCTTATTTAAGCTGCGCTGTGAATAGAGCTCAATAAAGAGGAACAAGAGACTATGATTTCATCATAAACACTCACATACTCTTTAGATGGGATGAGAGCCTTTAGCTGGGATCTAAGTAAGGGAACAAACCCTCAAAATTGATAGGGCAGTTCCTGAAGCAGCACATTTTGTCCCCTAAGCAGCATGGTTGAAAGACTGAGTGACATCTACAGCTATAGGCCCTGGCACTCAGCAAAGCCATGGAGCAGACTGAAGGCTGCTCAAGAGTTACGTGTCCCCAGCCTAAATTCTCTATGATACTTTTCCCTCTCCTTCTGTGTCTCTCTTCTCTTACCCTCCCTAACAGCTATTATCTTGTTTGAAGTGCTTAGCTCACTGCATTAGCTACAAGCTTTGTCACACATTCAGCACTTCAAAATGCTTCTGCAGTGGCAATGAAAATGCTCAATTAAGTTCAGATGGGAAGAAGAGGAAAAGAGGAATGAGGAGTTTATAAAGAATTGATTGTATTTAACATTATATAGGCATCTAATGCTGGACAGAGGAAGGGTTATACTCTATGAAGGCAGTACAAAGAAAATAAACAGACCAATTTTAGTTGGGAATTACTAGATCAGGACTAGCTCTCAGACGTGATCAAGATTCTTATTTCTTTTCTTTCTCTCATGGACACATTAGCTTCCAAAATGAGAATAAAAGGCCCATTATTGCCCACTGGTGGTGGTATTCAGACATACCAGCAAACAGTAGAAAAGCTATTTTCTAGGTTGCTGTTACTGAAATATCTGGATGAAATGAAGAAAGAATGCTGCTACTAAGTCTCTTGTGCTCAGGCTAATGTCACAGGATTTATGGCTTTAATTTTTTAATAATGAATTGGAATTAATGTGTTTGCAGAACCATGCATGGCAGGGATATTATCTTCAGAGACCACAAGGCCTATTAATCTAATAGGAACAAGCAGAAAAGAATACAGGTATTCACTCTAGATATAACATCTGAGAAAAAAAAGAATATAAAAGGAAAACAACTGTATTTGACTATGCTTTAGCTCCTGAAGCAGCAGTTCTTAATATAATCTTGCAAAAAACAATACACTTATTTGCAGATTTTCCTTCTGCAAATACTGGAGAGGTTACAGGGATCAATCTTTTTCATAAATTCCTGGAAGTTGTCTATATTTTTAAGGCTTCATAAACTTTATTTACAGAGTTACAGATTATATTCAAGCACAGAGTAAGCTTTTGCAGCACTCCATTTATTACAGCTATGTCCAGAAACTAGTTTCTTTTCCATAACCACAGTCTTACCAAAAATAAATGAAGATTATGAAGAGATTAGAGATTCAACAGTCGAAAAAAACCAAACTATCTTAAATTTACTGCTTATAGGATTTAGATATTGTAACACAAAATTAATTTAATTGTTTTGCCTGTGTGCACTTTAGTACAATCACTTATCCGAGGTTTTTACAAGTCTTGTTTCAGTAAGATTCAACCTTCTATGTGATTTAAGAGATTTTAAAAACATGAAATCATGATTACACCTGAAACCCTGGGTTTATACATTGGTACTGAAATGCTTGAAATCTGAACTTTCTGTCTGACATAATTGTTTGCTGAAAAGCTGCTGCAGAAATGGACCTGGGGCTCCTGGTCGATGGCAAGTTGACCATGAGTCAGCAGTGCCCTGGCAGCCAGGAGGGACAACCCTGTCCTCGGGACATCAGGGACAGCCTGGCCAGCTGGGCAAGGGAGGGGATTGTCCTGCTCTGCTCTGAGCTGGGGCAGCCTCACCTCGAGTGCTGGGGGCAGTTTTGGAGGCCGCAGTGTGAGAAAGATATTGAACTGTTAAAGAGTGTCTAAAGAAGGGCAACAAAGATTCTGAAGGGCCTTGAGGAGAAGCCATATGAGGAGTTGCCAAGGTTACTTGGTCTGTTCAGCTGGAGAGGAGGAGGGGAGGCCTCACTGCAGTTACAGCTTCCTTGTCAGGGCAAGAAGAGGGGCAGGCACTGATCTCTTCTCTCTGGGGATCAGAGACAGAATCTGACAGAATGCCCTGAACTTGTAACAGGGGATGTTTAGGTTAGACATTAGAAAAAGGTTCTTCACCCAGAGGGTGGCTGGGCACTGGAACAGGCTCCTCAGGGTCACAGCACCAAGCCTGGCAAAGTTCAAGAAGCATTTGGACAATACTCTCGGGCAAATGGTGTGACTTTTGGGAGTGGTCCTGTGCAGGGCCAGAAGTTGGACTCAATGATCCTTTTGGGCTCTTTTTTTTTTTTTGGCTCTTTCCGAGTCAGCTGATTGTGTTATTCTATGATTCCATGATAGACAAAAATGTACTTACACAAGATAAAGTTCTAGATAATTACTAAGTCTAAATGAATTAATTAGTATATTAATCTTCTCTTTCAATTTTTTTTTATTGTAAAAGATCTGTAGTTAGAAAATAAAAATAATCCTCTTTAGTAATCACCTTATTGAATTCTGATCAGGTTTTAGTATTAATTTTTCCCTGAGCATTTAATGTTTTCAGTTTCTGAGAGAATATCATGATCTGTGGTTTATCATCCCTTCACATTCCAAGGAAAGGTTCTGGGACACTGCAGTAGTAGGGACACCATTTCACTTTTAACATATTTTTACAATCAAGTACTTTCATCTGAAAATGTAACCTTCCCATTTAATATATTTGATCTGTCCAAGTTTTTAATCAATAAAAATACATTCTCTGAAAAATTCTGTTAGGAATTATGAAACACAATTTCCATAGACTGGAATTACAGGGTTTATGAGCAAAGTTCTGCTCAGGAAGGACTTTCAGAAATAGCCCTCAAGGAGAGGCATTTCAGCACTGAGTTGCACTGCTCAGAAAAGCCCTTTGTGACCAACTAAAATTGCAATTCTTTTCTTGTAAGACTTAACAACGGTATTATGTTCCAAGAGGCAATCATTCAAGTACAGACAATTTAAACAGAGAGCTTTAAAGTGAAAAGGCTATGGAAGAATAAGGCCTGTAAAATGAAGGTGAAACAGCTAAGTAGGGAACTTGATATTTCCAGGACCAGCAATAAAGTATCTTATTTTCCTTTTGGCCCTGGTCCACTTCATGATATTCGTGGCCAAGCAGAGTTGCCACCAAACAGCCCTTTGATTTTATTCTCTTTGCATGAGCCAGAAAGGTATACCTGGGGAAGGAGTATCATGTCAGAAAAAACCCCAAAACATTATTTTTGTTAGTTTCAGCAGGAGAAAGCAAAATATAACAGTGCAAACAAAGGCTAAAGCTGGGCAAAACATTTTACATGAGTTTCCTATCAGCCAAAGAGCTGGGTTAAGAAATTACAACATTGGGGCACCCAGGATTAACTATTTTTCCAGTGGTATATAAAGGGGCTTGGGGAGTCAGGCAAGATACGTGGAAGTCCAGAGAAAGTTAAATTAGCTTTTTGAATTACCTTCCCCAAGATACCAGTCAGGGTCCAGTGGTCTTCCCAACACTATCACAATCTAGCTCCTTAATTACCCCTCTTGCTCCACTGTCACTGTCATGGTGTCTCCATTCAAATCCTTGTCATTACAATGATCCTGCTCTGCTCATCTCCTCTAGTCATTCTTTAGGGATTTTCTATGAAGAAACAGTAGTAAAGAAGATCCTTCCCCTAAACCTTTATATTAATAGGAAACCACTGCTGGTCAGACTCCCTCTCTGCTTCCTCTTCCTATGGCCCCTGCAACATCTGCACCTCCAGCTGCTGCTGGATCAACCAGGCCAAGAAGAATGACAGAGCACATCAACAAAGCCCACCAAGTGTGAGCAGGAACACTGTTTTACATTTAGGAAGACCAAAACAGCATACGAAACAAGTGACCTGGACTGTCACAAAGATGACCTATAAACTGAATCCTGCAAATTGATTACCACTCTCTTGTAAAACTTTTCAGCAGAGGGATTTTATCCAGACTTCCACTAAAGCTTTGCACACCTGCAGTTGTCTAAAAGTCTGCACTTTTCTTTACTCAGCAAGAATTTTGAGTAGTAAACCCCCAGATATAAAATTACTTTAACAGTTCTCTAATTATCGACTTTCTTTGAATTCTATATGATTATTAAGAATGTAGCACCATCCCATTATCATTTACCTTAGTGACACAGTGTGAGTGTGTAACAACTAGAAATCTTCTCTGATAATGAAAGAAATTTTCAGCATTTGATACTAAAATCGAACATACATTGTCTTCCACAATGCCCTAAACCCACCCACCTTAGCGTCTGTACCCCAGGTTGCTCTGTGTGTGTGTGGTTTATAATACAAGTATTACCCATAATTAGAACTGGTAAACAAGAATTGACAATTAGAGGAACCTTAAGAAATTTTTCACCCTATCTGAACAAAATGACTAAGCTGCATGTGACAAGCTTGTAAATTAAAAATCTGAAAATTAGAAAAAATTTTATGACAAGTGTGTCATATGTAAGTCAAGTGGCATATAATTAGATATGCAGTCATTTCATTATGGTTTATTTGTTTCTGGCTCATAAAGACTTTTTATCTCGAAAAGCCTTCTGACTTTGACATTTTCTGTAGAGTGGTCATGAAAGGAAGTGTTGAAACTTTGGCACTAAAGTCTTGTAAAACTACTTGACAGAAATTACATAAACAAACTACCCTAGAAGATGCTTGCAGGAGTTACATTTGGAAGTGGTAAAAACAATTAATTTCTGAAAACAACCTTTCTTTCATTGGACAGGAAATCTTGCTTTAATTATTTTTGTTCCAGTTTATTACATAAGTCATTTGCCTTTTTCTTGGAAATGAAAGATTACTCAGCTTAGGCAGTGAATTGATGATAAATTTTATTGGGTTTACATGGGAAGATTTTGGTAGTGGTGGAGCTGCAGGGGTGGCCCCTGGAAGAAGAGACAAGGAGATTCCCCTGTGTTGGATGTAACCATTCCTAAATGGACTCACCCCTGGTCAAAGCTGAGCCCATCAGTAATGTTGGTGACAACTCTGTGATAACATGTTCAGAAAGGGTAAAACCACCACACAGCAGCTGTGAGGGAGAAGAAGGCAAAAAAGTGAAAAAATTAACTCTTCAGAAACCCAGGTATGTGAAGGAGTGGGAGTAGTGCTTCAGGTGATGGAGCAGAGATTCAACTGCAACCCAGGACAGGACTGTGAATAAAATCATTCACCTGCAGTTCATGGAGGACCATGATGGAGCAGACATCCACCCTGTAGCCCACAGAGAACCACATGCCTGAGCAGCTGGATGTGCCATGAAGGAAGATGCAGCCCATGGAGAAGAGCCCACACTGGAGCAGACTCCTGGCAGGACCTGCTGCCCAAGGGGAAGCTCACATGCAGCAGCAGTCTATTCCCAAAGAACTCTACCGCATGGGAGCTTCCCATGCTAGAGCAGGGGAAGGAGATGCAGTGGCAAAGTGTTATGAGCTGACCACAATACTTATTCCCCATTCCCTAGGCACTGCATTGAGGGTAAGAGGTAGAAGAGTTGGGAATGAAGGAAGTAGAGCCCAGAAAGCTGAGAGGGGACTGTTTTTGTTCCTTACTGCCCTACTCTATTTTTTATTATCAATAAAATAAATTAGTCTTCCCCAAGTCTAGTGTCTTTCCTGTGATGATAATTGGTGAGTGATCTCCCTGTTGTTATCTTGTTTCACAAGCTTTTACATTGTATTTTCTCTCCCTGCCCTGCTGAGGAGGAGTGAGCAAACAGATGGGTGGGCACCGGGCAGACAGCCAAGGTCAGGCCACTACAACAATATAAAGTTGAGGCATATTAACCTCTAGTTTGAGACTTGGGGGTGATCTCACCCATCTCTTCTATTTTTTCTCAGTTCAGTATGCATAAATATACAGAATGAAATTGTCACTGCCTAAGACAAAGAAGATTTCTCTTCAGCAGACAGAAGAAAGCCAGGTAGAAGAGTAGGTGTAGAAAAGATGCAGATCCTAGTTTTAGCAATTCTTTCCAACTTTCCTCCTTTCCTCTTCATCTGTCCTTTCTGACATATTTCTCTACACTTCCTGTCTTCCAACCCATGTCTAAAATAGAAGCACTTCTTTTCCTGTCTCTGTCCCTGCCACCTTGTTTGTCCCTCCAAGTGCAGAAGGAGCTCTTGGTCATTCAGATGCAAGAAGAAAGAAAAGGCAGCAGGACAAAACTCCTGAGGGCCAAACTCAGCAGGCAAAACTCCTCAGGGCCAAAAAAAAGCCTTGGTAAATGACTCTTCTTGAGCTTCCCTCCAGATCTGTCTGTGACAAACAAACACAGGAGCCTTGAAGAAATCACAGTAGGTCCCCATACTGTGCAGATATACTGAACTACAACCTGAAGATGATAGGATGTTATTATTAAAGGCATTAATATAAAACAGCATAATATCATCTCAGGTTAGGTCAGCATTATCTCGCAGACACACCTGCACCCAGTCTGCCTCAAAACTTTTCTTGAGCAAAAGACATGCCCTTCAATGCCTCAATGTGAAATGTCATGCCCAAGTTTTTGTTTCTATCTAAACAGTGCAATTGACTCACTCTGAATGCATAAGAAATAACTTTTAACTGCATTTATAACTCTTCTCAAAGAAAATATGCATTTAAATATGTACAAATTTTCTATGTAAACCACTCCTAGATTTTATAGTTTTGTTTCACAGGAAAATATTTACCAACTTCTGATTGTCTTAATCCCCCTTTCAATCTTTTTGCAGGTCTGGAACCACATTATGATCCTACCAAGCTCTGCTTCCAGCATTGGCCACTGATACTGTTCTAAAGAATTGTACATTACAGCCATTACTGTACAGAATTGTACAGTCATTGGTGTGCCCAAAGTTAAACCAGTTTTCACACTGAATAGAACATAATGTTGTGCGTGGTCATCTTGGATTGCTGCAGACTGTTCCAGCTCTTCTGGGCTCATGGTTGTACAGCAAAATCCTACTTTAGTCATCATTCTCATCCAATAAATCCATAGCACAGCTCCACTCTCCACCTGAGTGTACGTGTATTTCATAGAAGCCCTGATGAACCCTAACATCTACATTTTTCCACTTAGTAGAGGAAACTGCTGGAAAGCACTAATTAGTGATTATGTAAATTAATCTGCAATGCCATCAATCTGAGCAGAAAAATTGGGAATGTTTTCCCCAGTCTTGCCATAACTGTGATTAGGGGGCAAAAGCTCTCAGATCTATAAAATGAAAGCAAAGTACACTGTAATATAAAACATACATGACATGAGAAATAGTGAAGAATTGTACCACCTACTGACAGAATTACATGTATGCAGAAGCATTTTACTTCTTTCCCTCTTCTCAAAAATGCAGTTGCTGTGCTAATGGATATGTGAGTCATGCTATGAACTCAAGGAAATGATGGGGCAAAAAAGTGACACATACACTGATTCCTGCCACTGAAGAAATAAGAAATTTAGGTTATCAAAATTCTTATGATGCCTCTGCCAGAAACTTCAGCCTTGAGTGATCAAAATCATTAGGGCTATTCTTTCACAAATCACACTTAGAAAAAGCAAACCTTTCCCACTAATTTCATTACTTTTATGTCTCTCCTGGTGTCTACATTTTTCTTGCATTATTTCAACTATGTATTTCAGCTATTGCAATTTGCTTTTTCATAGGTAATATGTTCAGTAGTTTTTTGGGATGTTTTGGCTTTTGAGTTTTTTAAATTATTTTTATTTCCTGGGATGTAGGGTTGGGGTTTCATTTTAAATAATCCTGTGCTTTGGAGTAGCAGAAAGGCATGTATGTGTTTTTTCAAAGTATACAGCAGCATTAGCCTCTGTCACTGTCTGTTTTTTTATAAACTTTATGTAACTGCAGTGTTCTATCACTACTTATGATTTGAGATTACTAACAGTTATTATATTAAAGTGTAAGTTTAGTTCCATTTATGTGTCCAGAATGAAAATAAAATTGGATTGAAATCTGATCCCAGATTCTTTATATTGCCTCCAACCTGAACAATTTTTGTGTGGTTTTTTTTGTGATATTCTTCATCTAATTTTAGTATCACAGAAAACCTTAGTTAATTTTCAAAGTGAGATATTAAATGTAGTATATTAACAATGCCACTGAAGTCTTACAGTGCTGAAAATAAATGGAGGGTTAATAACAGTTTTAAAAATTAAAAAACAGTCAGAAGCAGAGACTACCAAAGTGGAAACTGATGTGATCGATCCTCAGCCCAGAAACCTGTCTTTGGGACTTGAATTAGCCCTTTCAGAAATGAAAAACAGATCACTTTTCCCTTTCCTTTTAGTATTATCATGGTAGTTTGCTGTATGCTAATGTATAAAGACACAGAGAAATTACTTTAAAAGAGTGACATTTGGAATCTTTCACCCCTCACATTTGTGGGTTTTGAACTGACTTCTTCCAACTCCCAGAAGAGATCTTATCCAATGAGCTGTGGGTGCATATGACCCTCTTATTCTGCAAGAAGGAAGAGAGGAAGTGCTAATTTAAGCTCAATGCTTATAGTGAATCCTACATTTTGCTCCCAGTACCCTTTGTGCATTTTATTCAGATTATTTCAGGTAGTACACAAGAGAAAGACCCTTTAAAAAGTATTAAAAAAAAAGAAAAAAAGAAAAATCTACAGAAAGCATGTCAGTTATGGTGATTGTGCAAGCCAGACCCAGCTTCTAACACTGACTATTTCTGAGAGCAAAAGCTCTAACCTCTCAAGGGACACTTTACTGCTCAAATCATTATGCAAAGGCCAAGGCCTGATGGCAATTCCTGGGATCATAGAAGGTCCCAAGGAAGCAGGGAGAGAGTACACCACCACACCCCTGTAAGCTTACATAAAATGCTTTACACTTCAGATGAAAATCCCTATGGACTTCCTATTTCACCAAATATTACCTACTCTTCAATCAATTACTAATAGAGAGACACAGCTTCCAGATTCCTAGGCAAAAGCCTTGTGTCAGGTTTTTGACCAAAAAAAAAAAAAAGAAATTACTAAATTATTAAAGTTATGGAAAGCAATTAGTTTTTGGAAGTAGTTGAATGTAACAATTTAAATTCCTATACACGTTATTTTTACAATTATGATTTCCCTTTGCATAGATAATTAAAGAAACACAAACTCTGGGTAAGACTAGATGACCTTTAAAGGTCCCTTACAAGCCAAACTATTCTATGATTCTATGAAAACTATTATCTGATGTACACAATGGATGAGCCCCTACACAGTGGAATGGTTGTACCAAGATTTTTCATTAATCATTTTAACCTTCATTTTGCAAAGAAAAATACTAACTTTATGCCTATTGAGAGATAAATCACTTCCAACAAATGACAGAAACCAAGTGATGGTATCCAAAGCACTTGCATATAAAGACAAATTTCAAAGCTATAATGATTTTCATATTTTGTGATCTCCATGTATAGTTACACTGTGATGCACACAGTCACACTTGGTTTCTCCTCTTCATCAGATTCTGTCTTCATTTTCTTTAACAAGGACAGCAATCAACTGACATGGTAATTTTTTTTCATTAAAACTAAGCAGCTTTTTTAACCCATTTATTTTCAATTGTTCAGATGAGTTAGGAATCTCTTTGTCATTTTTAATCTATGTTACAAGTAGATTGAATATCCAAATTATGTTGCTTGGTTCAAATGTTGCATAACATATTATTTTTCCTAGTCTAAATAAAAACCTGGTAAATAACTTTAAAAATGTATGGGGTTAAATCAGTTTGATGTTTCTGCTACCACACATTTTATTATATTTCAATATTGTATCCAGTCCACCTATGCATAATATGCCTTGTAATTGTGTTAAGGAAAGTAGTACTTAAGACTAAACTGTGTTTTGCTAAACATACTGTAGTTGATTTTTGCTAGTTTCACAGACTGTAATGCAATACACCTCATGGAAATAAATATTGTCTGTTATATTTTTGATCTGAACTATCAATATATTCTTTCATGCCTACTGAAACTTATGGTTCAGTAATAACAGTACAATTTTTTCCCATAATTGATAAATATTTATTAATTGCTAATAAAATTAATAAATACTTGATATAGAGAAAAATAAGACTGTTTTGGCTGGTTTTATTGTTATTTCAGAGGCAAATTAAGTATTTTTGATGAATTTTCTGTGACATATTTTATAATCTTTTCCAGTGAAATGAACTGGATAAAAATTTCAAGCGTTGTGTAGTATCTGGTTTTCCATCCCAGAAGAGCAGGTGCCTAAAGTAGGTTTCATATCATCCGTCAGCTTCCTAAAATAGCCTAGATTCTTTCACAGAATCAGAGAATGTTTGAGGTTGGAAGGGCCCTCCATAGCTCGTTTGGACTAAACAGCCTGCAAGGCCAGCCAGAGCCTATTGCCTGTCTCTGGGCACCACTAAAGCCTGGCTCTGTGTTCTTTCAACTCCCCCTTCAGGTATGTGTACACACACCCCTGTGAGCCTTCTTTTCTCCAGGCTAAGCACTCACAGATCTCTTCTCATAGGAGAGGTGCCCTAGTCCCTTCATCCCTTTACTTGACCCTTTGCTGGAGTTCCTCCAGTAGTTCCATATGTCTCTCGTGCTGTGGAGCTGAGAGCTCAAGTACTTAGTGCTGTCGTCACCACTGCTGGGTGGAAGAAAAGAACTTTGCTCTGACATAACATACCTCCTAATGCAGCCCAGGCTACCACTGGCCTTTGTTATTGCCTCACATACAAGTGGTGTCCATGAGGACGCTCACATCCTTTTCTGCAAAGCTGCTTTCCATCTGTTTGCCTTTCCTGCTCTTGTGCCTGGAGCTTTTCTGTTCCAAATGTAGGACACAGCGCTCCTTGTTGAGCACCACGAAGTTCCTGTCAGCCCCTTTCCCCAGCTTGTTGAGGTTCTTCTGGACAGCTGTACAACAATGTGGCATATCAGACACTCCTATTTTAGTCATCTGCAGACTTGCTGAGGGCACAACTCTGCCCCACCATTGAGATCATTGGACCCAGTATTGACCCCTGGTGTGTAATGCCAGTTCAGGTACCAATAACATTTTGCACTGCCAATCACCCCACTCAGTGCCCATCCAGTCAGGTTTCAGTCCACCCCACTGTCTGTTCATTCAATCCATATCCCACCAGATTCTTCCTAGAGAACAAATGGACCACAGCACTGAAAGCCTCACTGAAGTCCAGGTAGGCAATATCTTCTGCTTTCCCCTCATCCAGCAAGACAGACATTTCTTCGTAGATGACCTGACTGATCATGCATGGTTTCCCCTCTGTTGATCCATGCTAACTATTCCTTGCTGCCTTCCTGCCTTCCATTTGCTTGGAGATGGTTTCCAAGGCTAGTCATTCCATCATTTTCATGCAGGGAACGCAAACAGGAGCATTAAGAGCACTAGCTAAACAGCATAACTGTAACACTTGCAATAATTTGCATTTCTGAGAAAATATTACACTGACTTAATTGGATCTACAGTAAATATTACCAGTTCGAAGGTTTCAATTCTGAGATTACTATTGAGTGAACCCATTAGATCCTCTTCTACCCATATATTAAAATAGATAATTATTTCATATTCAATATTTCAAATTCTCATGAAGATAAAAATATTTTCAGATGTTCTGATAATGAAGCCTCTATCAGATACTTATAAAAATATAGTGAGAGATAGTACCAAACACCATAAAAAAAACCTAAAATCAATTACCTAAATTCCATTTTTACATGAGTGTTTATTTTAATGACATACAGAGAAATAGCTCCTAAGACATTTATACTCCTGCATTACCAATCTTGTTTCACATAGTATTCTAGAAAATTCTAATTGAAAATTCATTAAAAATTTAATAAAATGTTTCTGTACTTTTAACTAACAGGATTTCACTTAAGTTGTAATTTAATTTTTTCTCCTGGCAGACTTTTGTAATATTTAACAACATTTAGTAATACTCAGGAATATTTTGTCTATAAAAATGAATGATAGTAAGAAAACCTGTATGGCAGGATCTCATGACATTGAGCAAAACACAAACAAAACATTTCACAGTTAATTGCTTGTAAAAATCACATATATACTTCCACAATGTTTCAGAATTTACACTTTTTTTTCACCTTGGAATATTTTCCATTTTAAACTGAAATGGTGCACAAAGTGAAAGCATTATTTTTGCCTAAGTTGATTGTACAAAGATTAATGATAACCTCATACACATCAGAGGCTTGTGAATACATTTCTTACCACTCTAGTATTGCTACACTAGAAATTAATGAGATTGCCTCCTGTTCAGATTCCACTTGAGCACTGACAAGATTCTACTAAAAAATTGAACTAGAAAAAGCAAGGCCTGTATCTAGCAAGGAGTACCATCCTTTAATCTGGAGGCTGGCAGAATTCAAGAATTAGGCACCTGCACACGCTTTGTTTTAAAACCCAATGCCCATGATTTAGGGAATTCCCAAGTATTTATTCTAAAAATAGCATTTTTTAAAATTAATGATGTATAGTTATAAAACTGTGAAATAAATGCTTCCTGTTGTGATTTATCAGTTCAGAAAATATTCAGATCTCAGGGACATTACATTACCAGCGTCAGCTTTTGATAAAAAACTACCTTCCAGAAGATTGCGTTTTTGCTCTACAGTATTTTTTCATTCAATGGGCAGTTTCACCTGCAAAATGCTATATATATATTTTTTTTTTCCTAAAACTTAGAAGAGATCAGTTTACAGAGACAAAAAACCAAGGTAAACAGAAATCTTTTGCTGGAAAAAGGCACTTCAGTTTCACAAGTTGGATGGGTCTCTTAGGTCTGCATTCCAGCTTGGCCTCATCTACCTCCCTGGCTTTCTTGGTATTAAAAAAATTAATCTTAAATCATGACTACTCAGTAGAGATTCAGATTTCAAGGGCAAAAAACAAATAGATGAATATCATCCAGCAAATAACTCCACTGGACATCAATGGAAAAGGCATTGCTTTGGGTGTTACTGCCAGAGGGGTCCACAGCATTAACTGCAGTATCAGCAAATAGAATATTAGAGCTAGCTTATATTAGGCCATTATTATTTGATTTCATGTCAATCCAGCTACACTGTAATTCCATATTTTGGAAAAACAACTGATTTCTTCTTTCTCAAGTAATGTACAATAAATTATTTTTACATTCACACCACTATTTTTTTCATCTTCTCCAAGAAGAGAAGATGAAAACCTAATCTTATTAACTAGATTTGGACAATGATATTCAGCCCATTTGCAGCACCTAATATTTTGGGACTAAATTTATTTCTTGCTTTTATATCCACTACTATGGAAAAATATTGTAGATATATTTGTAACAATTTCACAAACACTGCAGCCATTTCATCTCCTTTGAGGTTGTGTGCTGTATCTACCAGAAAAGCTGATACTGTAATTTACCCCCTGAAGAACACATTTCTAGTGCTCAGTGATCCATGGCAGTGTAACTATCAGACCAGGAGATTTAACAGAACCTATCTCATGCAGCTCACCAATAAATGTGCAACCACTAATGGTATTCCTATCCTGACCACCTGTTTAGAAGGCAGTGGAAGCCTTAGGTGGTTCTTATTTCATTTGTAACCACTCCCTGGGGTGAGTAAGAGACATTAGCAATAGCCGCGCTATTGAGAGTGCAAAATCAAGCTTCAAGCTTTAGAAAAGTTTTCAAGCTTTCACAGGGACAGTGAAAATATTAGTAAAAAAAATCTGCATAATAATTTGCTTTGGGGAAAGTTCATTTGGACAAACAGAAGTAAGTATTCAAAAAGATGATGTTCTATAATCTTGGATCAAGGACAAAGAATGAACATTTATTAATTTATTTTAGAACAATTAGACACAAGACTGTCTGATCTTTGGCAGTCTGTCAGGGGATTATAAAAAGTATATTTTTTTTCCACCATATTCTGATAATTAGGCCAATTTCTTACCCAGTTCTTTGACATGTTCTTTATAAGGCTTCCTTTACCTCTTTCTACATTACCTGGGCTATTTCCTGTAAGTTTCTAAGAAAGCACAATTAACAATGAAGCCAGGCAAATTCTTAGAATGCCCTTTCTTTATTAGAGTTTGTTTTACCTGCTTTTGTGAAGGCTGCAGTGACACTTTTCATCAGGAAGCATGTTCATGTAAACTTCTTGTGCAAATCCAAGAGAAAATGGACTGTTAGCTTTGAGGGGTGCAAAAATAATTGAAACAGATCAGAAGAATTTCAAGAAAAAAAATCATACCTCATTGAGTTCATCTTAGGTAGTTGTATTTCCTGATCTCTAGAAGACCCTAAAGCTTTATGAATCTTTATATGAACGACATGACCTTTTTCTGACTACTTCTACTACTATTTTCCAGAGTGTAATTAATTGTTTATTAAGAATTTTTAAATACTTATTCTTGTTTAAAATTTATGTTCCCAAGTTCAAGGTTTGTAGACTGTACCTATTCAGCTTATGTTGCTATATTGGACCCTGCATATTGCACTTTGCAGGAGTAGGAGTCACGAAATGAAATAAAATTTTGCAACATGTTCTCATCTGGTATACTTACCTGGTTGATACCAGTGAACCTGGATACTTTTAGGTATTGGAACCCTTTGGATTCAGGTATGATCTGAGTCAAATTCTTCAAAGACCAGTTCTTTTGAATTTTCTGTTTTACACTTGACAAGTCTGGTAGAAATGTAGAGAATATAGAATTAATTCTGTATCTTAAATAAAGCATTATGTCTTTTTGATTGCACAATTTGAAAATTGTTATATTGCACAACTGTGCATCAGGTTCTTTATTTTTTCCTATACATTTAGAATATTGAGTTAAAACATTTAAATGCATGCAAATTATCTGCGTAGGCTAAATTATATAGGAATTCTGCGATAGCTCAAAATTACAGTAATCAATTCTGGATATATGTACTTAAGACTGAAGTGAAAATGTTCTATGGTTTGAAAAGGCATCCATACATCCCTAACTTTGACCTGAATCAACATTTTGAAAGAACATAACCATTGTTATTCATGAATTACTGCTCTCAATGAAAATTCTATCTGAATATACAATTAATTATAACTGCCTTTTTAATATGCTGAAGACTGCTCATTTTCCCCCTTTTTTCCCCCATTCCCTATTGTCCATTATTTACTGGAAAAAAAACATGTGTAATTCCTTTTTTTGGTTTTGTTTTATTAAATACATGTTCCTTGAAATTGAGTAATGATTCTATTTAATGCTTAAGTAAATATAAATGCCTTTCCAAAACAATTATTTTATCTTCAGAATGATTCAGTAAACAACTCCTCTGTCATTTAAACATTCAGCTACCACAACAACATCTCCTGTAATGATTAATTCATTACAAAGCATATTATTATTATTATTATTACTATTATTATTATTATTATTATTATTATTATTATTATTATAGCCTATTCTAAGACCATTTAATTTTTCTGCTTTTCTAAGCTGTTTGCCTGGCAATTGAATAGTTTTAAGCACTCTATGCCTTCCAAGGCACCTTCTCATCTGGATGTTTGGGATTCGTCTGAGTGTGCCCTCCCTCCCTCCATCCAGACTTTGTAACTATGGAAGTAAAGGTGTCTCATGCTGAAAAAAAAAATGCACAAGTGTAACAAACCTTCAAAGCAACACAGTCTAAAAAGTATCTAAGAAAATGTTAATGATTACCACAAGTAGTAGAGTATTGCAATCCTTTTAGAGGTACAATTTTTACAGGGAATGCAGATCAAAAAGAGCTGTTCAGATAAAGACAGATGACTTTATCAATATTTTACCCTAAAAGTTATCATGAGCATATAATTTTATATTCATTTTAGCACAATAAGATTTTAGAAATCATTTGTCAGTCTCTGATGTGGAACATAACTATTATTAGATTATGCCAGCAGAATAATCACTACTATGAAAGCTTTATGCAAAGATACAGGTTGTACAATTAAACTTACACTTATTGACACTATTTTTCTGGGGGAAGTTTCAAGAGAAGGAGTTTAGTGCACAGGTTCTGGTGATAATGAGACTATTCCACCACTAAAACGCCCTGCCGTCCTTTGTGTGTGAAATATTTCCCTTTAAAGACTTTTTTACAATAAAAGTAATATCTAAAATTTGTTACTTGTGCATTTATAAACTTGGATATTTATAAATTAAGTATTCAAGGCCAGGTGGATAGGGCTTTGAGCAACCTGGTTTAGTAGAAGGTGTCCCTGCCCATGGCAGGCAAGTTAGAACTAGATAATCTTTAAGATCCCTCCCAGCCCAAGTTCTATGGTTCTATAGTATCTGCTGTAACTATTCTGTTGTTCTACAATATCCCTCTTACATAAAATTTATGAAAACATAGATACTTCATTATTCAATTTTTTTTTACATATTTAGAAGGACAAATTAAAAATATCAAGTACATATGTTAAGACAGAGCTAAATTTTCATTAATGATGGCAAATTATTTTCTTTTCAAATGGAAAAAGGGTTTTTTAAGAGTGAGCATGTAAAACTAAAAATTACCTTTAACCAAAAGTAATTCTTCTAATTTGGGTACCATCTTTATTCTATTGTTGTCAATGACAAAAACCAATCATCTTTAACCTCGAAAATGAAGCCGCTCCATTCTATTGTATATTAATATTATTTTATTTTATTTCATTTTACAAAGTGTATATTATTTTATTAAATTTATATGGGACAGTGGTGGTTGAGAAACTTTGCTTCACTTCTGGTGTCTCCCTTCTAGTTTTTTTTCAAATTTAAAATTTTATTTGGTTATAAAGCAAATATTCACTACATAGTAGGAAGGCAAATGAAGCATTGTACATACTGCAATTTGGTATTACCCAGAAAATATATGGTAATTGATAGATATGTACTTTTTTCTGTACACAGAAACATTAACAGATGCAGTCATTATGTCTAATGTTCTGGGCATCTGCATGTGTCTGTTAGGGAAGCTAAACACAGCTTAAAAATGTGCAATATCTCTGCAGCTGTGGCACACTGAGAGAAGAAACAAAAAAGCATGAATGTAAGACAAACACAGGCTAAGAATGACTTGGGAAAAAATACAGCACTGATCATTTATCAAACTATCTATACTACTAAAAAATGGACACTAGGTTCCAGTTTCCTGCCAAATTCTAACTCTCTCAATGTGTAAAATGTGCAATTTCATTGTCTTGAATGAAACATAGACAAAACAACTATTTAATGACCGCAAGTGATGTAAAAACTAAAGCAAATCAAATTGAAATCAAGGTTATTTTGTCCATCTCTTTTGACAGACGACATTAACAACTAGAAACTTTAAAAAGCCATTTAACTAATGCATTAAAAACTCTCCTTTGTATTTAAATGACATGCCAATGAGTCAGTTTTGACTCGAATACTCTCACAGTTGTAAAATCACTCTGATTTTTTTCCCTCAGCCAGGAGAATGCCACTGGCATTCACCAAACAGAAAAGAGAAAAAAGAAATCTTTTGTTCATGATCATTCAGTTAGTGTGTTTAAATGGAGACGAATGACCTTGAGATACAAGCCTGTGTGCAAGTACCTTGTATCATTCAGAGCTCAGAAGTGATCTCCTCTCCCTGCAGTAATTTTAAAACAAGTGTGCTTCAGCTTAAATCCTTATGCCCTCCAGCCAGCCTTGAGTAGAAACCTTCAATGAAGGTTTCATTTGAACCAAGACGAAGAAATCTGAGTGCTAGAATACATAAATGTGGTTCTTACAGTTTTTTCTTGGTTTCTTTGTAAGAAATACTCTGAGGTGGCAACATTTTCCCTTTGCCTCCTCTAGAGAAAAAAAGAGTGTAAAATATTGTCCTGATCGTTTTCTCTATGATACTTTGACAGATTTCTTACATCATCACGTTGTGGCAAGTGGCATGTGTCTGCTTTCAGAGATACTGAATTAGTTTGCACATGAAGATGAATCTACTTCTGAAGTGGATATTTTTAATCCATTGTTATGTGTACAGAGGTACCAGCTTCATGATACTATCTATGCTGACTAGAATAAGTAAATGTTTCATTTAATCCTTTTCTTCCACAAACCCCATAGATACCTGCCCCATAAAAGGGAATTCTGCAGGGATTGTTTTGGTGCACAGAAGTGCAATTATGGAAGTGGAATTATGCAACACATCAAGGAGTGTAACTTTGATAGGATTGACCTGATTTCAGACGTGATTTCACTGAAAAAGAGGTCAGGGTCATCTTCAGAGCTTAATTCTGCTCTAATTTATACTTGTATAAATCCAAAGAAATTTAGTGAAAATTGAATAAAAACATAATTATTTTACATAGGGTCCTGTTTACAATTAATATATGTATCACTCAAGATTATATGTGTTATCCTCATTCTGAACACATTCAGTTAAAAATTGAGATTTTTGTTCTGAGATCTGAAAATTTTATAATTGTAATAAATGGTAAATCTCGACCAAGGAGTTACAGGAATAAGTCTATATATTAAAGAAAAACCATTAATAATATCTGAAGAATAATTAATGATCTTGGAGTTGAATTGTTCTTTAAGTACCTGATCACCAAAGCAAACACCAAGGTAATCTGAAGATGTACAGAGTAAGATAGTGCACTCATGATATTGCATTTGAAAGTTGATGCTTTATTAGCTCCAGTGAGTTGGTTCTAACCCAAACACTGCAGATGGGTTATATGCAACACATGCCATTTTGCACTCAATTTTCTTCCACTGACTAAAGCTTGGGTCTGGGGTTTGTTCTCTTATTTGTATTGCTGTGAAGAAGTTATAACTTTGGTAAAGTCCAAAGTCACACTTCTCAAAAGAAAGAAAATTAAAAGTGACCTTTGTTGAAGTTGCAAAGCAGTAACACAAGGAAAAGAAGCTAATACAAAGTTTTGTTTTGCTCTTCTCTGTAGTAACCTGTAGTTATCTTTTTTTTTTCAAAGCAATTTCTGTGTGCTGGAGCTCAAACCCAAGTTCAGTTTCAAGCTGTTCATTCTAGTGTAATTCCAATACTGCTGGCACTTCTGGAAAGCAGCCCAGGTGGGTTTAAGCATAGTATACTGTAAAAAAAGTAATTTTCCTGGCACACTGTAAGAGATCAGGTATTGCTGGCCTTTAAAAAAAATATATTTATACAACAGAATTTATTTATTTTTCCAATTTTTATTATGTAGAGATACAGAAGTACAAATCCTTCACTAAGACAGAACTTACCTTCTGATGCACAGATGAAAGACTATACTTGTAGACACATAAATTAAATAATTCCCTTTCCACTGTAGTAGATGAAGTTCCTCTCCATTTGAATGCATATATTTTGTTATATACTGTATTGCTTTGAAACACAGTTCTTTTACAAACATGCTCATTTGTGCCCAGTGGTTCAGGGAATCACACTGTTCCCCAGCTTCTGTAAGAAACAATGCTTTCCAATTCAAGAACTATAAAGCCAAGACAAGCTATTACTGTCTGTCTACATCAGCTTGTCTTCTGTGCTTTGCAGCATATTTAAGTACAAGATGCATAACATATGGTTTAAAAAGAGAAAATATTCTATTCCAACACTTCAGATACTCTATCTTAATGAGGTAATCAGATTATCATCTGATGATGACATAGTATCCTTAAGTGTCACTAGCAATCTGTGTGCATTTTGTAATGACAGTATGTAAATATGTACTTCAGTGGGTTTCCAATCCAAAGCATTTCTGAATATCAAGAAAGTATGACATTTTTTCCTAGAGAAAACCTCTCAATAGAAGGGTTACATTTACCAGATTTTCTTTGTTCTTTGGTCCATCTCAATAAGTGAATCTATACCTTTCAGTCAAAACAATGCTCTACAAAGCCAAAGTGTGTGAAACATGAATATTTTTCACTTTCTTTCTATTTACACAGTTTAGAAGCTATCTCAAAACTGGTTTAGTTTATGAGAATTGATAACTATTCCTTATTCAATTAATCCAATCAATTCTGAGTAGGCTGCAGATTGCAGGAAAAAATGCACTGTAAGGATTTGGGGTCTTTAAACACAGTTGTGGAAATATCCTACTTGTTGTTCCTAGTACTCAAAATCAATGCACCAGGAAAAAAAGCAAACCAAACTGGAGGTGGAGGCAGGAAGCTGGGAAGGGATTGTGCAGACTTGTTGACATGGGTTTGAATTACCTGCTGGCATACTTATGAATGGATGAGTGTTAGTAGAAGAGGTTCTGGAGAAACAAGAATGACCTGCTAATTCCTTCTTTAAGGGTGAGTAGGGGAAAGATACAACTGTCAGGTAAATAGGAGACAGAGGCCAAGGTTCAGTTCCTAAGTATAGGTAATGAGTGCCAATTAATTTTTCCCAAGAGTTTCCCTATTATAGAATTCTATACACTTCCCTGTCAAGAAGCATTCGATTGTAAACTTGTATAAAACAGAAAAATAATTACTGTAATTTTTTTTGGTGTAATTATTTTGTGTTCCAGCAGCCCCTCCCTGACCCTGAAACTTCTGCTTATTTCTATTTCTTGCCAATGCAAAGATACTGTTGTTACTCCCAAGGAAGTTTTTATAATCTTATGATAAAAACAACCATTGTGCATAAAGCATAAATACAGAAAATACTGCAGAATTCACTGTGTAAACACTGCAAACTATGCACAGATGAAAACTGATTCAGAAAGGGTTGTTTTGCACATGATTTTGCATGAAATATTGATTCTCTTCAATTTTTTTATTTGCTATTGTTGCAGTGCAAAGTGTGTGTAAGAAAATTTCCAATGTGATTAAAACTGACAAATCTGTTAGAGATACAACCATATGAGAGGACTGGCAACACACACAATGAAACAGAAACATATGCTCATTTCTATCTGATAGAAAATAGACTAAAATTTAAGATAACATGATGTTAGCAATACCAGGCAATGCAACAGCAGACAAAATGCCAATACATTACAATTTAAAAGGAGTTTGTGTGAAATTAAATATTGCTGTGTCTTAATTAGGACAAACCTTTTTAAATACTTACAAAAAAGGCAGGAAAGATGACTGCTTAACTCAAATAAAAAGTATTTATAGATATTCTATGCTAAGAATAAACCTTGGCCAGGTACATTTTCTTACTTTACATTCATATTTGTATATTTCTCAGTGTATTCTGAAACAAATTTTAAGAGGAATAATATTAAAATGCATGTATAGGAGACCTCTTGACAAAAATAAAGGATAATTTTTATGAGTAAATTAGATTCTTTATGAACTGAAAACACACTCTCTAAGACCAGTGCAGCAGAAGTGTGCTTTTGGTACAATGTTTTAGAAAAATATTCATTTCTAAAAATGTGTTACAAGTCAACTTATCTGTACTTTATACTTTGGATTGCAACACATTTTATACTATATTCTGCTTAATGTTCTAGTGTGTTTAGGCAGTTAAGGATTGAAAGTTCTCATTAGTGACAATGAGGAAGAAAGAAACAATCAGGTGAGCTCAGCTGAGATTGCCATCAGTCAGTCTTAATCAGGTAATTCAGCCTCAGAAGTCAGCCTCTGAGCTGCTCTGCTGGGGTTGCTCACAGTTCTTGTGCTGTTTTTGTTCCCTCTGTTTAGGGAATATGATCTGAAATATGCTTTTTCTATTTAAAGAGGCTGTATGAAAAGACCCACACTATGTTTTCCTATTATTATGGAAAATGAGGCATACATGTATGAAAAGTGGATTGCAAGCTGATAGAATAATTTTAGCTCCTTGCAGTTGACCTTGTAAGTTGTTACAGTGCTCTCCCTACATGGCAGTTTACTTTTAGGAGCTCCACCTCCGAGCACAGTCACAACAACATGGACAATTTTGACTAAGTGACTAAAAACCATTGCAGGTCTCATTGACTTTTTGGCACTTGAGTTGTTGATAATGGAACTAGACAAAGCAACTGCAGAAGTTCAGCAACAGGCAAGTCCAGCAGAGTGATGACTGCTGCAAGAGTGGCATTGGAGAGATTGTTCTGTAATGCTGGTCAGGCTGTGGGTGTTTGTGCCTTTAAACCACCACCATTTGTCAGGGAGGGTCAGCTTACAATTTTCTGCATTATACTTCCAAATATCTTTGAAAGTAAGAAGGGCAACAGCAAGAATATTGCAACCTTGAACAATATAGACATAAACAGTCATGTTTACAATTTTGGTTTTGTGGTTTTGTCTTTTTTTTTTCAATTGTATCCACTGTCCCATGTTGCAAATCAGCATGTTTCATTTAATTAAATAAACACTGTAAATAGCAGATTTTACAGAGTAATCTCTGAAGAATATGAAGAATATATCTTATGTCTGCTAGAAGAATATGAACACAGCACAAAGCACATCCTCAGCAAAAATGGACTAATTGCATAATATTGGAACAAAGAGGGGAGATTCTGCCTGTAGTAAGAAACTTGATACAAGGGAGAGAACCACCAACTAGTGAGTATGTTTATAGCATGTTAATTGCCAGTTCTGGGACCAATACATGTTAAGAACGTTTAGAAGCCTTCTGATAACCCGCTGCGCCTAAAGCTCTTTCTAGCACATGCCATGCTTACAATTCATCTGCTTCTCATAAAACCAGTGTTGCCGAGTAAGGTGAAAAATGTATCAAGTGGTAATAAAAGCTAATACCCTCTTAGGGGTGACTTATTTTGCAGATTTATAGATGCTATAAACCCTCACTGAAGATAAACTCACAATGACTATATTTTCCACAGTTCAAAGGTCTTCAAACATGGGTGGGCTGAGACCTCCTTACCCCAAGAGACATCATCTGTGCATTGCGCATGAAATTTTTAGTAAGAATAACACACTGTAACCATCACAACTGTCATAAATGCCACAGTTTCTGCACAAACAAGAGTCACAAACACCTTTGGCTGAGCCCTGAGCTTTCACAGCATCAAAATAAACTGCTCATCCAGTTGGCTAAGTACTTGGAGACTCCAAGGGGTAGCATAACACTAGCATTTTGCATAATCTGTGAAAATGATTAATTTCACCTGGTTTGGAGTCAGAACCATGCCTTCCTGTTTTGTTTTGATCCATTGGGCAATGAAAACAGCACAGCCTGGTTCAAGATGCACAGAGAACTCCAGCTTACAACCATTCCATCAGCTGCAGTATCAACTCTGCCTCATAAATAAGGTTTATTTCTCCATGCCTAGAAAATTGGTTATTCCAGCCATTAGCTATCCAAGACAGATTTCACAGACAGCAGTACATAAGCTTGCTACTCACACAGCACAAAAAGACATTATTTCTGTTTATTGCAATGTTCTCTGTCATTCCCCTTGGAAATGTTATTTTCTTATAATATATACAGGTGAGGAGGCTGGAAATTAAGTAATTTTTTTTTTCAATTTTTTTTGATCAATCCTTTTCCTAACAAAGAACTGAAGATGGGATGGGATGGAAAGATATTTTTCTCTTCTCCAAACCCCAAAACCTTCAAGAAAAAAACCATTGGTTGTCATACACTTTTTTCATCATCTCTTCCCTTCTATTTTAACTCAGTACATTTGCTTCCACTCTCAGAAAGCTATCTGCAGAGAACAAGGGATAGACAGAGGCCAAAAGAGGCTTCTGTTAAACCTAACAGACAAACTTCTGTAAGAATGGGCCAGTAGTTTCCTTCATATGTTTTGCACTCTGGCATAAATGATTCTTATTTTTCTATGCCACTCTTCTTCCAAGAGACAGACCATCTGCCCCCAAAACTGTAGCTTCTGTGGGAATAAGACTTTGAATGATCCCCTTTGTCCACACCAAGGAAAAAACATGTAAGAGCCAACAGAGCAAGGCAAGAGGTATACATCACAAAATAATACACAGGTAAAAGAAAGTGAACAAACCAACCATATAACTGTAAATAAACTCATGTTACTATGACAAACCAAGCATAAAAAAATGTAACCATACTGGATTTCCCACCACTCCTTCAAAAAGTTAACTAATACTCATCTAGAAATATGTAAACACAAGAACAACACATGACAAATCAGTTCAGAAACAAAGACAAATGTGCCAGGCGAGGGCAAAAGAAAACCAAGAAAAATATATGAGGTCTCTACATGAGAAATCATTTGGCCATGGTTATGCTGGGACCTGCAAAACTCTGCTCATCCTCTTTCTCTTTCCTGCATTGTCACACCATCTGCTCTTACTTACATCCTCTCTGCTACACTGATACAATTCCTCCAGGAATCAAGGGTATGTATCTTAATTCTGTGGTGTGTTTAAGAGAGGCTTGGAATCTCTCACCTCAAAACCATGGCCATCCCAAAGTGGTTAATTTCATTAACATTTGACTTTAGTCAATAACCGATATTCAGCAACATGCAGTCCAGAAGCTTGTTTAAGGTACACATTTAATGATCAGATGAATGTAGTCCTTAAAAGCAATATTTAAACTTTTCTTATACTGTGATTGTGGAGCACTTGTTTTAAGATCCTCAGGTTTTATAGTGCTGGTCTTAAAGGTACATTTTGTGGTAAGAGATTTACAAATTCCATGACAGAAAAGTTAAGAAAAAAAAAAGAGGCCACATTGAAATGAGCAGCAAAATTAAATACATACACCACAAAGTCCGTCAAATGAAGTTTTGATTTATCTGTATTTTTTTTTTCACTGCTAAAAATCAAAAAACCTCTGAATGAACAGGAGGTACTGGGGCCCCAAGAAGGGGGAATAGCCTTAAGCTGAGGGAGGGCAGGTTTTGATTAGATAGTAGGAATAAATTCTTTGCTGTGAGGGTGGTGAGGCACTAGAACAGCTTGTCCACAGAGGGTGTGGACTCCCCATTCCTGGATGTATCCAAGACAAGGCTGGATGGGGCTCTGAGTAACTTGGTCTGATGGAATCTAGTGGATGCTTAAGACTTCTTAGGTTTTCTGACAAAATATTTCTGCAAATAATTAAAGTCAAAGAGTAAAGGTTGTTTTTATTAATATATATCCAGTATTTTTTGTGTATGTATGAAATGGAATGGAGTCCTATGTTTGGGCATGTGCTTATGATTCAGCTAAGTTTCAATAGGCCAACACAGAGTAGTCATAATCGTCTAGGAGTATATGTTTACAAATACAAACATAATTTATGCACACAAGAAGCAGAGCAGTGAATGTAAAAGAGCCCCAGCAAACCCAAACATTGTAAAGATGACAGTGTGAGAAATTATGAATTATGGTAATTTGCAAATTGCACACAGAAATTGTATTCTTTTCACTAAACTGATACCCATAATTTTGCATGCAGCTGTATATGTCAAATGAGAGGACTGTTGAACATGCTTTTGTGTAAAAATCTTAATATGAAGATGCATTCTGTAGAAATAATATATAGCACTGGGAAGAACTGATGGGTTGTAGGCAGCAAATTATAAAACAATGATAAAACAGATACAGTTATGTGTTTGAAAACCTTCAGTGAGTACCATTCAAAGCATAAATGTCACAGACACTGCAAATGGTAAATATATGTGCTAAAATGGCAAAAAAACCCGAGCATGGCCATTAACATTTCAGAGTGATTTTTAAGTTCTTACTCTAGCAGGTAGGCAATGTCAATAACTGTGTGAAGACATTCTGTATCTCTGCATATCAGACTAGCAGAGCACTGATGGCAAATGAGTAACAGCTGGAAACTATTACACATACCACTTTTATTCTAATTTCTATCTTATAATTTAGGAGGCTTATTTCAGGATTTCAGGTTTGGGACATTTTTAATTACTCTGTATTCTTATTTCAGTGGTGGGGAGGGGGAAGGCATGGTTTTATATAAGATTTGAACTGCGGGTATTGCAGCATATATGTACTAAAACTGAAATTTGGTTTTGGCAAAAAACAGCATCTTTCATTAGATCCTAACTAAACTAGCAAATCCAAGTCCTCTAGAACCTTTGGGTGAAGTCAAGACAGGCAAGAACATGGAAATATGCAGATAAACTTTAGTGAGACACTTCACTTTATTCTTCTGATTTAAAGAACATGGTCTGTCTTAGAGGATAAAGTGATAAAAGACTTGTCAGGAGATTCAGCACAAGAATGGTTTTTTACTGTCTATTTTCTGCTCTGCAGAGGATATAGAAAACAAAGACTTCCTGGTCCTTTCTGAATGACAACACATTTCCTTGCTTTTATCTTCTAATAAGTGTATAAAGTCAGATTTATTTCTTTTTTAAATTTAATTTTTATTAAATATTAAATGTTATTTTTTGATAAACTATAAAAAATTAAAGTAATGATTCAATAATTTTCAGTAGTAACTGAATGTACAGTAGCTAATTATGAAATACAGCTTCAAGAACTTGGATGATTTCTAATGTAAGATTATAGCACTATTAATAATATCGATATTTCTCATAATTTTGTGAGCATGTTTTATCTTTTTGAACAGAATGAAACCTTAAATTTGAAAACAACTGCAGTATTGTCATAAGTATTCAGGTTCATTAAGATCATAATAGAAACAAAAACTATCACTGTATTAACAGCTGAATTGCCTCATGACTACTAGATAAGATGAACCATAAATTTCTTGTCTTTGGTGTTTTCTACTAATTAACTAATTATATATTCATTATTATCAGAATGCTATTCATCTTTTCTTTGGAAAGAAATATCTCCTCACTTGTTTTCACAGGAGGAATGCAATGAGCTTTTCTCCCTTTTATAAGTCAAATTACCCATCCAAAGGCAGATATCTGTCCCAGTGCATCTTCACTCCCATCGTTCTCCTTTCTCTGGAAAGGAACAATGCTTTCCTAACTGACTCTGTCTAATCTTGGTTTGTGTTTCACAGTAATGCTTTTTAGCTTTTAAATCTCTTGGAAAGGGAAGTGAAATTGAGAGAGATTGATCTGCTGGAAGAAGACCACACTCATTTGTCAGATTTCTGCCTCATATTACCTCAGATTTACTCATTTTGCAGTCTACAGATTCAGTGGAAAAACAAAAACCGACCTCACTTTCCCCTGTCAATACCTCAACACCTTCTTTGTTTTTCATTTCTGTGTTTCTTCTGTGCCTTGAGCATAAATATCTGTAAATCCATCCCTGGCAGGGCTGGACAAATGGAAAAGCAACACAATGCTCTGGCAGTGGTCCTTCAGTGCAGCAGGACCTTCGTGCCACCCTTCCAGCATAATTTTTAACCACCACAGCTCCTCTTGGAAATAATTTTTCAAAAATGACACCCAAAGTAACAGTTGTGATATATTTAATATATTAACCAAATAAAATAGATTACTTGATGGATTTTCTGCCTGGAAAATCATTATCCGATGCTAAAATGAGTCTCCAAAGCAGAATAATTACTGAATCATCATCTGGCAGAATCTTACTGCTGTGACCTACACGTATGAAGAATTCAGTAAAACAGAAAGAAGCATTTTAATTCCCTTTGAAATTACACAAAAGGACTGGAATCGGTCACTGAGATGCTGTAAACATCTAGACAATACTTGCCTCTCTGTAGATCCTGCTATGGTGAAAAGCAACCTGAAAGTTTCCTTAGACTTCTCCTTGTGCAACGAGTCTTTAAACATGGTCTGACTTAGAGGATAAAGTGATAGAAGACTTGTCAGGAGAAATTCAGTTTGAAAAATGCTTTAAGCTTTTGTCAGGAGACCTTGGGTCTGCCCATGGTGGGAGATGGCATATCCTGACAGCCAGGGCCCATCTTCTCCCCATCAAAAGCAGGGCAGCCATGGGCCACTGGGGTAGCCCCCGCCATCAGGGAAAGGGATGGGATGTGTGCCAGGCGTGTGCCTGGCAGGGCAGGGCTGTAGGGAGCTGTGCCCAGCTCAGGGAGGCCATGGCTGGGCAGGGCTGCGGGGAGCTGGGCCTGGCTCAGTGGGGCCGTGGTCAGGCTGTGGGTAGCTGGGGAGCGACCCTGCTGTGGCACCTCCAGGCTGGAGCTGATGGGGCTCCCAGACCTGGGCAGGGCAGGGAGAGCCTTGGAGGGCCCCTGGTGCCCTCAGGGACACAGGAGTTATAAAATTTCTATTACCTGTACTGTAAAAAATATCAGAATAAAAATGAAACAAAAGCAACTTCATCCACCTTATTTCTTGGGTGGGTATGATATCATTTTGGGGAAGCCATTTCGCATAAGTCGGTCTGTAAAACACAGATACGTATAATAATAATAATAATAATAATAATAATAATAATAATAATAATAATAATAATAATAATAATAATAATAATAATAGTAATAATATTATTAATAATATTAATAATAATAATAGTTGTTGTTATTATTATTATTATTATTACTACTACTGCTACTATTACTTCTGTATTACTTTCACTCACCTGGGATGGTTCTTGGGCTTGCCTTGTGCAGTGCCAGGAATTCAATGATCCTTGTGGATCTCTTCCAACTCAGAACATTGGATGATGACTAAAAAGGCCAAGTAGAAGTAAATTAGATGCTGCTGTGTTTCTGTTTCATCAGCAGTACCATCAGTAAATTCTGAACTTCAAAATCTGTTTATTTTATTTTTTTATCTCTGACTTACAGGTATTTCTCCCATCCATGGTAATTTGTCATTGAAGCAATACATGAAGTAAAGAAATGGTGAGAAGTCCCTACACCTCACATATGAGTACTTAATACTTAGTGCTTCTGTACTCCTACACTCCAAAAAGAGATGTCATGTTGAAAGCATCTTTCAGGAGACAGGGAAGAGCAAGAAATTGTGGCTGTGGTTGGATAGCTGGCTAAGCAAAATGGCTGTCTGTGTACTAGCTGTCTCCAGGCTGAACGTATCCCAACAGGTCTCAAGCCTGTTTGTTCAACAAATGCTTTCCAAAACAGGAGAATGTATTGGCACAGCTTTCTTTGCATGCCCCAGTAGCTATCTAATGATTTCAAAAGTCAGAAAGACAGGTAAATGGCAGCTTCTGAATTTTCAGTGCAGTCTGCATCCTAAAAGACCAGAAAGAGAGCTTGTTCTAAGACTAGGAAGTTCTCTGAGACACCCATGAGTTTTGCTGAGAAAATGAAGTCCAGTTCTAATCCATTTTTCAGAAATGCTTCTGGGTAATTTCCCTCAGGAAACAATTCTGTCTGTGGATAGAGGAGCAACTCTGAGAAAGGTAATTACAAAGAGCTATGATTTCTAGTGCAGAATCATAAGATTCCATATTGGCCAGATGGTTCTAAACACATCATTTTCAGTGTTCTGCTTTCTAGGACAATTAGTTCCCCCCTTACTGTGCAGAGAGTAATTAACTATTCATTTCATGCAATGTCTCCACTGGTCAAATGTCAAATCAATATTTAAATATGGTTTCATACAAGCAACAACATAGCATAAATATCCTCTCTTACTTTCTTTTTCAAGTTCTAATTCCTCTTGAGGAACTTCTATTTAAATGGAAGTTGCATTCTCTGTTTGATACATCATTGTTGGCTGTGTGTGTAATGTGCATTTAAATTTTAGGAGTAGAGATAAGTATTTTACTCTTTATTTGAACAAGAAATGAATGTAAATCTTAGTACGATATCCTTGATGACCATATGCTAGCAATTGTGACCAAAACAATCCTGATAAAATGTACTAATGGAGAAAATACCAAAATAAAAAGAAATAGAACATGAATCAGTTCTTGCATGTAGCTAATGGATAGTAATGTGCAAAATCTGTGATCCCACCACCAGATGCAATATTTATCAGCTAGCCAGAAAAACACAAAGCTGTTTACTTAAAAATAAAATTAAATACTATGAAATGAAAGAAAAGAAAATTAAATCAAATAAAAATTTGTAGCAAAGTTTACAGTTATCTAAAGAAAGTACAGATATTCTGGAAAACTTCTCCAATACTGCCTTTAGAGGACTGTTAAATAAGTCACGAGCATTCAGTATACTTTTCAAATAGAATTTTCTTGGAACATTTTGGTTTCACCAATGCTTAGCACTGTTTATGAATTTTCTGACAAAAAAAGCTCCTCTGAATTCGAAAGTAGTATTTTTCACAGAGTATTAGTCAGCTATTGGCATGAAGGTTCCAGAGTGTTATGTGGAAGAAAGGTGACAAACAAACCATGTGTTTGGCACTCAACTCATGTAATCAAGGGTGCAGTCAAGGATGTCTTCATCCCACTAATGGCAACATGGATGTCCCCAGGGAGTGTACATGGATAGTGCAGCCTCACATGACTGCTGCAACAAGAGCAAGTAAATCTTCAAGACAATATTGAGAACACTAAACCAGATTCCTTAATCTTTGTCTTCAACTATGGCTAAAGTTATCACATTCTTTAATGGTTTCTTCATTGCCAGTATTGCCCAGCACACTGAACAACAGCTGGGAATCACTGAGATTGAGTGTGCTCCTTGTCCATCACGTGTTTCCTGGACTCCTTTCCGAAAACATGACATAAGACAGGGCCTTTATCAAAATATTTCCTGTAATTTAATGCTGAAGATACTTCAGATCTTTGTGGTTGGGAAAGGGGAGAGAAAAAAATCCACAACAGTGCAAACTCAGGAGTTTCCAGTTTGACCTAAATAAGTGGGAAAGTTCTTTAAATATTAAGAACCACAGCTGTTTTCCAAACTAATTTCCTGCTGGTCACATTTCTTCTGTCAAAAAAAGTGTTTCCTGTGGACTCTCAAGAATTCAGAGTACTTACATGCTGTGTGTTTGTGAACTGAATTGCTGAGAGACATTCTTTTCTTTGGCAAGCAAGGGGAAATATAATCAAACCCTTTTAAAGTCAAAGGGCTACTGCAGTGAAATGAAAAACAGAGGGATTAATTAATTGTAGCTCTTCCAATTTATCTTTTTTTCTGTTTTGTTTCCTAAACCATTTATTACATAACATTTAAAAGAATAAGCCTCTTCAGAGCATACAGAATATCACTTTCTTGTAATTGACAGGATTAATGTTTTATATTTGGATAGACTTACACTGAATTACCTATCCCCCCTAAAATATAAAGGTATGTTGGCTCCATTCTTTGAGATTTTTTCTTTTCATCTTGTTGTTTCTGTATATAAATTCCAGAATGTAGTTCAAAATGGAAGATGATTCATATAATTTGTGTATTTTTGAGACATTCATTCCTGCATGTAAAAATGCAAGAGAAAATCAATCTTCCAGTTATATTGCAGACAAATTATATACATAAGAGTGCAAAAGTGAAACCAAGGGTAAGAATATGTTTAAAAAAGACAGAAAGAATGACATGATATTCAGGGTAGAGAAATTGTTGAGTAGAAAAAGTCTTTTGACAGATGTTACATAATTAGCAGAACATCTCTTTTAATGGTGATACTGGAAATATGTTTAATAATTATAGTCTGTTCTACTTTTTCCTATGAAGCCTCCATTAAGTGGGTTCCTGGAAGATACGGCTGAGATAAGAGAGTTCCTGAAATTGTAAAATTGGACATTTCAAAACTAGCAGTCTATTGTACTTTGGATATTTATACCAAAGCAAAGGTTCGGCCTTTTCACATAATAGATACACTGGGATGGATTTTATGCCCTCCACAGGAACAAGGAAAGTTTTGAAAATGTATTTCATTTTATCACCTGCAACTCTCTTGATTAAGAAAGAATGTGTAAAGGAACATTTTTTGTTTACCTGTTAATTTCCTTTGTCTTTTCCAGTTTGAGGTACAAACTGGAATAATTCTTCCAGTATTTTTTCATTTTCTGCACAAAAGCAGTCTCAGTTTTGAAATTAACATAGGGAGACTTATTTATTACAACTGATCATACTTCTCCAATTTTATAATCAGAAATAATAATGTTGCTTCTCATATTCTGATACCTACCAATCTGGGCAAGTCTATGGCATAACTCTCCTTAAAGGAGACTCCATCTGACTGGGTTCTAATCTAACTCACATCATCTTTCTGCATCATGTGTTAAGCCTTGATCTCAGCTCACTGCAAAACTTGAACAACGAAACCCAAACAGATTGCTACTGTAATAGTAACTGCAATTTATTTTCCATGGTACTATTTAAATGCTTTTTTTGCTAAATTTAAAAGATTTTGCAAAGGCTGAAGTAAAGGATTTAGTTATTTTTTCTGGTTCGTGTCTTACCCAACTTTCACATGGATAATAAAATACTGGTATCCTTCTTCCCTCCACACCATGGAAATGTAGGTACCACTATAAATGAATCCTAACAAGGTGGAAAGATAAGCAAACATCTTGAAATTCACAAGTCCATGAGCGTGTGGGTCATCAAATCTTAATTTAAACAAACTCAAAAACCAAATGTCCAAAGTTTAGAAAATTCTTTACAGTGTATTTTTTCTTTAACCCTGGAACTCCTGTTTTTATACTAAGCAAAAAATACTCCAAAGGCAATAATTCGCTTTAAAAAAATCTATCCCATATCTGTTCTATAAGGGAGCCAACACTTCTGGTCTCTTTTCCTTATTAATGTCATTGAGAACTGTCTACTCGATAAATCAACATTTGTGTCATAAACTGATATTCTGGATAGGTAGAAAATAATTGCTATTTCCTGGTTTCCCTAGATGCAAGTGTGAGAATGTGAACAGGAAGAGCTGTGGGTGTGGCAGTAAAAGATAACACAGCTGACGTGAAGCTTATGTTTTGGTGTGGCATTTCAGAGCTGCTTTTCCAGCAAACCTTCTGTAAACACACATGGTGTCTTTATCATCCTTGGGCCCAAGGCATGTTCATTACAACTGGTGAACAAACAAATTGATTAACACAGTTTTTTTAAAAAGGTGATAATTCCTAGTGGTATTTTCAGTTAAGACAGAATTCAGTACAGTGTGTAAGTCACAACACTACCCAGAGCTTTCTTTGGGAGGCAGATCTCCTTTTAAGTCACTAGTTCTCTGTTTAAGCTTTAAAGGACTAGTTAAAGTCATTAGTTCTCTGCTTTTCAGCATCATGATCTCATCAGATAAACACAAACACACACAGACAGAATAAAGTAAGTTTCAATGAACACAAAGGAAATATTAATAGAAAAACTACATGAAGGATTATATTATTAATTTAATATTTTTAAAATTTTCTATACAAATGAGAGTATATGATGTAATACAGAGAAATTCTTGTCTGTATTGTTCAGTCTCAAGGCATATTATCATACTCAAAATGGAGGCAATGGACAGAGAAGAGAAAATTATATATTCAAGTTTCCCTTAATAGGTAAAAATTAATGTAGACCTTTAGTAACTTCGAGAAAAGACAAAGAACTATTTCCTGTTATATCTGTAGATTGTATCTGACTAAAGGAGTAAAGTTTATGTTTCCTAAAATATTTCTGTGTCTTCAATTAGTTTTCTACTGTTTTGTTTTATTTGTATTTTGTTGTTGTTGTTGCTTTTAATCCTGTGTTACTTTTCTTTTTTACTCGTTATATTTTGCATTCCAGCTGTCAAATTCAGAACACAGCTTTTAACTTCAACATATTTGAAAATAACAAAAGAAAGCTTAAATGCATGATGATAGAAAAGTGCAGAAAGACCTCACATTTGCTGAACTTACTTCAGTTTGTGAACTAAAGAGGCCTATAAGATATAACTGCTCATTCTCAGCAGTTACTCATTTAGCATGTAAAGAAACTGAAGTGCTAGTGTTTTAAAATAAAAAAACCCCAAAACATAACCAAAAACACCCAACAAAACAATACTCAAAAAGAGAGAGAATACAAAGTTTTGGAAGATTTCAGTTTTGCTGAGTTAAGCACTCTGTTAGATTGATTTCAAAAAGGTCTTTACCATTTCCTAAATATTATAAATTTATACATACAAAAACTGACTGGAAATTAAGGCTCAAGTCCTAGTCTAGTTGAAAGCAGAGCAAATACTTCTACTGACTAAGTCAGAGAGAAACCTGTCAGTTTTCTTAAGGTTTTCTGACAAAAGTGATCTTCCATACCATGCAAAGTTCTTAGTAAGACAACTTAAAAAATTTGCATTCAGTACATACCTAATAGCAGAAAATAAAATATCCTGTGTCTCTGAGTAGGAAGGTGTGTCAGTTCAGGTTTTGTACATGTCTAAGAAATAAGAATAATAACTGTATTTTTCTTTGTGTCACTTGAAAAATAGAAATCTATTCAACAAGTATTCTGCATGGTTGAGTTTCTTTTATGAAACAGATAAGGAGGAAACTGTAATTGTAGGAGATCTGCATTTGAATTTAAGACATTGTGTGTCTGAGGATAACTGAGACAAAACAATGAAGTGACAAATTTTCTCTATTCACTTACCTCCTGAATTGAAGTCTTAAAATTGAGATGTATTTTGTAAGGCAAACTGAAAAACAAGGGAAAAATGTCTTTCAGGGACTAAAATGGGATTGCCAGGGGATTTAAGAATTGTGTCAATTTAGATACAGCTTTTCAATAAAAAACTTGGCAAATATTTCATCATTCTTGTTCTTCAATGGTGTTAGAGTTTGGTTAGTGAAGGATTTAGCTCTGCTAACTGGTACTAGATAAGGACTACTTCAAACAAAAGACTATGAAAAGAGGATGGACTCCACAAAATTATTTGTGAGATCTCTGTTGGTACACTAAGACAGCAAGGATTGATGATATCAGGTAAATTTTCTGTTCTTCCACTCAACAGAAGAAAGCAAAGATCTATTCCAGTAATTCAAAAAGACTACTCGTCTTATCTCATTTAGTAGGATAACAAGCTCAAGAGAAAAAGTCTGGAGAGAGTTCTCACTGAAGCTACTCCAAAGCCCACTGCTTGCTTTCCACTCTCTTTCCGTTCATTGATTTTCCTCACAGCCTCGAGTCCTGGACAGGGGTTTCAGTGCCACCCAAAAATCTCAGTATTTGCAACCAGATCAGAAGCAGGGAGTGCAAGCTGAGCAGGTTTTAATCAGAACTGGTGACTGTGAAATAATTTTCTGTACAAAATCTCTCCATCCCCTTCCCGTTGGAAAATTGCTCATTTTTTCTTTTCTCTCTTTCTCCCTCTGCAGCCTCTGATCTTCTTTATTCATACACTCTAGCAAATACACAGTTCTATTGCAATGTTTGATATGACAGAGTTTTAGCCAGTTGAGAATTATCTGCTTTCAAGATTACAGTACAATAGTTTCTAAAACACACAAAGAAGGCAAACAGTGGTTCTCTATTGCTACTAATGAGCAGTCCACGGGGTTGTGTTATGCTACTGGCAAGCTTCTCACAGTGCAGATATTCTGATTCACTTTAAATTGACTTGACAGATTACTTTTATTTCATGTGCTAGGGTTTTTTGTTTGTTTGTTTGCTTGTTCATTTTTTGCTTTCACAGATCTGACTTACACCAGGACATCATCTCTCATTAATATTTCCCCTTAACATCAGATAGCACAGGTAATACATGTGAGTGAGTGGAAAGGAGGGAGACAGAGAAGTAGGGAGGTTCTCAAGGATATATTTTTCTTCACTGAGGCTTAATATCTATTTTGTCTTTGCCCCTACTGATTGCTATCAAACTTCAAATGCTACATCTTTTTTCCTTACCTATAGAATATTCAATTGTGTAATATTAAGATTTAACTCAATTAGAGTTTGGGACAGTCACTTTAATACTTAGCAAAAGCAAAGCAAGGCATCCCAAAAGGAAACCAGGTGAAAATTTCACACCACGCTTCCTTATCAAATTCTGCAGTAATACATATATCACAGAAAAGCTATTTTAGGTACAGATTGTTCCATATGCTACAGGATACTATATTTTGGACTGTGTATTTCTATCACTTATTTCAAGGTAAAATTGGGAAAGATAACACAGACTTGTAATATTTCTGAGTGGTTTATGTTGTTGGGTTTTTGGTGTTTTTTTTAGAGATGTAGAAAGTTCTATTTGGTTTATTCTGCTTGGTGCGTGCCCCCAAAATGAATCATTACCAAAGCACATAGCAATTTGATGACTGATAACATATTCAAGGATAATTCCCACTAGAATCAGCACCTTTAAAGTTGACTGCTTCACATTACATCTCTGCAGTGTGACAATATTTAAATAGCAAAAATAATGTATACAGTAAGTATATACATACATACCTACCTACATATATATATATATATATACACATATACAGACACTTAAAAATACAAAAAGGTTTTTAATTTTAACGTGTTATTTTTACATGCTTTTAAAAATCTATTCCATTAATCGAATTTTTCAGTGCAGAAATGTTTTGGGATGAAATGAGGAGTGTTTATTCCTGAAAATTTGATGCAACAATAACAAATAAGATTTTTAAATTTTTACTTAGACATTCCTTGTGCCTAGTTCTTATTTCTAAATAAGCGATTTAACCCATGGACAAGAGATATGAAGTCCTAACTTATACAGATCCGTCCACATTACGAGACTTGAAAATTATAATTAGTCTATTTTCAGAAGACATTTCTTATTCACATTTCAGACAAAAATGCAGATTTTATTTAAAGAATTTTGCATTTCCAAGGGTTTTTTGCCTAATTTATAATGACCATATCTCCTAGTGAAAATGGTTACATTTTTATGTACAGCCAGGAAGAACTTATTCTAAGTTTTCCACCTTCATGGACAGAGTTCTATGTGTGCTTCACACAACAAATAGCAAGTAAATCGCCTTTAGATAAAGGCATAAAAGAAGAAAAGAGCAAAGCAACAGTATGTCCTGGTTTTCCTCCATGTTTCACTAAACAGGGCTAGTCAGTCCAGGTAATCAATATTAAATTCTATTAATTAAAATATTAATTAATTCCTAGTTATTTAAGTTGAATCTCTATGGACAGACTATGAATTGTTTTATGCCATACAAACTCCATGCAACTACTTTTGGGTCAGCTTCAGAAGAAGTAGATTGCATAAAAAGCAAAGCTTGTGAAAACAAAAATAAATATTTATGAGGTTATCAGAAATTAGTGTTAATAAAATGGTATAAATTTTAGAGCATCAAAATGAACTTAGATAGTCAGAGAACAATTTAGGCTTCCTGCTTCTTCTGCTTAAAAAGATTTTATGACTTCATGCATCATTGTCCTTTGCTGCTACAAAAAGTTGCATATAATGTAATTTCCTTCTCACACAACATAGCACAGGGAATATTAGCACTGGTGGGAAGGGAATACAGAGAGGTGTGTGGGATGTGAAACTATCATTGTTGCAGACCCATGAAAAACATCCATGTTGCTCTTAGACAAGAAAGAGACTGTCATTATTGTGGAGTAATCAAACTGATAATTAAAGCTCCTTTAATGTTTATATATGAAGAGGAGTAAGTGCTCTAGGAATATTGAATGCTAATGAAAAATTAATCTTATTGAATATTAAGATTACATGGGGAGTTTAGAAGTTTGAAAATGATCATTCTTCAATTAAATTGTTGTAGCCATGGCACGACACACAGAAAACAAATTTTTTGTTATACTTCTGATAGGTGAGAAACAAAACAACAATAAACAAATCTGCAACACCATTATCAACTAGTAATTAAATGATGACAGTACTCCCAAGGGTACACAATTCTTCAAGATACAGGATTTCTGCCAAGAATGCCTTTAGGGGCTTATATAGCTTGATAGATGTTGTTTGCCAAGCTGATGTGGTCTTTCACTGAACTTGTTTCATTAATTTGATGTGCAAGAAATAAATATTTGCTATGCAATTAACTGGAGATTATTATGGTCTAATGGAACTTGCCCATAGAAACAGATGCTCAGCCCTACACATACATAAAAAGGACATCACACTTGGTAGACAGAATGAAGCCATGGGGAAAATAATGTTACAGACATTTAGTTGGGGAACAAAATTGATGCACATGAAATAGTTTTTTCATTTACTTAACTGAAGCCGCTAAGACAAAAAGAACAGCTACCTTGTGTGCAGGTATGATATATGTCAAAGTCATACTGGTACAGCCAGCAAAATTAACAAGCTTTTTCATAGAAACCACGTGTCTGAAGTTTTATATTTATCTTATATATACAGTATTTTATAAAACTAACTATGTCACTATCTATTATGATAAATGGAAAGAAAGAAAGAACTGAAAAATATGGGCTGAAAATCATAGTACTTAATAGCCAAGCCTTTTTTTTTTTTGAATGACATAGCAAAATAAATAGATATATTCACTGTATTACCTAGACTGTAAACCACTGGAAAAAGGAATTTGACTCTTGCATCAATACTTTTAGCCACTTGTCAACTGGGGGACTTTTGGTGACAGTACAATACAAACACCATCATTCAAAAGCTATGAAGTTTTAAACTAAAATAAGTAACTAAGTAAATAATTAAAAAGTTTGCTAGTTAGTAAGTAATTAAGGGGGAGCCCTGGGTAGTAGCTTCTACTAACACTGCATTTCAGAACCAGTACATTTATAAGAAGACTAAGGCAACTTACTCAAAGTGAAAATGCATGAACAAAACTGAGAAAATGTCGAGCAGATTAATGTAATTAATTCTACCTCTAAAATATATAGAAATGTTCAGTCTACATCAAGGTATTTTAGGCATTCATTTAGGACTTACGGCTCACCTTTTAAATTCTCCACACGCCATTCTGTATTTTACATTTATCTGGGTATTTATGCTCAGTGTGGATAAAGAAGGAGAAACTGTACAACCAATTCAAGCAAAATAAGGTCAGAACAAAGGTAGCATTGAATTTTTATAACTATTTTCCTTCAGTAGCATGAAACACAAACATTTAAACCATAAATCCAAATATATGCATCTAAATACGAGTCTATATACATAAATAGACATATGTATTATATGTGTTAAAATTAAAATGTTTTGCAATATCTAATATTTGAAACTTTTCCAAATGTCTCTATCTTTTTTCAGGACAGGCACCATCATAGGAGGTTCCTTGAAAGCCTTTACATCCAGCAACATATCATCATTACCATAGAAAGAAAGCTCAAACATCATAGTATAATGTAGACAGAAAAGAGATACGAAAGTACCTATCCCATAATTTTTTGAGAACTATTTTTGTCTGAAGACTCCCTTGTTAGTGCTGTAGGGAAAGTTAAAATGCCAAGCTATGTTAAAATATCAACCTTAATAGGTCTAGATCTGAACATCAGAGGTGACATAATTCATAAGGCAATTAGAGGTGCCAGTTTTCCTCCCTCTATTTAAAACTTCTCGTAATCTTGCAGCAAGACTTACTTTCCAGTTCTAAGTGCTTATAATCCTTTATTCTTGTTTGTTTGTTTGTTTGTTTGTTTCAGTGAGGCCCTGCTGCTTTCCTGCTCTGGCATTGTAAGCAGCATGCGTGCCTTGGGGTACATGTCCAGAGCTTTCTGGGAAGCAGCTCCTTTCCTGGCATTAGCCTGTTTTATTCTCAGTCCTGAACTGAGGTCATCTGCATGACTGAGGCTGGCTTTCAGCTACACAGAAAGTGAGAGGTGACAAAACAGTGAAATCATCCCTCAAAACTAATTATTGAGGTAAGACATCCTCCAGACCTAGAGGTGGGTAACAATAACCCAGCCAGGATTTTATTGTCTCTGGAAGTGCTCATTCAGTTTTGTTGATGTTTCTGAAACGAGTCAGGATTACCACACTAAACCTGAGTGCAGGATAAGGTCCAGCAGTGAGCAGGAAAGTTCTTGATTCCTGGGTTAGATCTCTGTGGAGACACAAAAAGCCACACACACTGATTCACCCTGACATTAAAATAAAGCAGTAATATCTCTCTGTAGTTTCTGTAGTTCCTCCATAATCAGAATCTTACTCTGAAGTGCCTTGCGGAGCAGACAGCAACCTCACAGGAAAGCTCCATTATGCAAATTATGCAGCAGAGGTACAAGAATGTGCAAATCTTAGAGGGCACCCGTGTCTGAAACTATTCTTGCTAAAAAGGAGAAACAGAAGATTGATTTGCTATGGTATTTGCCACAAAATATTACAGTTTATGACTGGTAACTGAACACCTTCCCTGATAAAAGAGCTAATAGATAAAGTAGAGCAGATATGATATAGGCGTTAAGAAACAACATTCCCCTTAAAATAGTATTCTGCCACATGACACAATGAAAGCTTTTGTGATATTACTCTTTATGATCAAGTAGCCACAAAACCAATGCTGCCGCTTAGGAAGAGAGCCATTCTTCTCCCTGGCTTTTTAAAAGAACCTGTCCTGCCAACCATAAAAACAATTAGCTTAGTGAATAGATCAAAGGAACGCTGCCTCATTTAAGGCCCCATGAATGTTGTGGTTTCTTTGGTTAGATATGTTATTTTTGAGGTTTCCCAGACACATCTATTTGCTTTCTGTTTACATTTGTTGCCACTGGGAACCACGTACCTCTCATATCACAACTGCTATCAGTAGTAAAACAACAAAGCTGGGGGCAGGCTGCAAACTAAATAAGGCAGTAACAGGACTCATTAGAAAATTCTAGGACAGTTGTGGTGATGATCAAGAAGAGAACTATTATCATAAAATTAATAATAATCCTTGATGTTATTTATAACTAATGACAATAACATTACACCAAAAAAGGTGATGGACAGAGGGTAAAGGGGTGAACTGAAATTATGGGAAGGGGACATTTCTTCAAAAGATAGCTGTCTGGAAATTTTTTGCCACCTTCTGAGTAGCTCTGGCAAGTCACCCTCATAAAATCCTTGCACTGAAAAGGAGAAGCTTGTCTTAAGACATGCCAAATTCTGAACAATTGACCCTGCCTTTCTTTGAGAGCCAAATTCTAAAAGCCAGATAGATCTCTAATGAAAAATAAGACCGCACACCTAACTGTATTTGAAAAATTTTTTAACGCTTTTCCAGTTTTATTACTGCAGAGAAAGATGGAAAACATAAAAAGACACTTTAAAACATTAAGCTTACCCTTATTACACTGCACAGACACATGACACAGACATTTAAAACTCAATTTGCTACTTCTTTCTTCAGCAGTGGGTTCTGGTAATTTCAAAATTTCCCATCATCCTCCATCATGCATAACACACTTTACAATCCCCTCACTTTACTTTCCTTCTACTTCTCCTTTTCTAACTTTTTTCTTTCCCTCTTCTCTCTACCTTTGCCCCCTCTCCCTCTCTCCCCTGTCTCCCTCTATCTCTCCCTCATCTTCTTCTTCTTTCTTTACCTTCACTTCCATAGACAAATACACTTTTTAAAGACAAGATCAGAAAAGTTAAGTAGGAATTTATCACATAGGTAAATTTTTTGCACATTAATTAAGCTTCTACTTTTGCAGCATACATGTATCTCCAGTGAAGTCTAAAATTAAAGAAACAAACACGTTTTAACACTACAGAATATGATCATGTGGCAGGAAAAATGTTCAAGATTTTGTCATTCAGAAGTCACTAAATCCACCTGTATTCACTATGACTCTGAACCATTTTTTTTAATATGAAAATCATAGTGCCTCCTTGACACTTTAACATACCTCTCATCAAATGGTGCTGGGGCTTACACTATTTGACAAGAAATCAATAGTCTCATCCTGAGACTATCTGTAGTGGTTATCATTCTGCTGATAAAGATTTTTAGTCATATACTTGAAGAAAACTATTATGAACAGTATCTGCAAATTGACTTCTAAATGCATAAACCAAACAGAAATAAAGTTTGGTGAATCACTCGTTATTTACAATCTTATATTTTCATTAAAGGACACCTCCACACTGAACAAACAACAGAACCAAATTAGCTTTGTTTTATGTCATCAAGCTTGTAGAAATGCTGACAGATGCTGATCTGACCTCTGGTGATTAGGACCTGACAGGTGGGTTAGATACCATCTGCCATCATTTAGGGATGTCACCTGAGAGTGATGTTACTGATGCGTTACGAGGGCCAATGGCTGCTGTTCAAACAACACTTACGGTTCAGCAAACGGAGGCAGAACAGGAATGAACAAACCCTTCAGCTACTGCCCCCCCTGCAGAAAACTTGGCATCTAACGTGGCTGGCTATATTAAGTAATAGTTCCTAAAATTCCTCACATTTCTCATGTGAGAAGAATATTTAATTCAAGTTTCAAATACAAAAAATTAACTGTTTCATTTATCACCACAGCAACAAATTAAATACTGTGACTATAAAATAACGACTTCTAAGGATTTCCTGTAACTCCTGTAACTTCCTGAAAGTACCAATCTTTTTCCTTACGTTCAATGCTCTGTCTTATAACATGGACATCTACTTTTTTGCTATTTCCTCTTTACTGCTATAAGTAAATGGGCTTTTATTAGAGTTCCTGCAGCACTCAGCAGTGTTCCTTTAGGAGCTTAAACATTACAATTTAACTGTAATGTTAACATATTTAAACTTCCAACATATAATATGTTATAATTGCTAATTTAAGAATCTCCTCCCAGCCTACAGAAATAAAACCAGCAAAACCCAAACAAAACAGTACAATAACTAAAAAAAAAAAAAAAGCCTACATAAAGTCAACAAAAAAAAACCCTGAGAAATTTTACATAGCTAAAAGACTCAGTGACAGTGTTGGGCTGCTGGAGAACTGGCTTTTGTAAAAAGCTAGATTTAGCCTGCTTCTACCTGAACACCTTTAAAACTTTGTTCAAGGAGAGACTACCTATAATCTTCAGATGTCTTTGTAACACTAAAATGACAACACACCAAGAACATGAAAATGTTTCTCTCTGACATTGTATAAATAAATGAGAGGATGCAGTTTCTGGTCTGACACCCCTTGGAAATCTACAGAATGAACAAAAAAAAATCAGCCCTCCCACTTTACAAAAGGTAAATTGAGACTCAAAATTTTAAATGGTTCAGCAAAGATTATGTACTAATTTGTGTCTTAGCTATTTGCTTATGATGAAAATGTTTCCATATACCCTCCACAGCTAATTATCCACATTTCTACAATACTAAACTGATTAAATGAACAAGAAAAAAATTATATGTTCCAGCAAGTAGAAGCCTCTGGATCTAATTCAATACACATGGTCAATAAAAGAAATTAAACAATGCAATATGCTTATCATAATCTAAATATGGTATAGGTAACAGAACTGTCTGAAAATGTAAATTGAAGTCATGTCATTAATACTAGGTTTGTTTATGTTTTCAAAAATCAGTATAATTTAAAAGCTAACGATGTAAGAGACCAGAATAAGAGAACTATGTGCAATTCTACTACTTTTCTCACATTTGATTGCTCAAACAGGACATAATAATCACATAAAAAGTACAAAATGCAATTGAAACAGAGAGGAAAGATGAGGAACAGAAATTATATGTTGTCTACATTAATCTTTTCCAATCTCCTCAATCATTCTTCACATGATTACCTTACTTTCTATTGAATAGATAACTCTATTATTAAATGCTATTGAAGAGAATTTCAATAATGCTCGAACTTCCTTTTCAAAAACAGGGTTTGAAACCATCAGAAGAATATTTGCCTTGTCTTCTGAAGCATAAAGAAAAAAACCAGATGCTGACAGTGATTTTCTACTTGTGGAAAATGTATATGTGATCCTCATAGAACAGAGAGGTATCACAACAAACATGTAAAACTTCATCATTACTTCTTCCTTCCAGACTCACCCAATGTGACTGCCCTCAAAGGTTCAAAAATTGTATCAACTCTAATTCTAGAACTACCTTCCTACTCTAAAACTAGCCAACATCACATAACAGAGTTTTGGATATTCAGATTTCTGGTGGATGGAAACCCCACTAGACTAGCAGTAGAAAGCATCCATTTTCCTGTGAATTTTTTCTAGCCTTAAACAAACAAACAAACAAACAAAACAATCAAAAAGAAAAAAAACCCCTAACCAACAAAAATCCCCTACACTCAGAGAGCAAATGAAAAATACCAAGTTTTATCTCTCCAGTCACTATCAGTGGTTTAACACACAGCATTTTTGCTGTTTCAGTTTGGCAGTGTAACCCATAAAACAATTGCTGTGTAATGTAACAACCAACTACTCTGCAGTTCAATCTCATGTGTGTATAAGAATTTGAATTACCACTCTTGCTATCCCATCTGTTTCTCTGATTGCTGCTGGCTTCTCCACAGGGATAGAAAACAGCCATTTAGTTGCCTCACTGTTAACACCTGTGATTGCTGCTGGCTGAGAACAAATGTGCTGCACTGCTGAAAAAGCCATACTAGATTTAAGGTCTTTACTCTTAGATGATCCTTAATTGCTGGATGAAGGTAAAAGGTGCCCAGCACTGTAACCTAGATAAAGTTATTAAAGTAAGAGACAAAGGCAGACTGGGAATTGGAACTAGTTGATCTCTAAGGTCCCTTCCAACCTTAACCATTCTATGATTCTATAATATAAGCCTATGTATATCACTCTGCCAATATAAAAAATATCATTAGGAATCAGAGCCTTTATTCTCATACAGGAAAGCAATCCTTACCAGGTGATTTAATCTGCGCATCTGTAAAGAACATTAACAACTTTTACAGGGAAAAGTCTTTTTTCTGTCTGGGAGTGGTAGACTGGGGACCACTGATCTAAAGATACATAAATGCATTTGGGTTTTTACATATGTCTTTAGGATGATCTCTTCCTCTTTTTTAAAATTTAACAATTCCTTCCTCTATCTCCCCTCTTTGTGTTCTTTATTTCCATTCATGAAATATACTTTTTGAAGAGATAGAAGCCCATGGCTTGATATACAAGTGGTAGAATATCTAAACATTGGTATAATTTGAGTGGACTTTAAAGGGCATAAACACAGGGCTTTCTCAAAATGATTTTCTTGTTATATATTCATCCATCAACACTGACATAAGCACTAGAAAAACTATCAATACTTAAGGAACAGAAGTATATTTCAGATCTATATCCTGCACCTCAAGTATTTTTGAAGTTAATGGCAATTAAAAGATATTAAAAATTTTAGGGAGTGCTAGGTAATGAAATGGTGTTCAATTGAAAGGGGAAAATTATCATAATCTGTTAAAGGAACTGCTCCAAAGAGGGTTAATATGTCTCAAAGTGAAACCAATAAACAGAAAGATCTCGCAGTATTTTTATTCTTCCTGCCAACAGATACACGTACATTAGTCTTGATAAGTGTGTTGCTTATTTTTGATATGAGAAAGCACCTGTTGACTTGGCAGTGAACAGAGCTACTTCTGAAAAGGCTTTGTCTTTTCTGTTTCAAAGTTTCAAAGGACATTTCTGATAAAAATGTCATTTGTATCTCATGTAAGGATTGACTTATACCTCACTTAGTCTTTTCTCAGACCGGGGGGACTGCGAAGCATAAGAGTATCTGCTCCAGAGTTTTCCCTGTGGTGGCAGCATCCATGAGACTGAGAGACTGTTACAAGGACTGTTACAGTAAACTTTCTGCAATTTAAAAGGGTAAATTACACTTCCAGATCTGGGGATCTCCATTTTAAATGCAGACGAGACCCAAGGGAAAAAAGATGGAGAAAAAACAACAAAGGAAGGGTGTTTTGACTCTATAATAGCTTGATTTTTACTGTGTTCTGATGCTTTGTGAAATGCAAAATTTCACCTTGGTAAGCTGAGGAGAGACTGTAGCTTTCATTTCTTAAGCAAGTGCTGTAAAACATCAGGAAAAAACATGTTCTTTACAGATTTTTGAGGCAGTTCAGAGCTGACCATGCTCATTGAGAGTACTCTGAACACATATCAAGAACTGGATCTCTACATGCAGTCTTAGAGGATCATATATGATTAGTGAAACTATGGAATTACGAGTTTCAGGTGTCTCCAGGATCAGAATGTTGAACCACTATGCCAGTTTCAGTAGAAATATTTTGATTCATGCAGCCTGGTAGAATTTAGTGCCACTAGCCAGGTTGAGTGATTTGTTAAATTTAACAGCTGTTTTGGATCTCTCTGTGCTGGATTCAAGAACAGAACCCCCAGGAAGACTAAGTCATCTTGATATATTGTGGACTCCTATGAGCTGGGCAGCTGAAGAGTCTCATAGACTCCCTTTCATGCAGTGGCAGCATCTCCATTGGCTGTGGTGGCTGCTCAAATACCCTGTACACACACACACAGCCAAATGAAGGTGTTTTACTCTAAGCTTGTTCCATGCCTACTCAGAGAATATGGAAGAAGCCTCCAGAATGTGGAAGCATGCTTCATCTAAAGGGAAAAGCATGCAGATGTGTCCACAGAGAGAAATGAATTGGTGACAGGTTCTATGGGTCTATATGGAAAGTATCATATTCTTTATGCCCAACTATTCTGATTAAACTAGCAGCCAAGATTCCACCCAGTAATGTTCATTAACAGTCAGTTTTCTTACTTGGATAACATTTCTTTTAAAAATTCAATCAGTAACACATAACACTCCTGGGGTAGCTGACTTCACAAGAAACTTACTCTAATTTGCAAGCTGCAGATCTACTACCCACGTGCACTACTGGCATCTCTATCCATACCTGCTCCTCACAGAATGGTCTGGGCTGGAAGGGACATTTAAGTTCATCTAGTTCCAACCCCCTGCCATAGACAGTGACACCTTTCACTAGACCAGGCTGCTCAGAGCTCTATCCAGCTCAGCCATAAACACCTCGGGGGATGGAGCAACTTAACAAAGGGAACGCTGCATGAATTTGGTTTGCAGATTGCAAATGAATAGGGGTATTTTTAATTCACAGTGGTTAGTAAAGAGGTGTATATACATGGATAATAGCCTGGTGTTCATGGCATACCCTCTCTTGGCTATAAAAATTAGAAACTGCTAAATAATTAAAATAAGCTTGTAAATTGAGTCAAATAAGTCTACATACTCTTCCATATTCCATCTGTGTTTTCATCCATTTCCTCTCCCAGTTTGAATATAGGATACCATTAGAGTATTTGCTTTTCCCTTCTGAATTTCATTTATGCTCCTGTATTTCCCTGTTTTTCATTGAAAAGGATTGTGTAGTGACTTCAATTTCTTACTAGGACAGAAAATGGGTTGTTATGGAGACACCCAGCAGGAGCTTACATCCTCATCTTTAACTGGGGAACCTGAAGATTTGCTCTGAAGTTTTCAAGAACAGTCCCTGGTCATAAAGCAGCTTTGATGTTAGGTAGGTTCTCTTTGTGCTACTGCTGCAGCTCTATCTCACCTTGTACACCTGAGTAGAAAACACAGAGAAATTCTGAGGCCATACACACTCAGCAGCAACAAATCACATCCTCAAACATCAGACAGTGCTGGATCCACAACATCTGTGTCATTTTTGCCTCATCTTTCTCAAATGTCTCCAGCCTCACCAGAGCAGTTCTTCCAGAGGTCTTCTGTTTTTAACCATTAGGAAGATTTTATTGTGTTTGCCTGCTTTGTTGGACTCTATAATGAATAAACAATAAGCTGAATGCAAGTTATACTATTTAACATATGCTAAGGAGATGCATACTTTAAGTTGTTCTATATTGTAAAGTAGCTGTTTTGGGGTTGTTGTCAAACTATAAGGAAGTTTTATTTCACAAAGCCACATTCACCTCCACTTTTAAAGACTTCATAAAATGCTTGATTGCTTCTCACAGGAAAATACCTCCAAATGAGGATTGGTAAAGGATATTACTATCTGAGACAGACTCATTCCTCATGTCTCGTTATCCTTTTTCACAGCATCAGTTGGAAATTAGCACAGCATTTATTTTCTCATCTCTTAGTGATACTGTTATCAAAGCAAATTATGTATGTGGTTTTCATTTAGCCACTACATAACTGTGCCACTCCTCCAGACTGCAACCACAGAGCAGTAAGGCAGTCACCCAGTTACATCCTCAACTATCACATAAGACTTAGCATAGTGGAAAATAATGCTGATAATGGAGGGGCTACAGTCTATTCATTACATACATCCATGTTTTTCTCCAGTCCTGTGGAAGAACAATAACCAGGTGGAATTAAGGCCTTTTTAATATGTATTGACATTCTTTGTGAGTCTATATCTAATCCTTCTTTTAGCAGAAAATTAGAACTATACTTTTCAGGTAATCCGACTCAAATTTCTAAATTTCCTAGAATTACCATTGAAGTCAGAATAAGAAACCACACAAGGACATGACATAAAATCTAAATGTGATTGTATTTATATGTTAGCATGTCTTTAATATCATCATAGACCCAATTCTTATTTTCATCATCGTCAGATGGTCCTGAAATAGATCTATGGTATCTCAAAGTTATGCATTTATTTTTTAAGATTATATGCCATTGCCCCATTCCTAACATGTTGGAAGTTTCAAATCTTAAAATCTTGTCTGTCAGCCGTTTAATGCACAGAGAAAATATAAAATATTTAAAGATTAATATCTCTTCTGTGCTAGAGAGTAAAAGTACTTTTTATTCAAGGGCATTTTAATAGTTCCTCTTCTATGCTATAAAAGAGCTTTTGTACATTTCATTTATTTAAACTCTTCTTTATTTCAAATCTGTCATCATGTTTTCTCAGCCACAGGTTTCACTTGCATAGCAAAGTACAAAAGTGATCTGATTTCTCTTCCTGACAGTGCTTATGCCACATGCTTATCACTCCTGTGGGACACAGCTTCTTTTCAAACATCTTTAGTGAATAGAAAAAGAGTCAAGAAGAAGCTTGTCTGTAAGTATGAACACAGATCCTGGTGAGCCAAACCTTGAGGCTACGACAGAATTTCAGCTCATTAGTAATTTTCTCCAGTATTTTAGAAAGATATTACCTACTTTTTGCCTTGTATACCAGTAACACAGACACTTCAAGCAATTAAAATAGAAAATTTTAATTGTATAGGTAGTGACAACTGTAGGTAAGCCTTTCTGTTTTCTGAATATTCAGTCAATAAACCAATGTTTATTTACAGTCTGCAATTCTACTCAGTAGTACAGTTCAACACTATTGCAATTATATATTATTAAGACCATGTTAAACTTTATCACGACCAATTAATTGAGTCAAGATACTAAGATAAACAATGAAGCAACTTCATTGCTATATCAATAATTAAATTAATTTTCAGGAAAACAAAATAAAAAAAAACCCACTCCGCTTGTTCTCATACTGAATAGCTGCTTAAATGCACACATGAACCCCAGGCTAGCTTCATTAATTTATTTATGCTTGTCTTTGATCAGTTTTCTCTTCTTTCCTATTCAAGTCAGTATCTAAAAGGGCTTTTGTCACTGTTTTTCAAAACGTTATAGATAAAAGTAGAGTGTTATCTGAGGAGTTACAGTCTCATAACAGGAAATTTGCTGGTTTGCACTTCCTTTCATTTCTCTATTTAGCCTGGTTAGTTTCAGATATGATGAATTAAAAGCATATCCAATTAGATATTCTTATATCCAAATGTTGGTAAAAATAATTAAATACATGTGTTTATCTGCTGATAAAAAAATGAGGTATCACAATTAGTTGGGTTTGTTTTTTTTTTCTCTGGGATGTACGTTTGAATAAATATAAATTGAAAGAATGTAATTCTTTAAGAATTAAATTATTATTAGAGTATACAATCAGTGATAGAAGATCAGTTTAACAAAACAACTCTGAAAGTTACCACAGAGGAGACATCTTTACACAGCATCTACTGGAAAGCTGGAGGGTTTGATTGTAGCCTTAATTTTATTTAAGGAATGTGGGATATTCCCGTATCACATAAGAAAGCAGTGACTCTGAAAAGATACATTCCAAATAGAAAATCAGTTGACAAGGAATTCCCAGTAGGACTCTGTGGAGGAATATTCTTGTATCTGTAAACAAGACGGAGGGACAAAAAAATAGAAATTCAATTCTTAACCCTGAATAAAGGGGTTTTAAAGGAGTCCAGCTTTAAATCACAGAAAAGTTGTATCAGAAAATTATCCTATATAATTTAGAAGTATCACCTTAAAAAAAAGGAGGTGTGGGTAGTAAAGGGCTATAGAGGAGATGCAAAGCTATTTCAGTGATAAGAAGCTGAGAACAGAGCCCAGAATACAAATTAAGGCACATCCACTCCTGGTGACAGTGATTAGTCACTGCAGCAGCTGACCATTGTGTGTTGACTCTATCTCTCAAAGCCTTCGGATCAAAACTGAATATTCCCATGGAAGTTATCTCTTAGCCAAACTCAAACATTTAATCTGTAGGCAGTGAGGCTGGGTAACAAGTTTTAACTAAGCTGAGGAGTAAGTATAGTATTTTTGGATGAAATACTATAGTCTATATATAGAAGATGCTACAAGGACATTAACTAACCCAGTGGGCTCCTGTAAATCCAGAAGGTATATGTTAGGAGGTTAAATACATTGCTCTCTTTGCCACCATATAGTTCTTGGCAGCTAATGTTCACTTGTCCTGGACTGCAGGACAATAATTAGACATTCAGCATCACTTCAGCAGAGAGAAATAATGTTTTCTCTGAATCATTCCTGTAGTACCTTTAACTTCTCTAATTGGATCAATACTAGATAAAGCAAAGTCATCATGTAGTGTTTCAGGTGTAAATGGAACTTTGAGGACAAACATCAGAAATTAGGTGTCTATTACAAACTTTGCTGTATTACACTGTAGGTACTGCTCCCAACCTTCGAGGGTTTTAGCATTTTTTTTTTTTTTGAGATGGGCAGCTTTGAGAAAATCTCCTCTACAAAACCAATCCTATTCCTAGTCATCTGAATAAAATTCTAAGAATGGAAAAATAATCCCAGTGCAGTTAAATCTGAAAGTATATTAGAAGCTAATATGTTGCAAGGTCCAAGATGTCTGATGGTACACAGGGAAATAGTTACAGTGAATGAAACCACAAGAACCTCCCCTTAAAAAGAAGATTAAAAACATGTTTTTAGCAGAGCTTGAATTCACTTTTTAGCTACTTGCTAAAAGCTCTGTTATCAGTAGTTTTGGATGAGGCTTTAAAATCTCTGCATTAGCAATTTGAAGAAAATGGTGCAATTTGGTATATTAATTACGACAACTTACTTCACTTACTTTGCTGGTAAGTAGGGTATTTTTTTAGCCTTTATTTATTTTAATCTTTATTTATTTATTTTTATCCCAGAATTCACCAAACCCTAACTGATTGAGGAGCAGAATGCTAATTTAATAATCAAAGATGAAAATGTCATTTGCTCAGTTTTAGTCCTTAAACTCTTCAAACTGTTGTTTTGTGGAGGAAAATAAAAATAAGGGGGAGGGGAAGTATTAAAAGGAGTAGGTAGAAATTAAAAATGCATCTGAAGCAAAATTAAAATTATAAAAATTATATCTGAATGAAAAAGTAGAAAATATGGATTCATATCTATTTTTTATATATTTAGTTGAACTAAACAATACATTATTTCAGAATTTTTATAAAACTGTGTCATGGAGAACTTTTAAGTTCATTTAAATGTAGTCACTTAAACTTTTAAAAGGTCATTTAAATGTAGTCACTTAAACCAAAGATCTTAAAAGAAAAAAATGTAATTTTTTAATGGCCTGATTAAAATGCAAAAGATATTTCAGATATGACACATCTTTTTCACTTTACAGAGTTATCTACCTCTCCCTCATTCAACTGAGATGAGACTGGTTTTCTACAGGCAGTGAAATATTGCTTTTGATGTACTATATTGATGTTTTAAGATACTTTAGGATACTTATTATTATTTTTAAATTGTTTCATATTAGCTTCCAGGAATCTCTTTCAACAAAGACACACAATTTCTGAAAACCCATTTCTTAGTAATTATGTCCAAATTACATGCCTTTTAAATGGCATGTAGACATAGGGCAAGGGGTGACAGTTCTAAATGGAAAGAGGTAAGGTTTAGAGTGGATACTGAAAACGAGTATTTTACTGTGATGGTGGTGGAGCACTGGAACAGGTTGTCCAGAGAAGCTGTGGCTGCCCCATCCCCGAAAGCATTCAAGGCCATGTTGGATGGGGCTTTGAGCAAACTGATCTAGTGGAAGGAGGCCCTGCCCAGAGCAGGATGTTTGAACCAGATGAATTTTTAAGTCCCTCCCAACCCAAATCAATCTATGATACTATGACATGACAAAAAGTCTAAAAAGAATGACTATAAAAAGCCAGGAGTAACCAAACACTTAAAAATTATTATTTTGTTCTTATATATTTAAACAAAGTTTTATCTGCTCTTAGTAATGACTTTCCAATTTCTCATACTCCATATAAAAATGCATATGCAACTCTTAACAAACGAACCTGTTTCATTTGAAAGTAATTTTACAAATACAAGGGCATTTAAAATGGAAACCTGGTTTTGAGGCTTCTCATAAGGCTGTAGCAAAACTGTTGTTTGCTTCACTGGAGTGCACCTTTCACTGTTGATTCCTGTAGCTGAGGCTCTCTGTACATCCATGTATTGGCCACACCCACGTGCCCTGCTGGCCAAGACCACCCTGCTGAGGAGAGATTCCTCTGTTTACCTGTATGTGCTTTATTTACCCCCCCAGCCAGCAGCGGGCCACAGCTTTCTGTCATGCAGTACCCTGAAGATGCCAGCGTGCTCCTCAACTCCACGGTGTGGATGCTGTGTGTGTTTGAGTACCCCAGCGAGGAGAACGAGGAGCCAGTGGTGTACTGGAGGAAAGGTCCTGACTGTGACAACCAGCAGAGTCTCCAGTCGAGCCCCAGCACAGGCAGGCCACAGGTGCAGATAACAAAGAACATCCTCAGGGGGTTCTCCATCTTAAAACTGAGCAACGTTGACCAGAACGACAGTAACTCCTATTTCTGTGATGTGATGCTAACAGAGAAAATACAGGGCAAATGTGGAAATGGCACCAAACTGACTGTGCATGGTAAGGAGCATTTGGGAGTACAAAAATGGAGTGACAGAAAACAGAATTGATGTGTGCAAGAGGAAATAAATATTCCTTCAGGCTTACTGCCTTGTCTGCTACTGCTTGTGTCTGCCAAAAAAAAAAGGTGTAAAGGAGCAGTGTACCATCATACAAGTAGGGGAGGGTAGGTACAACATTTGTTTGGTGCTAACTATTTATACAGCTGGACAGACTTCTCAGGGACAGTGAATTTCTGTGGATCTAAACCAGTTCAGTTCACTGGTTCATATATTTTATGAAATTCTAAATATGTATATGTCAAAATACATTATATTTTGGCAACTGTATTTAGATATTTATTTTGATATTTTTTTCTTAATCTCCTCTGCAAACATTTGCTGAGTCTTTATGCCAGACTTATAAACGTCCAAACCAAGCCCCTGATAACCCCTTTTATAATTTTCTTCAGTATTTATAAACAAATGGTCTCTTGAAAAATGCAGCTTGGGCTTTCTCTTCCAGTTTGCCAAAAGATGTATAGTAAACTCACACAGCAGTGTGTATTTTTAGAGCATGCACCCAAAGTAGGGATATATGGAAGCAGAGTTTTCTTTCCATTTGATGGTAAAATATTTTTCAATAATTTATATCTTTCCTCTGTCTTCTAACTATGAATTGAATTTCCAGAATTCTGCTGAGCATATGACCTCAGTGACTGATATACAGAATTTCACATGAGCCAAATTTTCTTTATGTGAACTTTCCAGAAAATCAGGTTCGCAAGTGCTAAAATGCCACAAAGCAGTTTTCTCATTCTAGATTTCACACTGTATTTAAAAATTGTCCAACAATTCTTCAGGATGACTAAAAAAAAAAGTGATCAAGGAAATTCTATTGACAATTACACCATACACTTATGTTAGTTTTAGCCTGAAAAAAAAAAAGGAAGTAAAAGTTGTATGAGACTTGGTAAAATAATTGTCTTTTACATTACCTATTCTACATAACAGATGTTTTCAGATATCCCACTTCTACTAAACAGAGAATCTTATTTACTTTCCACTGCATAAGTTATTTGCAACAGGTTCAGAAATCTCATGTCTGGAGTAAAAAAAGAGAAGCTTAACTCCTGAAAAAACAGTAAAAGAAAACGTGATGAAAACAAAGACAATCACCCTTTCGTCAATTTTCACTAATTCTTCAAATTAAATCTTATCAAAAAACAACCTTTTTTTTCTATTTCAAATATTTAATTTTCCTTCTCTTTGTTCCAGATTTGAAATGCAATGACTGTACAACGTCAGATAAGATCTGGTGGGGTTGGTTCCTTCTTCTTGGATATACCATCTTTGTCACCACATTTATCATAGCTTTTGGTGTAAGTAATAACTTCAAAACCAAATAATACAAACCTAAAGATGGGTAGCGTTCTTTGATGGAAAGAAACAATATGCAAATTAGCCTGAATATTCACCTGCGAAAAAGTAAAAAGTCCCTCTCTATTTTCTATTTAAAGAGTTAGAAGTATAGCCTTCACCCTGTTTTGAGGGTATGGCATGAAAAAAAAAAGGGAAGCCGTGACTTACAAAAAGATTGCAAGGGGGTTTTTTCTGAGCTTGCTGAAAACAGAGAAGCTATTTTCCCTATTGCTGGCTGATCTTTTTACTTTTACCTCGAACGAAAAGAGGAAACAAATGCCTAAAGCGATTAGCAGTTTGAAACACATCCTGCTTGCTCCATGCTTCCGAACACCAGCTTCTATTTTTATGATCTCCTCTGACTGTCTGCTCATCTTTTATCTTACTCATGTATCTGTCCAACCAAACAGTCATACCAGGGCTTTTTGCCCAGCCCCACCCACTAGCTGGTTTGGGCCACTGCTGGACATTTACCTGGCCAGCAGTGCAGCACCCTGACAGCTGGAATACTTGGGAAGACTTTTGCAAGAGAACAAGAAAACATTTGTTTGTATATACAAAAATATCTAAATCTGGGGTGAATAAAATGTCTAAATCTTTGTATGCTTCCCATTGTATTTTAAAAATCCTTCAATCTTTTTTCATTGTGGTTCAGTTCTCCACTTCAGGAAAAAACTTCAAATAGTCATTTTAATCAAGTACTTTTTATGGAAAAAAATCCTAAAAAGATAGCTAATGAATAACTCTATTTTGATCCTACTTGGTAATAATCTTCATGTAAATGAAACCATTTGGAAACAAACAAACCTGTGTGGAAGCCGGCTGAGCTGTGCCATAACTTGAGGCAAATGAGCATCACAAATCCTTGGAAGCATGGATGACACTACATTCCTGCCTAACCCTCAACAGTACAACATGCTCTACTTAAGTTTACAAGGTCTTTACCTGGAAGTGTAATTTCAAATTATAATTTATATGAGACCTCAAAAACCTACTTCTGCTTCACCGATACCTCTCCTCAAAGTTACTGTGGTAGAGACCCTTAAAAGTTAAAAAACGTGCTAAATTGGATCAAGAGGGAATAGGTACCAAACTTACACAGGCTTTGGGGAACAGCTCAGCTCTGGAGGAATTACCATGGTTTAAACCAGTAGCTCCTCTAACTCTAGAAAGATGGATCTTTCAGACAGCCAAATCCTGACCGAAAGGCAGGATTTCCTTCACTGCTCTGTCTTTCTCAAATTGTGCTGCTTAAAGGTATTTCAGTGTTACTGAATCTGGTATTATGGCAACCGTTCTCTCTCTGCTGATACTGCCAGACAGCCAAAAACTTCATTATCACATAAGACTCAGCACCAGTGACATAACTTACAAGAATTACAAAGACATTTAGGATATCTGATTGCCCTTCTAGGTCAAGGTTTGGGTTTTGTTTTCCTTAACAACTAGTTGTTAAGTACTGTTACCTCAAAGCCACAACAAAACGAGGAATGTTCACAGAACTCAGGCAGTAGGTGACCAGACATGAGTGTTGAGTGGTACAGTGAACTCATGAGAGAGATGTGGTAAAAAGCCAAACTTTGCTGAAATATAACAGCACAAGCCTGACAAAAAATGTATTGCATCTGAACATACAAGGTGTGCCAATCAAGTCTCTCCTAAAAGTAATCACTGTGACCACAATTAGCAAGCAGTAGCAGTAACCTCGCATGGAGCTTGCTTTCTTCATAGCAGTCCCAATGGTGCTGTTTTACTTTTGTGGTTAAAACAATGTTGATATCACAGCAATAATTTGGCTGAGCAGTGGTTGAATGGCATCAAGGCTTTCTCTGTTTCTCACTCTGCTGCTCCAAATAGGAGGCTGGGAGAGGGCAAGAGATGCTCAATAATAAAAGCTGGGCTAGGTAAGTTGCTTTTGAGTCACTTATTGCTTAAAAACTGGCTGAGCATTGCTTTGCTGGATGGAGGTAGTGAGTGATTTCCCCTGCATTGGGGTTATTTGTTGTTTTGTTTATTAGGTTTTTGCTTTCTTCTTTTTCTCTTTTTCCTCTCTCCTTCACCTGGTAGATTGTCTTTATATTGATGTGTGAGTTTTTTTTTGGTTTTGTTCTTCATATTCTCTCCCCAGTTGCAATCTGGGGATGGAGAAGAGAGCAAGCAAGCTACTCTGCAGATGCTTGCCTGCTGGCTGGGCTAAACCTACAGCATAGAACAACACTGGAATTTATAAAGTTAGGAGCTTTTAAAGGTCATTTCTTTACTAAATTACAAATGTTTTCTGTCATGAAAATGTACATTGTGTCAAAACCAGAATATAAACTAATGAAAGTGGGACTGGGTGACTCAAAGGTCCTTTTGCCCTCACAGTCCACTGCTTAGATCCAGTGAGTCGTAGTTGGTTAAAGGCAGCTTCTGTACACACCTCAAAAACAAGTCTGACCTGCCCTTTTGAGTCTAAATCCCACTCAGCTGCTCCCTTGCTTCTTACTTCTGCTAAACTCTCTCAGGGCTTCCAAGTCTAGAGCAGGACACAGCAAGGCACTATCCCAACAGCACCTATGCCTGACAGCTGCATCATTACAAGTATTCGCTTGGGGATTCTCCCCAAAAGAAGACATTTATCTCCAAAATATCCTGTGTGTACTACCTAAGAATCAAGAATGAATAAAAATATCTCTCCTATCACTCCCATGCCCTATTTTTTCCAAAAGTAAAAGCACACAAACATCTTGCAGGGTAATACTGGAAAATGGAGAAGCATTACATGAAACCACTGGTACACAGTCAGACATACTTTCAGCCCATTTCTTGTGTACAATATGAATCACCCTTACTCTGCTACCTGTAAAGGCCAGGAATTCATCATATAAGATGAATTAACTGAAATTAATTAATCTGACACTGTAAGATATTAACTCTAAATAACTTTAAACAAAAATGTACCATCATTCTTCTGCTGTATCATAATGGCCCACGCCTGGCTATATTCCACTTTTTTATTAAGTTAGAACCTAATAAGCTATAAAACAATAACTACATAGGTACTGCTAACTTAGCTTACATATTACTAACAATTTTAATACTAAAATAATAGCTACTAACAGTCTACAAAAATTCATAAGGGTGTAGTTAAAATTAATTTTCACATTTCATTTTGACTGCAATACGCATGACAACTTTTAAACTAATTCAGAATAAACACCGGACTGATATCCTAGTGAAGTTAGCCATTGGTTCTCTAAACAGATGAGGTATCTGATGGAATCATTTTTACTGCCTAAAAATATACGTTGTGCCTATTGCAACAGATTCACCTGTGCCATACAAAGTGCAAGAATAAGTTGAGAAACAAAGATATCAGCACTACCATGCAAAGTGAATGGATCTACGACCAGCCATCACAACTAGTTAATAATGGATTTAGTCAAGAATATGAAGATATGTCAGTAGTAAGAAGTCTATGTGACACTGGAAGGGAGACAATATGAAAAAGAAAGTGCATGCAGTTGGAACCAAGATACGAGCGCGTGTGATGTTACTTCTATCAAGGTAGAAAAGAAATATACATAAAAGTCTCTCCATTAACCTGGAATACTTTTTGTTCATGTATTTATTTCAAGTTAAAGAACTTTTTACTCCACACAGCTACAAATGAAATGAGCATTAATGTATGCAACCAGCATCAAAATACTGTGAAAGCTAAAGGTATTCAAACCTCTTTTCAATGCCAGCATATCTGACCATGTGTATTGGGTTTTTTCTACTTCAAACAAAAGCACAGTTACAATTTTGTTTTTATCCAGCTTAAGGCCACTTCTTTGCTTTAAAAATGTAGTTCTGTAAAACAGTATCTGTCCACTGTAATGACAGATTTTCAGAGAGGAATACCTCACATGCTTCCAGGGCACTGTCTCGCATTATTTCTAACTCTTTTCATATCCCCCGCATTAACAAATCCCTGCAATTCCTTCTACTCTTAGCTATTTAGCCAGCTATGCCATCTTGTAATGCACATTTTCATTCCAAATTAAAATGCCTAACGTTGTTTTAAAAGTCACAGCTTATATGTTTTTTAAAGAAATATTAATTACCAAAATAATCTTGATGGGTAGGCTACATGGTATACTGCTGTAGGGCTTACCGCCATATCTGGGAACGTCACAGAAATTACTTGGATTAAAAATGTGTATTTTAAACTTATCTTAAAGTGCTTAGAATACTTGTGGAATCTAAGGAAATAATATAACTAAGATGCATAGAAAGAGATTATCATAATTTGCATGTACTTGAGGAAACACAGTCTTGACATAGTTAAGTATGCGTGACTTGAAGGAAATGAATTTTTTTTCACAGTCAAATACTGCAAGCTGAATACTGTGTTTCAAAATTGCTTGCAATTGTAAATATGTGAAAGGAAACTTCATAGAATAAAATGAGAGGTTACAACCTTATATCTTAAGTGTGCTTTAAGAACTGATACATGCTGCTCACTGGATTCAGCTTCATCACCAGCTTTATTTTCTGAAATTCTTCCTTTCTGTAACATTAAAAATGCCACATAATTTTAAGAAATTTATCTGTGCATTTGTTTCCTTTTAGTAAAAGTGCTGGCTACCACTCTTAGACAAAGTGAGATGTGACTTTCAGAGGGATCAACTACGAGCATTCAGATAGAGAAGAACGATCATGAAGTATCTTTTTAAAAATTATTATTGCTATTTTTTGGATATTGGGAAGTAAGCAATGGTTTTCCCTCCTTCTCTGTCTAAACTGGGAACTGACTCCATTTGCAGTCATACATATTCAGGCTTCCAGAATCAGTAAACCGAATTTTAATTGTGGATGTAAATATGTAGTTCATTTCTTTTCCAGCAAAACTTACCTCTTCAGAAGCACTTCAGATTTCTTATTTTGAAACTCTTTTAAAAATTAAATCCTTATTGCATATAATACATGCCAAACATTTAATTTTAAAGGTAAAATTATAAATTGGGTTAAATATTAAGGGGTTAAATACACTGAATGTTTATATATTTAACATAGAGCTTTAAGGACAGACACAGCCATTCCATGATTTTAGATGTGAGGCGTGAAGTCTGTCTGAGCCACAGATGCAGTTCTTTGAAGAAAAGTACTGAAGGCAGCAGTCACTGAACCAAAGTCACCTCCAAGTACACAAAGCACAAAGATGTGAATGCAAAGCCTTTCGGCTCTGACATTTTGTCAAAAACCGACAAGAGTTCATACGTAATCCAGCACACATCTAGGAGATGCATTTAAAAAGCCTCTAATTCAGATAACTCATATACCTCCACTGGGCCCTTTTCTTTACACTTGATAACACTGCCTCCACTTCTGATCAAATGAAGGCCCTTCAAATGAAGGTCAGTGTGATTTCTGCAGTTTTTCACATGCTTCTCAGAAACAGGTGAAAGTTGCTTCAAAAGAAGTTGGACATAAACTTCCACTCTGAAAGATTAAAAATTCAGCAAATTCTGGGGAACTGCAAAAATTTAATATGTAATATGCTCTATCATCTGACACAAACAGCAAAGACACGACTTGTTATGTTCCAGTCAGCAACATCATGGATTTTTATGGAAGTCTACCACAGAATGAAACATCAAGACCAAATTCAGAATGAATTTAGAATACAAATTCTTAATATTACATGTATGAAATATCCTTTTTTTTAAATTTATGGGTTTTTTTAAATGCATAGAAAAATTATAAGAATGCATAGATGTAAGAACATTAGTATTTATATGAAATTTAAATGGACAGCAGTAAGTCAAAGAATCACAGAACCAGTGGTTAGAGGGGACCTCTGAAGATCATATATTCTCACACCCCTACTCAAGACAGAAAAGGCTGGTCAACACCTTGTCCAGATGGCTTTTGAGTAACTCCCAGGAAGGAGACTTTCCTGATATTGTGCTGGACCCTCTTGTGTTTCGTGTTGTCTCTGATCCTGTCCCTGGGCACCACTGAACAGAGCCTGGTATTAATTAACCTAGCATTAACTAACCTAGCCCAGTATTAACACACAGGTATTTATACTAATCAATAAGATTCTCCTGATCCTTCTCCAGGATGCACAATCACAGTTCTCGCAGGCTCTCTACTCCTTAATCATCTTCATGGGCTTGCAGATGACTAACTCCAGAAAGTCCATAACATTCCTATCCTGGGGAACCCAGAACTGGAGAATGCATTCCAGATCTGGTCCCGCATCTTCCAAGTCCACAGGAAGGACCCTCATCCTTGTACTGCTGGCAGTGCTCTGCCTGATGCAGGGCAGGATGCTGTTGGATCCTTTGCCATGAAAACACATTGCTGGCTCATGGTCTTTTTGTTGTCCCTCAGTACCCCTTAGGGTACCTCTGTGCAAAGCAGATGCAGGAACTTACCATTTCTTTGACAAACCTGAGCGATGCTCTTCAGCCCAATTCTGCAGCCTGCCCAGACCCCTCTGGACCATGAGTATATCTTCAGTTACAGATGACTTAAAACAAGAACCTCAAGTTCATGACCCAGTATCTGAACCATAGAGTGAGTCTCAGCCCTCCAGGGACTGGAGGAGACAGAATTCTTGACCATTTTAGTAGGACTCAAGTTTACCTTCAAATCACTTAAAAATATTCTTTCATAGGAAACATGCAGATAAGCTAAAGGAAAATAGTAATTGAAACAGTAACTTCCAATGACTTCATGTGGTATTAAGGATTATTTAACACACCCTCAGCCTGACTTCAAGAGTAATTACAGATTTCAAGATGCATTCTGTGGAAAAATGGATAGAAAACACTTCATTGGATTCTAGAAAAATATATATAATAATAGCATGCGTGCCATATAGTTTCCCTAGATAAATGAAAGAAAATGGAAAAAAGGATTGAAATTAATAAGAAGAGCGAGCTAGGAGGAAAAACAAGTATTGACATGCACATATGAAAAACTGCTCTTGAAGAAATAAAATACCTGTCCAGGCATGAGATATCCATGGATATACCTACATCTGGATGATGAGCATTACTGCTTGGCTTAGTATTCCCAGCCAATTAGTATTTGTATTAACTAACAAAGTAGCTTGTATATTTATAGTGATCTTAATTTTCAACCTCTACAAATCAACAAAAGTAACCAAAGTTTTCATGACCAGAGCAGAGTTCAGAGTCCAGAGTCTTTTAGGAAAACAGAGGTCTTAGAAAATATAGAAGCACTGCATTTCTGAAATATGGAAAATTATGAAATCCAAGAATAAAACCATTTCTTAAGATTTGTATGTCCTACCTCTTTAAACACAGTTCAGAATATATACAAACAAAAATGTACCTTAGCATATCCCTAGCATAATCTGAAGAAATATCAGCACAGATATGAACATGTGCTTTGTAATAAAAAGTATTTTCATTCTCACAAGAAAATATTACTTTAGAGTGTCTCATCTTCTAGATTTGAATGTGCTTGAACTAATGATTTTCAAAAGAATTCAGAAAATCTGAATCAAAAAACCAAACAACCCAAAACAATGGTTTCCCAGACAACACAGCCAGCAGAACTACTAAGGTTTCAGCAAAAATGGAACCTTCTATTTAAATTATAAGTATTGCATACAATCATCTTCATTGCAATGCTTATCAACAACATTATGGTACAAAGTCAGTATGGATTATTGTACATTTCATCTCCTTCAGCTTTTTAAGGTATTAGTAACATTTTTTTAAATAGTTATGCAGCCTATTTGCATAGCAAGCCGATCAGAAGACAAAATTCTGTTGAGTGTAGGTTTTGCCTTCAGCCACACAAGGACTACACCTAAAACACATCTCAAAGAAGAGAAGCAACAGAATCTATCTAGGAAGTGTTCTTGAAATTAAAAAGCCAGTTATTTCACTGGGGTTTATTTTGACAAAAAGGTCACTAACTGATTTTCCACTGCACTTATTCAGGACCTGGTAAAGAGGACTCTCTAATCTCAGGCATTTGTGAGAAAAATAAGGTGGTAAGGATCCTTTTTCAACACATCCGATTTATGATATTCTAATAGAAAATTCCAGATATTACTCAGGATAGTTAGCTAGGAAAGATCTGTATTAACTGAAGAACTTGCAAGGTGGTAAAAAGCCCCTGAACTTCCCCCATTCAAAGAGGATCATATTCACTCCCTAAAGAACACAACTATTGTAAACAGAGAAGAAAATCTAAGAGCCTCTCATCCTGTTAGATATCTCAGTTTCTCTGAATGAAAATAAGCTGTTTCAAGATTTCACCAGAATTCCAGGACAGTTATTACCATTGAATCAGAGACTTTGACCACAGCAGATCAGCATGAAAGAAGAGAATTTTTTTATAGCATTATCTACTACTGCAATTCATGCTGGAAGCTATCCCCTGTACAAGTGAGAATGCAAGTGGGCGAGGCACAGGTTTCAAAGGCAGCTTCTTTCAGTTTTACATGCAAAAAATCCTATCCTAAGGTCTGGAAGTCACGCAAGCTATTCTGTATATCACTATCACTGTATACAGAACCTCACTCATGGTGTTCTAAAATGAGGTGTTCTAAAATCTTCACATCAGTCTTTTTGGTTTTTAATTATCAAAAACAGTAATAAAATATTTAAATCCCTGCACTATGATTCCTAACTACATATTTACATAAATCTGGTGGTTAGTTGCTGAATAGGCTTTCAAATAGCTATAAAAGATTGTTATTTTCTTAGCCACATGTTTTTCAGCTTTTAGAAATTCTAAATTTCATACATGCTTGAACCTCCAATTTTAACTTTTTTTTAAACTTTATAAATCAACTTAAGCTCCACACTTATAAACCAAACACGCTTTGCTTTTACATAAACAGTTGCAGATTTTAGCACTTGGACATCTAGACTGGAAATCCTGAACTTAAGGTAGTCAATACAACATGAATGTTAAAATAATAAGGTATGTAAATCTGAGTTCATTACCCACTGACTCTCATCAACTACTCTCCAGGAGACTCATAGTAGATAATCAGATCATTACAGCATTCCAAGACACTTGTAAATAAACTCTTGACAGAAGTTTCAAGAAAATATATTTATTCAGTTTTGGCAGAGGAAGAAAACATAATAAATATAACAATTTATACACCCTTTTTTATAAGCTATTTTTATATCACATTTCTGCTAAAAAATTTCAGGTAGTATTTAAAATTTTAAAAGAAGACATTCACTGAAGAAAGAACTTTTAAAGTGAAAAAAATACATAAGAGTGCAAATGTTTCATATCCTTGTGTCTAGTGCTTAAATTTCAAGACCTTTGGAACAGTGCAAGTTACATTTTAGTTCAATAACAATGTCAGCATCCAATTAATATGCAGAACTAATACACAGAATTCAGTTACTTGAATAATACAGATGGTAATTTTTCATTATATAACATCAATTCTCCTCTCAAATAACACTGAAAAAGACCTTTCCAAATTTCTGTAATTATGACACTTTTTACAAATCCCACACTCAAGTCCCCAGTTGAAGCAAAATGAATCTAAGTGGAACCTCCTCAAAACAAGACATCCACCAGGCATGTCCAGCTCCTGCTCTGACATGTTTATACAGCTCTGTGGAGTGCAACTGATCCTTTCTCAGCAGCAGCAGATCCAAATCCATTGGGATGTTTATTTTCATGAACAGGAACTGGGGCAGCAATCCCTGAGATTCTCCAGGATGCCTGTAGGTGTGTTTTGACATCCTTCATGTTTTACTAATTTTCTGTGAGCTGTCTACTCAAACCAGTTTTCTTTCAATAAAAAGCGTACAGCATCGTCAAAGCCATCTTGGTACAACGATTCCATTTTCTCCTGGTCTGGTGGGAACAAAGCTTGATTAAGCCTTACTAGGTTGGCCAGAGACAGCTGCAACAGAGCAAGAAGCTGTAAATTAGTTAATTAATGCAACTTATCCTGATGTGACTGTTCTGTCACCTGTTTCACAGAGCATATGTAAAATGAAAAGAGTGGCATGGCTGTGTCTCCACCAGGAATTAACCACGTCCAGGGTCACTGCTGAGCGCCAGGACAGACTGGCACCAGCGCACACACACAGAGTCAGACTCACAGCATCCAAGACAGACTGGCTGCCTGTAAAACTGTCCAAGTTTCTGAAACACTTTAGCTTTGGAAACACTCCCAAAACTGTCTCACAGAGTGGTAGCTGGCACATGTTAAACTTGTGCAAGGAAATATTTTGACAACTTACTAGTGCAAACAAGCACATTCTTGGGAACATTCCCAGGCAATGTTTAACATATGAGTACAAACGTAGCTTCTACTACCAACCAATTAAGAACTACTCAGCATCTTAAGTGGTCACTCTGATAATGTAAAAGGATTTTGGAGCTTTATTCTTGAATAGAGATTTTATTAAATTGCTTACAACAAACTAAAGACATAATTATATTTAATAATGGTCTGAACAATTTCTTTATATAATTAATTCTTAGCCACATTATTATATACAATTTTTCAAAACAATATCAGAATCATCTTCATTATCTAAAGTAAGCAATTATTCAAATTCTGACACTAGGAGATGGAGAGACAGAAAACTATTCATATTCACATATAGATACAGCAAGATGTACAACTCTTCAATTTATGCAGATTACAATATTGCTGAAATGAAATTGTTCTTAGTCATCATTTTTACAGCCCTAAAACCAGAAGTGCTTCAATTTGAATAGTTTTAAATGTTGCCTGGGATTCTGCAGAAGTCTGAACAAGATCCCAGAAGCAATGTAACTGTGCAATTAATTTTCTGTCCCTAAACTAAACTAATCACCAGCTCATTTTTCATCCTCTAGATACAAAAGACAACCAAGAAATATACAATAATTGCATATACTTCCAAGATACATTAAATCAATAATTTCATATTTTATGATTTTTACCAAGTACTACCATGCTTAATATCTCTCTGTGAAATACTATAAAGTTTCAAAAAATGGTCCAATTGAGAAAGGCATTACATAACACCAATTTTATTAAAATTAAGAAAACATTAAAAACTGCCTAGAAAGAAAGTTTTAAACTAATTATTATTGTTAGTCTTTCTTTCTAATGGAATATTGTTGACCATTTGGTCTATCACTATTCAATATTTTCTTTCAGCATGTTGAAAAAAGCGAAACTGTGGTTGAAGTTTGTGAGACAAAGGTTGCAAACACAGAAATTAAAATAATGAAAAGGAGGCAATAAAAATCAGTCTCATATTTCAATATACAGAAATGTTTCTGCAACTTATAACAAAGCTTCTGGAAATGCATTGTAGTCACAAATGTTAGCAAGTTCTCTTGTGCAATGCGGTGAGAAGTCACTACATATACAATTTTACATGTACAACTTAAACTTGTATTTTAAATTCAGTTAGAGCAACAGATTTCAGTAAGTATGAGGAAATGTTCTGCAGCTGTCCCCTCCTGAGGTATTCCACTTTATTTAGTTCTATAAACATCTTTTAATAAACATCTTTACATATCTTTACCTGATATGTAAAGCAAACATAGTCTTATTTACACTGAAAATCCTGATATAATTAGCTCAATTTTGTACCAGATCAATGCTTTTCAAACTTTCTTCCACATTCTCCTTTTCTTGTGTTTAAGAAAAGGTTTAACCTCCATTTGCAAAACAGAAAATGCTAAAACTTTACATAAGCTGATATATGAGCACAAAATAAACACTTAAATATGAACACAACTGCAGAAATACTATTTAGTATTTTTAAGTTAATAAACAAGCAACTTACCATCATATCTTGTTTTGCTAATTTAACATACAGGTCCACACGCCCTTTATCTTGTGGACAGATATCTAATCGACCGCTGAAAGGGGAAATTGTCACCGTTCTTCCAACAGGCAAGATAGGAAGGCCATTGGTAAGGCCACCATCAACCCACTTCTATTGGAAAACAGAAATATTTTCAAAGTAACACCAGTACAGTATGATCACAATGCAATACTTTACCTTTATTGACCCTCCCTCCTTCACTCTCAAGAAAACTTACAAGTTTCCCTCTAAGAATACAATGAAAAAGCTTCCATATGTGTCAAATATAATGGAACTGACAATGTACACACAGAGATTTGAATCAATGAGCATTTAACATAATGTACAAATTTGGTCTAAGGTATTTATCAAGCTATGTGTAGGACTTTTTAGTTAATTAAAAAATAAAATGCCCCATACAGAATTTTTCTCAGTGCACACACATAAAGACAAGACTGTTCATACTACAAATAATGTATCAGATATTAATCTGACAACATATACTCTTCTAGAACATTATTCTGATTGACAACAGGAGCTGTACAATCTGTATGTGCAGGTACTCTGACTGCAGAAGCTAAATACAAATGACTCCTCTCCTCTTCTGTGATTTTTCTTCCAGAGCCTCATTTCTTCTTACATACAGTACACAACAGCAGTAGCTGGAAAGTGGAAGGTAAAGGTGGGAAGGAGCTGAACAACTATGACATAAGAGGGAGCAGACCTAATCCTGTTGCAGGAGTTGAGCTTAGTGAAGAATGAGATAATCAGATCTAGGGGCCATTCCATTCCAATATAAACAGGACAGCTGCGACGTCTCTTGTTAATGTCTTTATATCTTCCGATTTCTTTCTGTGTTACAGGCATAGCCCAAAATTCAGCAGGGGTCTGCTGGCTATATGGATTCACTGACATCATCCATGAGGTCTGTTGACCAGATGCATTACACTGATCAGCTGATATGTATTGCTGTACCTGTAATTCTAAAGCTGACAAGCTTTCTGATATTATGATTGCCTAGCTAGCAGCAAACTCATATGATTTTGTGGGGCTATTTGGCAGGGGGTCTGCAGAAGTTACAAAGGTTCTAGAGGCATTATTTGTATGAATGGGGAACTGAAGTATCATCTATTTCTTGTAAGGAAGAAATAGCCATTTTCATGCTTTTAAAATTATTCTTAAAGTGTTCATGTATTTATGCAAGAAAAACAAAAAAGTTGTAGTAAAGTGTTCATGTATTTATGCAAGAAAAACAAAAAAGTTGTAGGAACTAGATTGAGTAAAGACAACTGTAAAAAGGTTTTCATATAAGAAATACAAAATACAGTACTGAAGTTGCTTTCCCTTAAGATGAAATAATTACACCATAAGTGAAAAACATTTTAAAAGAAAGTTTGTAGCTTATGAAAAATTACCTGTCCTTTAAATTCCACTGGCTTAATTCCTGCATACACTGGGATAAAACTACTTGCTAGCAGGACCTAGAGCAAATAAAGCAGAAAGAATAGAGAAAAAAAAGGCAAAGGAATTTAGAACTAATACATATTTCCATGCATATTTACCAGTCAATATATTAGTTTTACATAAATCCACTGTATTCTCAAAATGTCTTCTTGTGGTACGTCAAAATACGATTAAAATTATTCAATAGGGTTTGGTTTTTTAAGACTTCACAGCGACAATTGTCAAAATAATATATCAAAAATTAACTCAATTGTTAATGTGATTTAGTTTTGCATAATGTGAAGTAATCTGTGATTTTCAAGCAATTAAATATGTATATGATGAAAAAAACAGTTTATTGTCAAAGAAGAAGCTGACCAAGTCATTCTGTTGGCATATTAAAATAGTGTTTACTTTTCTAATCAGATTTTCAAAGTTTCAATAATACCATGAATATCCTGGAAATTAACATATGTATACCTTGACCAATGTTTGTATTTACACATTCAAGTATTAACAAACTACTGTTTCCCCTACTGTAAGGCTTCACTGCTGTTTATAGCCATTCTTGATTTTTATTTTAATATATTTTTTTTGGACCAGGACACCTCTTATCTCATGTACAGCTGTGCAAACAAATATACCTTTCTATCCATTCATAGCAATACCTCTGAGACAGTGTGGGTATCTCTATACCTGTGTATCCACCCATACACATATAAGCAACCAGCATACAGCATTTCCAGAAGAAAAGGTAAATACATGGACAAAGTGCAGTATGTCAGAATTTTTCATTCTGAATTTATCATTCACCCAGCTAAATAGGGTGGATTTGCACACACTTGTGTAGTGGCACTGATGACCAGTCTGGGGAACAGAAGCAGGTCACAAACTGGTGCATACACTGCGTGAAAAATGAACAGGTGCAGAAAAAAAAATCACAATCCATAGAGATTATGAAAGAAAATGCCTTTTTTGGCTGGACTTAAGATTTACTTTTACAAAATTTAAGCTATTTTAGTATTAAGCCCCCTAACATATTTTAATAAAGACGGTATATGTATATGAAGTCTTCAACTTCCACTCTGAGAACAGTTTTCCTGCCTATTCCTTTTCCTAGTGATGTAGAGCTTTGTCTGAGCTCAGATAAAAAGGTTCTCTCAGTTTTCTAAAGTGAAACAGTGAAACTGCAGCTACTTCTCTACCAAACAGGCCTTTTGCTCACAAAAGTCTAAAACAAGATTTCAGAGTTCCCAACATCAGCCTCTTCCCCAGCCCTGCACCTTTTCTCCTCTTTTCTTCAACTCCATCTCATTGACTCTGGCCCTTCTAAACTAAGAGAAATGCAGAAAAAAGATTTAGCGAATGGAGTCAAAACCAGGCGACTCCCGCAAAGTTTGAGTTCTTTTCAAGAAGACTGAAGAAAGCAGGTGTTCTTCTTATGAAGTCACTGAGATCTCCTGAGTGAGGAGAGGCAGGACAAGTTTGAAGGACAAACACTTTTGGTATTTCCTACCACTAGCAGACCAGTGTAGACTTCTAGGCACTACCTTACTTTCCCAAACTAAATATACCAGTGTTCTGTGCCTTGCTCCCCCACAAACACACAAATTGTGCCTCTCTTCCTCCTCACCTCCAGTTTAAGAACTGCAAGTCTACAAATGCTGATACAAGATGATTGTCTTCACATATGGAAAACTAGTTAAAAAATGGGAGATTATTACCTGTCTTTCCAAGTCCACAGAGAATAGCAAAAAAAGATAAAAGCTTAACATTGTAGCAACACTCATTCAGTTTAGCAGTTACGAAAAACTTTGGAACCGTAAGGCTTGGTTGTCAAGCACTGAAGTTGAAAAATTTCTGGCAGGGGTGCAGGTGTTTTGCTGCTTATAAAACAATCTGCCCAGCAGTACCTTTATCCATGCCTTGGCTGTAGGTCATGCCTAGGCATGATACAATAAAATAACCTAAAAAGCTCTACCCTCCCTGTTCCTGTAACAGCCACCAGCACTCAAGAGAGCTGCACTCATGATACAAGCAGAGCTGAAGGCATGCACAAAAACAGGTGTTAGGAGTTGGACTGAAAGATCAGACAATATGAATATATTCCAAGGAGCAGTTATGTGTAATTTTATTGCTATTATTCCAACCCACCCTACTGCTATCACCGAGAACAAAAGAATAGAACAGCAAAGGCTAAATCAATGAAAAAACTATTGAAATACTAGTAAAATGTACATATTTCCAAGATCATCCTGATGCTTCTCATTGTCTCCAGGTTAGAAGATTTCACTGCAAAAGCATTTAAAGAACAAAAATCTCCAGGCTTGCTACCATTGCATACTATAGCTAGAAACAACAGTGCATAACTTGAGATAAACTCTCCACATAATTATATTTGCATGACAAAGCCCTGTAAATTTTGAGGACTATCCATGTAGAATATAATAGGGTCAAAATTTTAAAAAATATACTTTAAAGGCAAACTCTCAATGCACACTTTGAGGTTTTGTTAACAAGTGTCATTTTTTTAAAGTGGTAACTATAAAGAATTTGCTCTAAGCACCCACAAGGATAGAGAAAGAAGGAATTGCTTATACTATTTCCTCCTTTATTCTGATACATCTTATTATGTCCTCCACTAAGATATAACCAATTACTAGGAAAAACATCTGCTTCACATGCATCTGAATTGCTCCTACCATTTCTTATCAGCTTATGCACACAATCCTGATCCAAATTTAAAATGTGGCATTCAGACGAAGAGGATGACAGTGAAAGATATACTTTGCAGCTTATATACAGTACTTAGCATTACATTATAAGTATCCAAAAGCACTGTAGGAATTGCTCCATTTTTTTTAAACTTCCTTTACCTTATTTGTGATGAAACAATGATATCAGTGAAGTAAGAGATGCAAACATTTTTACAACATGTTGAGATTTTCTACTGTGTTCTCATATACTGCAACAATTAGCAACCTGTTATTTTTAGAAACACTTTGCCTACAAGATAGAACTTGAATAACCAATGAAGGAAACACAAACAAACATCAAATAAATTTTAGCAAAATTTGTGAAGCTATAGGATTGTGTTTTAAACATTGTTTATATTATGGTTGTAGCATCACTGGGAGTAGACATGGTTACCTGAATAAACCAGTGACTTTACTGTACAATTAATAAAATACCCTTAAGCCTTGAAGAAACCCCTGAGTTTTTATTTACAGCTGCCATACTCAACATGATTACCTTAATGAGATCCTCCCTGGAGGCAAAATTTGAAACCAAGTGATTTTCCCCACTCTTGGAGTTGGTGACTGACACATAGAGCCGGTTCTCAGCTATCTCATGAACATCAGAAGGAAGAATAGACTCTATGCCCTCCCTAGAGGAAAGAGAATGCTTAGCATTACTCACCACTATTATTTAAAAGCCTTGCAAATGCATTAGGGGTGAGCACCCCACAGCACAGCAGCAATATACACCCTCTCAATTTGCATTTGGAGAGCTTTCTAACACAAAAACAATCTCACAGAAGCATTAAGATAGGTACCTAAGTGTTTTCATAAAATCATAACCAGGCGTTACTGCACCAAAGTTCAGTCTTCTGACTTCTTCTGCAAATCCATAGGCAAAGTGCTTACATTTCTGGAAATGAAAAGCATTAACCATTAGGGATGTTTAAGTGATGGGAAACATGTTCAACTGCAGTACCTAAAATATACTAGAGGCTAAAGCTTTAATAAAAGAGTTATTAGATCAAACTGAAGGATTTTCCCATGTGTGCTTGGTTTGTAACAAGACATGCATAACAAAATGTTGATCCTTTGCTAAGGATTAATTTGTAAGGAAAAAAAATCCCTAATGAAAAAAAAATAAACTCTGAGGACACCACTCCAACAATCAAGCAAAGTTAAAAGTTATTTTTCTATATACTACCACTGCTAAATAATCAGTTCCCTCGATCATGCCATTACAAGAACAATCATTTAATTCAAACTCTAAAGCCACCTTTTATTTCAAGGTCTGCTTCAGAACTTAAACTAGACACAAGTACCTTAAGATGCTTATAAGTAGTAAGAAAAATAAAAATTCCAACGATTTCTTCTCACTAAAGCAAAAAGCAGGGTACTAGCAAATACACATATTCAATTAATAAAATATTATGGAAGTATTTAATGAATGGGTGACATATGAAGAAAATACACATCAGAAAAACAGGTAACAGATTCCTTTTTACACAAGCTGAAATGCCCAGCATTAATGACTGCAAAAAAATAGCCTGAAGTGTGAGTCACAAGAACTCCAAAGGGACAGTAAAGGAATTGGTATAATTTATTTTTAGCCATAACATTCTGAAACAATGAATTATGATCCTAAGTGCTTAATACTCACTATTCAATATTTGTAATCCTTTTTTTATCCTTTCATGCAGGCTTTTCTAATGATTTTAGGGACTTGGAAAAAAACTAAATTCAATCTTATGCAACCTTCTGAAATTGGTACTTCATAAATTCACCCACATTCACCCATATAACCACATGAATAAAAGATAGTTTAGGTTTCCTGGATTATTAGGTCTGTGCATAAAGAACAAATATGTTACTAGTAACAAAATCAATGACTGAGTGACTAAGTAAAGGAAAGGGAAAAAATAAGGAGAGACATGAATGTATCCCACAGAGGAGGAGAATACAGAATCCATTGAAAGAAAAACAAGGGAGGAGGTAGGTGAGGATTAACATGTGATCAGAGCCATGAAGGAGTTAAACTTTCTCACATCACTTGTAAGACAAAGCACTCAGCTAAGCAAAAGGCAGAAATATAGTTCTTGCATCGCTTTCTTTGTATGGCCTTTGAATAAATGCATCAAAAAGTTCACTAAGAGGTTCATACCTCTTAAAGAAACAATTATTTGTGCTACTTAGCTTCACATTGGTTATATTTGCACCTTTAGGCCATGAGATACTTGCCATTGCCAGCTCGAAGCCAATTAAGGCACATTCAGATACTTCTCTCTATGAATGCAAAAGAAATCCACAAAACCCTACACAGAAGCACCTCAGAACTACTATCTCTGTATCTAAGATACTTAAATAAAGCTATGGGGAGCTAAGAGTACCAAACTAGGGAAATGACAGAAAACTACATTCCACATTACAAGTTCTAAGAATGTACTGTACCTAGACTCTCAATTTCTGCTCTCAAAAGGGACAACTTCTTATAGCTACGATTGTTTTAGAATCTGAGTGCTAGAAGCTTTAAACAATACATCTACAGGTTAAATAATGACTGAGGTCATGTTTAGAAATTGTGACTGCTTGTACTGAATTAAGCAAACTTGGTATCAAACATGACCAAGGTAATTTTACAATAAATAGTTATTTACCTATAACTAAATAAGCCTACTTAGAATTCTCAAGTCCCACACCTTTACAAACAGTGACAAAAATCCAATATATGACAGAAAAATATTTGGAAACTGTCTTAGAAAAGCAACAGTCAAAACAATTTATCTTCAGTGTTACATTCTCTCCAAGATAAGGACAGGTTGCATTACAGCTTTGAGACTAGGAGATACAGAAGTCCTAATTATGGCTTGCCTAACATTGCCATCTCTGGGGGGGAAGGTGAGGGAGGGAAGAAAATAATTAACTGATTAGGAGCTACACTTGTGGATATAAAATATTTCAAGCTATAAACATAGTAAAGATAACAATATCATTATCCCGATATGAAAAGTTAATTCTGTTCAGTACAGAAAATTGCCTTTACTTAAATTCCATGAGAATTAGAATTATTCCCACTGACAAAAGAACTCCCAATTTCCCATTTAAACACTGTAACAGAGTAACTAAGAAGTACACAAAAAATGAAAGGATTAGAAAGCTCATGACACTTTCTTTCGCTTACAATAATATGACAAAATTTTCAAGGAAAAATGCAACAAACTCAATGTAATACAGACTTAGCTTCCACAAACAAAAACTAAAAACTATTCTAATATCTTTTACTTAGAAAGATCTTTGTAAGTTGGATCAGGCTGAGAACAAGGGCTCACACCCAGGGTCCGCAATAAGCAGAAAAATTTCCTTGGGCTAACAAAGGGCTGCCATGCTCACCACAGAGGAAATTAAAGTCAGAGGTACACATTATACCAGCCAAACTTGAAACTGAACTACCAGTCAGAGGTGACAGAAGGGGAGAAATGCCTGCACAGAACAAAATGATGTTTTCCCCACAACAGAGAGGAACTTGCCTAATATCAAGTCATATAAAGAATGCTTGCAGGGGAGTGGAATGGGGGAAAGAAGCCAGGGAAAAACTAACTGCTGAAAGAAGTACAGTCAGTGCTGCAAGCTGAGTGCATATCCCAACAGGAACAACCAACAAACAAACAGAAAGATCAGTGGCAAAGTGGGGTTTTGCTGGGACTATTATTTGAATCACATGAAATGAAATAAGCAAGGCCTAGAGGAATTATCAAATGCTCACTTGGAACAAAATGTAAGTGTAACTTAGATGAAAAATCTAACAGCCTGTTTTTCCCACAATAATTAAAAATAGTAAGGAAATACTAACATTTTGGCAACTCTGGTCCCCTACATTTATCAAGGCAAAGTCACTACAGACAGTTCAGGATGGCAAAGCAGCCTCAAGCTGTGGGGAAACCAAGCAAACAGACACCAAAAAAAACCCCTAATGCTCTCCAAGCAAACAGACACCAAAAAAACCCCTCAATGCTCTCCCTGGAATCTGCAACGTTGTAATCACTGAACAGAACCTTGGTGTCTCTGCATGACACCACATGCACTGTGAGAAAGGAGTGGCATCTCTGGAGATGACACAACCCAGATGCATGTCAGAACAGAATGCTATGGGGGTTAATCCTACCGCCTGCTCTTAAGGCATGGGCTGTACTGAGTCTAAAGGAGATGCAAAACGCTGTTCAGTAGAGGACAGGCACCAAGAAAAAGATCTGAGCAGGTGGGAGCTGTTTATGAAGACACACTCCATCTACCATTTTCACCTCCTTTCAGAAAAGGTTAGAAGTGTGGTGCGATGCACTTGCTTAGCAAAGCCTGTCTCTAACTAACAGAACAATGATTCACTTTGTAATGTACCATCATTAAGTATACATTTTGGTATATTAAAGTGTATCTGCTGCCTACAAATTAAGATTCACACACATGAGATTTGTATTTACACAGCTTAAAATATAAGGTTCATATGAAATACTTTTATCATTAACATTTTTGCTCATGAGTCACAGATATGGTTAATGGAAACATGACACAAGACCTGTTCCTAGCAAGTAACAAGAAAAAAAGCAAGACACAAAATATTTTAATAAACTTAATGGAAGATGATTATATACAAAAATGTCCTTTGAATATTATCATGGCCTATACCTACGAGTTTATTAATTTACCTCTATATTTTCTGGCACTGCTAACAAGACAGCGGCAGCCAGAGATCCCGCAGAAGCTCCCGCAAAAGCTTTCACATCTCTCAGTAACTTCTTACCATGCCTGTGGAAAGCAGCTGCTGCCCCCAAGTGGTAAATGCCCAGAAAGCCACAAGCTGCAAAGGACAGGTTGATGTGTCTCATGTGGGCTGTGGAAATAATGCGCCACACAGTGAGTCTTTTGCAATTTCTCTTGCAATATAATTTTTTTGCATAACATACTCTAACTATATAGAAAACCACAAGTTACTTGAGAACAGTAAAAGCTTCTGATTACTAAATAGATCAAACAATCAGCAGTTAGTTTAGTCTCTCCAAAACTGAAAACAACTCTAAAATAATCCTTAGCACAAATCCCTTTTTTAATAGATCAAAAATATACACTTTATATATAACATTAATACATATTTTCATCTAATTTGTCAAAGAGTAGCTACACAAAAGTTATTAAAAAATACCTTGAAAGAACAAACATTGTTAGCCACCTTTATAAAAAAAATCAAATTAATTATAAAACTGCTGGTTAATGTCTCATTATGTAGTGACAGGACTGGGAAAATGGATTCAAACTGAGAGAAAGTTAAGATTGGATATTAGGAAAGAATTCTTTACTGTGAGGGTGGTGAGGCACTGGAACAGTTTGCCCAAAGATGCTGTGGATACCTCATTTCTGGCAGTGTTCAGGGCAAGGTTGGATAGAGCTCTGAGCAACCTGGCCTAGTGGGAGGTGTCCCTGCCCATGGCAGGGGAGGTGGAACGAGATGATCTCTAAGGGGCATTTTATGATTCTATAATCAGACTCTCCCTTACACAAGCAGAGCCTTGAATCCATTATAATTCTTTAAGAGAGGAATTTTTTTCTGTCATCTTTGAAATTCATCTGCTTAGTACAATTATTAATGGACAAATTTTTAAACTAATTACTAGTTTAAAAAAGAAAAACAAAAAGCATATTTTTGCTACTATAAAAAAAAGGAATAAAAAAAACCCCTAAAAGTAAAATACAAAGCACTAAATGTAGGAAAACACACACACTCCAAAGGTGTCTAGGGTAGAAATTTAAATTTAACAAAAAAAACACTAAGAGGAAGCACAAGTTCAAATTATTAGGGATAGTTAATTAAATAAACAAACAGAATGCTATGCAATTTATTAGCTCTTCCATTTCAGCAAATAACTACATCATGAAAGCCAGGTATTCTGCAGATTGCATTTTACAGATGTAAGAGATATTGTACACATTATCTTAGTATTGAATTAAAAATAACACCCTACTGTACTTGGGTTCATCTCAATATGAACGGGAATAAAAGACAGAAACTGTTACATCAGTCCTGATGAAGACAGGCAAACATATACAGCACCACATTTTTGTTAAAGATACCTCTTCATATCTGAAACGGGAAGGCCAGGAAAGATGAGGAGAAGAAACAGCTTTCAAAACCACTAGACAAGAAGACATGCTAAACCCAACTGCTTTACCTACAGCATGATTAAAATCAGACCTTATGATGTGACCAGGTTTGCTGTTTTACTGAGAGAGCATCTCATAGTGCCAGGGACTATTTGGTGCACCAGTCAGTCTGCTAAAACATACAATTTATCAACTGTGCTGGAAATGCTTCCATACCCACCTGTAAGCAGGAATACCTGTAACAAATCTAACACATTTTTACTCATAGAAAGTACTAGAGGTTGGCTCTTGCTCTGACAATACAAGAGAAAGAGATTTAGAATCAAGAAAGTGATAAATTGATGTACTATTTTTGCAAAGAAGGATCTTTTAATTTAAAGAAAAGTCCATGTACTGAACAGACGGTAAAACAACTTTACTCAAGATGCTACAGGAAAATAACAAACAACTCTACTTTGTTGGTTTTTTTAAGAGAGTGGAAGAAAACTAAAACAGTCTTTGAAGTATGATACCACAATGTGCTTCTTTTCAGGATAGTTAAACTCTTGGGAGTTAAACCAGCTGCTGCAGCTGACTCCAAACCTTCTACAAATTAGGAACAAAGATGCATTTGCACCACGGGCCACTCTGACAAAAAGGTGAAGCTGGTTAAAACAACTGCATTCTTATGCAGGAATTGAAGAATCAACTCCCATTTCTATGCAAAACAGATCTCAAGATCAAGACACTTCTAATATGAAGCACTATATGAAATAAAGATTATGTTTACATAGCTGATTGGTCAAAAAGTATGCAAAGTACAAGTTCACAAATACAAAGACTTACATCTAAGGGACCTATGAAATGCAACTAAGAAATGTAAGTGTAAGATAATAAGGTTATGTAAATCAAAATAAGTATATGGATGTTTATGTACATGTATACAGACATTTAAACCTTCTACTAGGCTAATACTGCAAAAAAGTATCTCTCTCTGCTGGAAATAATTAAATGTTCACAAATACAAAAAAAAAAAGAGAACCACAAAGAGTATCTAAAGCGTGGTTACAGTAAAAAGCTTTAGATTAAAAGCCTTTTTAAAAAAAAGAAAAATTCCCAACAAATGTGGAAGAAAAATCCTACTTCATTGTGTAAAGAAGGGCCCGGTACATTTTCTCTAAAGCAAGAACAGAAAAGGGAGTTATGTGAACTGAGGAAACTATTTGAATCTCAGATCAAAAACTACAGAACATATCTGACTGAAGTCAGATATCCATACTTCCTCTTACACACCTTCATGAAGAAATTGTAGTCTCTTAGACAAGCTCCAGTCCTATCTAATTATCAACTACTGGGAGTAACCACTATTCTCTTTTCAGTGTCTAGATAACATGGTATTCACTCTTTCATGTGAGGTAATTTCCTAACACTTAGATCCCACACTTTTCTGACTCCTACCCAAGAGACAGAAAGACAGATTATTGAATGAGTATTCACATCAGTTACTTGACTGACAAAGGGATTCAGTGAGAGAAGAACACACAAGAAGAAAAAACAGCACTAAGATTTCAAGTCAATGAACACAGTTCAATAATGCTGCTTGTCTTGCACTCTGTGAAGAGTAGATTAATTTCAAGTCCAAAAAGATTAAATTAACACAACGTAAAAATAAGGTAATTTTTTTACTTTTAGTGAACAGAAGTACTTGACCCACTGGATTTGGATGGCATGTGATACAATACACTGTTTTACAGATTCCCCAAGAGAACCTCAAATTAAGAGTAGCAATAGCATAACTGTGTTACCCAGACACTACATTTCTATTAATTAGGAAAAATCCCCAGGTATACATTAAGTATTTGTCATACACAAAAAAAATGTAAAATTCCTCACTACAAATGTTAATTGGCAGATGACATTCATGCTCAAATGACAGATCCACTGGTTACATCTAGTTTCATGACTGAGAAATGGGGTATGCATATATATCCATCAAACTTTTTAATTGGATAAATAACGAGTAGGAAAAAATCACTGAATCATTCAAGTGACTTCTTGCCCAGCATTCTTATGCTTAAAACATGGTCAGCTATGAGATCAAAATTGGTTGCTCAGGGTTTTACCCAGTTGTTAATTTGAATATCTTGCAATCTTTAGCCCATAAGTGATACCTAGCATTTGTCTGTTGCTGGGTGAAACAATCAGGTCTTCTTTCATTTGTTCAGAATATTAAACTCAGTTGAGTATTGAAAATACCCAGCATTACAGAGAAGAAACAGAACATTAATATCTTCAATCCTGCAGTAAAGTGGGTGGAACTGAGGCCTCTTCAACAAATCTGCAAAAAAGCACTTAACCTACAAAGGATGCAGATGACAAAGATGAAACAGATAAATAAGAATCATGATTCTATAAGGAACTACTGCTCCACAGATACAGTTAAGCAATGTTGTTTCACCTTGCAAACAGATCTCCAAATAAGAGGAAAAGATAAGAAAGCATTTTTTAGATTAATGTCTTGTAAAATCAGAAAGGAAAGTAATAGGAAACTGGACACTTAAATATTCTTAGAGTTTAACATAAATTGTGACTATTAAGGATATTAACACCTATTAACACAAAACTGTCACGTTGGCATGTCTTAAGAAAATGTTTCAATGAACCTCGAAGATGCACAAGTACATTTCAGCTGGACAGTGCACATAATGTATGACATAAACAGGACAGAACAAACACTCCTGCCACTGCTTTTCAAAAAGTGTTGTCATCTTACAGGACTGGCAAAATCCAAAACAAAGATTTCAACTGGCCAGGGGGATAGAAATGCTTCTGCTGTCTACAAGAGAAAAACCAGAAGTGTAAAAAAAAATATGTGCAAGAAGAACACTGGGGCTGTTCAATTTCATTATTTTGCAGATAATGCAGGAGCATTCAGGAATAAACATAAACCTAAGAGTTTCCTATAAAAGATTACCACATCTACAGGGAAAAAACAAACCACTGGTGATTAAAAATCTACTGAGGGGTGGGGGCATTTCTGTTTACTCAGCAGTATTGCATCCATTTTGTAATGCAAACTTTCAAGGGAGTGTATGTAAAAAGACAAGGCTGTACAGAAAAAATATAATACAGTACCACACAGCTTTCTGAGGACAGCTTACTGTCTTCCTGATTGTCATGCACATGAAATAGCACAACAGTTTCTCATAGGGCTGTTTCCTGAGCAATGTAATTATACAAACATTGTACCATCCCAGTGCCTTAACCTGTCATAACCAACTCCATGTCATCCCATTTGTAAACAAAAGCTGAAAATGCCCAAAGCAACTGAGTACGAACACCTTTACAAACAAAATCTAAATACACATAGAATGCAAATGACCAAGCACCCTGAAGCACAGGAGCTAAAATGTATGATGCATTACAGCACATCTGAGGATAAGTTATTAACAAAGACTGACAAAACAAGCGGAGTCACAGGAAAAAAACTGCTTAGCTCAGCAGCACTGCTAAAATAAAGGTCATAAAGGTAACTACTAATTTATCTGAATCAAAAATCACTACTGACACAAAAATGTTTGGTTTTCCATAGTTCTAATGGGAAAAAAAGTGCACTAGCATAACAATTCACAGCCTTCAGGGAATATAAGAGTTTGATGAAGTTGAAGAAGAAAAATAATAAGTACATAATCTAACCAGCTATTAAGAACCTTAAGAAAATCGTGAGTCTTTGCAAACTATAACATTTGCACATAATCCCCTTAAAATTAAAAAGAGAAACATCACACAATACAAAACTTTCAAATTAAGATTCTAGACCTTGATCCTTAAGATGCCAACAGAGGGGCAGGGAAGGCTGACTTCCCCAGAAGAGGGTGGCAAAAGGTTCAATACCTTGTAATGAATGTTGTCTTCCATCACATACTCCACCGGGACTTTTTCCAACAGCTATTTCGGTTTCCTCTGCACTAGTAGCCATTTTTCTATCAACTACAGATTGTTTATCATTTACCTTAGAAACCTACAATCAGAGAGTCAGACATATTAAGACTAAAAAGAAAAACAGTAATATTATTTGACAGTAATATTATATGACATTATTTGACAGTAACTGTTCAGTCATCTAGGTGAATTTCGCAATTGCTTAGCCAACACAGAGTTCAAACCTCAATGTTCCACAACTTATGTCTGCAGCAATTTGTATTTTAAAGATGAATTTAACTAGATATTGAAAAACATTGCCAATTGGATATGCCAGTATCAAAAATGAGTTTTATTTTGTGTCCTTTACCACTATTTTTATTTACAACTACAGATTTTTTAATAATCTAACTCTTCTGGTTTTATCCTCCCTTACCAATACATTTCCCCTCTACCCTCTGGTGTGCAACACTGAATCTGTAAGTAATTTTTCAGAGAATTCTGGTCCTATTCCTCACTTAATGATTGTCACTCTAACTAATCAGCCTGTCAGTTATTCTGCACTACTATCTAGAGTACAGTCTGAAGAAAGTGAATGTTTCTCCCCGACTCAGAACCATCCGACTCAAAAATTCACTCTGAAACACTGGTACTCCAGCACTTATTGTTGCCTGCCCCTTTACCTTGATAAACTGAAGGCATCTTAAATTCATAATTAATGCTGCAAAATCAAAAGCTTAGCTCTGTGGAGTCTAAGTTATTTCATCACTGTATTTATGTACACCACTTATATCTTTAGAGAATCACAAAAATACTTACCTGGAACTTAACTCTGTTATGTGGCACTCTAAAAGTGCAATAGCTTGGAATTCCAATCCAGAACTGCCACGTTTTGGGAAACATGCAACTACACAGCTGGCCTTCTTTCATCTGGAGTAACAGTATTTGAGCACTACAAAGCTTTTTGGCAGTCCACATTTTAGCAAAAGTGATCTCTGGATCCAGATGATATGGTAATCAAATAGATACTCGCAGTAGTTGTTTTACTATGAAGTTACCAACGAAGCCATAGAAGTACTCAGCAGAAACTTTCTTTTAAGCATAACCTGTTTAAAAGGCAGTACAAAAAAAAAAGAAAAAGTAGTTGAAAGGCTCTCATCAAGGTCCTGATATTGTAACAAGGCTCTTCTCACACCCACCAACCCGAAAACACAGAGGCATCAACAGCTGATTCACTCGACAGTGGAAGTTTTGTTCAGTAGCTCCTCTCTCTCCCTCTCACCAGCCCCCATCCGGCACCGCGTTGTTCACCACCGACTACAAAGTCAGTTCTTCATTTCACAGACAAGAACTAAAATTGTTAGTAACAGAGAACCCCAAACGAACGAACACTCCCTTAAGATTAACAACATGAATACACTGCTCCGTCTACCTCAGCTGAAAACTGTGGATGCAGTGATCCAGCAACTTCAACTTGTTCACTAAAGCAAAGTGCCGATGTCAAGATCCCAGTAAGAGACACTCCAGCATGCTGGCCGGTACAAGACGAACCTCGTCATGTTCTCTGTTACTAAGATAGCACAGGGGTTACTCACACACCACCCAGTGCAAGCCTGGACCATAAAGAAAAATGTGTGGAATTGTGCTTGTTCAGACGAAAAGCAGGTTCCTGCCTGACCACCACTGCAAACAACCCCACTGTGACCCTGTGCCGGCGAGTTTCGAAGGAACATCGCCAATTTCCAACTCAATCCCAAACACGGAAGTGACTTAAAGGGGCTCTGTTTCATCTCGTATGCCATGAGATCAGTCCTGCGGTGCACCTGGATTTTTCCTACCTCCACTTTTGTTCAGCAAACAACCAAAACAAATAAGCGAAACAGCCGAAACGGCGAGACAAGTTTTTTTAAAGCCAGCAAACACAGAACGTGAAATGACAACCGCGGGGCGCGCAAAGCCAAAGTGCAGCCACCGCGCCTTCTAACCTTGGACACTTACAGCAAGCGGGCGATTCCTAGGCGGGACACGGCCCTTCAGAGGCCAGGCACCTCAACCCCGTCCCGATCGCCCGCTGCCTCTCCGCAGGCCTGCCCGGGGGCTGACGCGGCCTCCGCGAGGCAGCGGCGGCACTGCCCGGCGGCAGTGTGCCCGCCTCGGCCCCACCTCCTCGGCAGCGGCCCGCGCGGCACCGCCGGTCAAGACCCGCAGGTCACGGCCGGCCCTGCCCGGTCCCCACCCCAGCGCGCCTGCGCAGCGCGGGCCTGGCAGCGCTGGGAGGAGCGGAGGGGCCGGGCCCTGCGGCCCGTGAGGCGGCATCGCCCCGCCTTCGGCACCCGGCCGGCGGCGCTGGGTGTGCGGCTCGGCCCGGCCCGGCCCCTGCGGGGGGTGTTGCTGCTGTAGTGTAGGCGGGTGTCCGCACGCCCAGCACCGCCCTTGTGCTGAGCGGCGCGCTGGGTAACAGCCTCCTTTTGCTGACTAGGTGGCCTCAGGGCAATAAAGATTATAAAGATTACTTTTTTTTTTTCCTCCCTGTTTGTTTATTTTTTTTAACTTTCTCCGCCTTTCTTTTGTTTTTTTTTTTTTTGGAGGGGGGCGTTTTTTCGGGTCAGTGTTTCCGTTTTACGAAGATGAGTGTACTCACCCTTCTGTCAGGCCTGAGCTGGAGCAAACAAGCACCCAGATTGAAGATGCAGGTGGATTCTGCAGCCAGCAGTGGAGGAAGAAAACATGCTGAGGGAGGGCAAAGACGCCTGGAACAGAAGTGTGGATATGTGAACTGTCCCTGGAGTCTGGCTGACTAAACTTGTGACTAAATCTAACACTATGTTAGATTTCACACAGATTTGTCTTCTTCACCTGTGGCATCCATCCATTATCTGTGCTTTTTCAAGTATCTGGGAGGTGCTGGGATGGATTTGGGATAGAAGAAGGTGCAGCTGTGTTGGTGGAACCTTGGCACCTTCTACAGGGTCTCTTCAGAGTTCAGCCGCCTTTCAACTGCTGAAGAGCAATAGTTACAAAACAGAGTCCTCAGACTGTCTTACAGCAAAGACACCCTCTTGTGGAGTTACTGCCTGCTGATTTCATCATCTTGCACTCTTTCCCCATGTTTACAGGATGAGATTTTAGATGAGAATGCAAGATGAGACCTAGAGGTCAAAACACCCACTTGCCTTAATTATAGCTGGAGTTCTAATTTTTAGAGTTCAGTACTGTGATTAAGGCCACATTTGCATCTAAATTAATACTCGGTTGAAAGATATGGCAAGTCACAAACATGTCGGGAGGGTCCTTCTTATGTTTTTAGATGGGAATTAGTACATTAGATGGGGATAAGTACATTAGTTAGCCTCTTATTCCTCCTGTGCTGTGTCTGGTCTATTAATGAATTGGAAAATGTGTGCTGTGGATTAAGCTTTCTGAGTTGGTGACAAACCTTAAATCAAGGTAAGTTACAAGTAAGTAACTTGTACAAGTTACAGCAAGTCATTGTGAAGGACAACAAATGAGATGGTGTGTCACACATAGCAGCTGGCAGTCAAAGTCATGGGATTGTTGGGGCTGGAAGGAACCTGTGGAGATCATCTAGTCCAATCCCCTTGCCAAGGCAGATTCGCCTGAAACAGGTGACACAGGAACAAATCCAGGTGGGTTTTTCAGAGAGGGAGACTCCAGAACCATCCTGGACTGTCTGTTCCACTGATCTGTCACCCTCAATGTAAAGAAGTTCTTTCTCAAGTTGAGGTGGAACTTCTTGTATTTTAGTTTATGGTCAGAAAAGAGAAACATTCGTGTCTCCTTTGGCCTTAAGATTTCTTAAGGGCATTGAGATGCTGGAGCATGTCCAGAGAAGGGCAACACAGCTGGTGAAGGATCTGGAGTGCATGTCCTATGAGGAGTGGCTGAGAGAGCTGAGGTCGTTTAGCCTGGAAAAGAGGAGGCTCAGGGGAGACCTCATCACTCTCCACAACTGCGTGCAAGGAGGCTGTAGCCAGCTGAGAGTCAGCCTCTTCTCCCTGACAGCCAGTGACAGGATGAGAGGAAATGGCCTTAAGCTGTGCCAGGGAAGATTCAGGTTGGACATCAGGAAGAATTTCTTCTTGGAAGGGGTTGTTAAGCATTGGAATAGGTGGCCCAGGGAAGTATGGAGTCAGCATTCCTGAGGATGTTTAAGGAAATTCTGGGTGTGGCACTCAGTGCCATGGTCTGGTTGTCACACTGTGGTGTTTGGTCAGAGGTTGGACTCGATGGTCTCAGAGGTCTTTCCCAGCCGTATTGATTCTGTGATTCTTTGGCTCCCTAATTCAAACTCAGTCCGTTCTGTTTCCCATAGCTAGACATGATCAGACCCTTATCCTTCCTTCAAGTGTCAAAGCTTATTTCATCTGCTGCATTTAGGTAAATTTTTCCACATTCAACCTTTTATAGCATGACATGCATCTTTCAGTCTTTGCTCCTTTAGTAGTTGTTCTTTGGAATTCTCTGACATTTTCTTAAGAATAGAGAGCACCAAAGAAATCTTAGATGAGCTACATAAATGTTTAAGTGGCTTTAAAACATGGTGTTTGTCAGAGTAGGTATTTTGGAGCCCTCATATATTTAAAGAACAAGGCATTTAAAAGTGTGTGTAAAATCATTTCCCAAAACAGACTAAGCTAAAGGAGCAAAAGCTGCTTTCAGTAACAGCACTTTAACTTAGTTATATATTTGGTCAGCACAATTAAGCTGGTTAGTGCTGTGACTACTGTACTGTATTCTGCCAGTAAGACTGAATTCTTGCTTCAGAAATTTGAAGCCCACATGGAAAATGAGGAGACATAAAAAGAAAATTATTGAGAATCAAACTTAATTTAAAGGTTTTCTTTTATTACTGACAAAGATGTTGTGTGTATAATTCAGAAGTAGACATGTAAAAATATATCTTTTCAATACGCTCTGCAGAATAATTTTTAATTGAGAGGATGCAAGATTCTAGTTATGGATAGGTTTCATTAAAGGATTTAATGCTGTTTTTTACAACATTATTTCAAGTTGGCCTTCATCCAAATGCTGATTGAGGGATTGAAATATTTGAGGAAATATGATGATTTATGGCATTACATTAAGATTTATGACAGAAATGTATAGTGGTGCATCACAAAGAAAAGATGAGGTTTTTTTATAGGATAAGCATAACAATGGTGCTGAGCAACTGAAACTCAAAGCTGTGGGTTTGACTGGTGACCCCTGAAAACTAATTCCTATTCTTATCACCCTTGTCACCTTCATTTCAGTGCCAAAATAAAGTGTGGGTCCCTCCATCTAGAAGTTCATGCAAGTGCCTGTGCCTGAGGATACCAGGTCCATTGCTGAAGGTGTGCAACCATGGCTCAGAATTCTGAGGAAAATGCTAAGTTGCAGGAGAAAATAAATAGCTGTCAGAAGGTCTGAAGAGGAGATTCATGTGAGATGAGAAAGCTGAAATTTCAGACAAGGTAAGGCAAGGGAAAGCACTGACATGGGCAAGTATAAAATCATCAAGAGAATACAGTGTCGGAGGGAGGCATGACTGTGGCTGTGCTCCAGGGAGCTGTAGGAGATGCCCTTTCTCCTTCCTGACTTTTGCCTGCCTGGCTAGCAGAGACTCTGCTTGTGTCTTGTAAAAGGTGGTGGGCACATTCTTGCCTAACCTAGTAATGATCATTTGGGTGTGATAACCAATTAATAATTTTTAAACTTCTGAGTATGTCCTGCTCACAGAATCCCTTTGTGCTTGGCTAAGGTGTCCAAACAGGAGCACAAAGAGGCATGATTACAGGACACAAAAGTTGACAGTTAAAGCATTTGTGGGAATTTTACCCCCAAGAATTCAGTTCAAAAGAAAATATGTGCTCCCAGATTAAAAAAAAAGAAAAAGAGAAAGATGGTTTTGGAGGGAGACTGGTGATGCTTGATCCAGCCAAGAAGTCAAGAAACTTTCAAAACAAACCAAAAAAAAGAAACCACAAAAAAAAAAAAAAAAAGAGATTCAATATTGCCAAGGGATTCATTGGGGAAAATAATCAATTAAAAACTTCAAGGAATCATTACAAATATGCAAATATGAAGCAGATTTTTGTCATATGTTGAAAATTTTCTTTAGAATTTGCCTAGTAATCTTATGATCTATTGAATGCAATATGGGAATATTTAATAAAATTGAGAACAATCACAGCAGGGGTAGAATGTTTGCACTTTTGTTCTTTTTCTTTTTTTTTTTTCTGTTTTTGCTTGCTTTTATCATAGCTGAAGCCACATATCTAATTGAGAATTAAATTTTTTTTCAGGCAATCTGGAATTGCTCTTGGTTCTTTAATAGCCCACAAATAAAGGGGGGGTTTGCATCCCAAAGGTATGTATGTTATTTGATATTGAGTTACTTTCTACAAATGTTCATATAGCTCATTAAAGGGCCCAGAATTTTTTTTTCCCTCTTTCTTCTCATATAACCAGACAGTTTGATATTTTCCCTCTTACTTTTTGACATCTTGGGTGGGATTTGTCAAAGGAATGCAGGCGTGGGATACAGTCTAGACATGGGTATTTGAGCTCTAGTCATTCTGAGCTGCTTCAATGGTCAGCGAAGAGAAAAAGACGCTTTTGGAAAGGAATTAATTTCAGCACTGAGTACATTTTTGAAATATGTTAGATGCATCATTCTCTAAAACTGCTTATTTTTCTTTATTGACATTGAGGAAGGTCTGAGAAGACCACCTCAGAGGTGAATGATTGAAGTTTTGCAAAAGGAGCCTCTGTCCTGGCAATGGTTTAGACTCTTTTTGGCTGCCAAATGCTGAGTCTGCCATTACTAGAGATTCTGAGGTGAGATGAATTACTGTCTGGAAGCCAGAGAGCAAAACCTGAAACCGTCCATTAAATAGAAAACTCAGTCAGAAAATGGACACTATAGAATGGGAATGGCTCAGTGCTTTTAAATCACTCCATCTGCTCACAATTTGTCTCCTTTCATTTCCTAACACTTCATTTAAAGTGTCTACTTTTGCATTTCATCTTCTTCGTCTTGTCACAGCCTTTGGGGATGTCTGTGTTCAGGTTCACAGCTGCCATGCCCATGAAGAGTTTGCCCAAAAAATGTGGATGCTCCACCCTGGAAGTGTTCAGGGCCAGTTTGGATGGGGCCCTGAGCAACCTGGTCTAGTGGAAGCTGTTCTTACCTGGGGCGGGGGGGTTGGAACTAGATAGTGTTTAAGGGTTTTTTGCAACCCAAACCAGTCTATGATTCTATGATTTCATTGCTCTGAAAATCCTTTTGGAGATGCTAATTTGGTGTTTCTTCTGTTAAATACAAGCTACTTGAGGTCAGCACAGGAATGAGAAGAGGTGTGTTTGTAAACAGTGAGAGGACTTAATCATCAGTATTGATGTGTAGGCTACCATTAGTTTCCAAGTTCCAGTTTGATATGCAAGCACTTAAGATTTTTTTCCATCTTTCACAGTCTGTAATACTTTAGGAGATTGATAAGTTGCCACATTTTTTCCTGATTCCATATGAAATTATCTTTTTTTTTTCCCACAGTCCTGTACTAACTTACAAAAATAATTTTTATTGGTAAAGATTTGGCTTGGTAAAGATTTCAAAATCTTTATACTAATAATAACTTCCCTGTATTGCATAATCTGTTGTATATTCAGTTAGCAGGAATTAATATTTTTTGTGTAGTTTTTATCTTATTGCCATCTCTCTTCTTTTGAGCTGTTATCTCACCTTTCCATTGTTTTATCTTGTCTTCTTTATATTTTAGATGTTAAAACTATTGAAAGTATGTGTAGTAGCAATGATAATAGCTGTGCTTACATCATATCTGTACATAAGTATTTCCCATGCATCTACTACATTTAGCATGAGACGTTTTTAGTGCTTTTTGTAACACCATTTGTCTTTTGGTGACTCATTAGGCAAATCATCACTCAGTTTATTTTTTGTAATATACCTTCTATCAATTTATTAGCCATTGTTAAGCTTATGAGAACAGGAGAGCAGTAAAGAAAATTAATCTAAATAAACTAATGGTGTGAGTATAGATTGAATTAGTTAGGCCCCATTAATTTTTTGTACGTCCTGATTCAAAATCAAAAGGTCATAGCTGAGTTTGTAGACATAAAAAATGTTTGGATATTAAAATAGAGTTCTCAAGACATATTAAAGCATTTTCATCTCTGTTTTCTATTTCCATGCATGAAAAGGTAAAAAAAACAGATGAGACTTTGATTCATGTACTTAGACAGGAATTTGATCTTTGAAATTTTTTTTAAAAAGTAATTGAGGTAAAAGACAGTCTCCTGAGTGAGGACAAAAATGATTGCTTCAGCTTTTTGTGGGGAGATTTTTAATTTTCCTATAACCTATTATCTCCCCTCCATGTAGGGAAGCTCCCCTTCAACTTTATATTTCCATTTGGCTGTGTGCAATGAGTCCAGACAGCCTCAAAGGACTCACAAATGGTATTTAGCAACTGAAGGGACACGTCCTCTCTTTCACCATGTAACTCACCTCAACTGCACATAATCTCTTTTTACTATCTGCAGATACTATTAATTACACTGTCATTGACATTTACCTGAAACATCATCTTTTCTGCCTGAGACAGCATGAGACTGTGAGAAAAAGGGTATCTGTTGATTTGCCATGACAAAATATTCTTTTTTATCTAAAAAATTACCTGTTCACAGGAAAATGTGGCAAATTCTGTGCAAGATGAGAAAAAATACTGAGCAAGGAAGTAGAAAAGGACTTTGAGCAACTGAATAAAAATTTCTGTAGGCAGGAGGCAAGAGAAGACAAAATCATCTCATTACCAATTCATATTTTGATCTGTTTTGACATGTATGGTGTTGGTCAATTTTTTAAAATATCAGATTTGTCTCTTCTGTGGCTCCATTGCTGCTTCAGATCTATAGTTCACTTCATATTTTATGTTTTTATATTTTAACCTTACTAGTTAATATAATCTCCATCACTGTAAAATGTGTAAAGGACATTGTTGTATTGATAGTTGGCAGCAACATTAGAAGCTATGGAACAATATTGGCATAAGGCAAAAACTTGTTAATTGAAACTTTTTTACATTACTGTAGTACATAAAGGTCAGATTTGATTTGTACTCTATGATAGAGTGAAGCCATAAATATGATGAGTTTGCATGACCTTTCCTTTCTTAAGGATCTACCACCAGTCTCATAGAATGACTGTAGATTTATAGTAATTATCTGGTTAAATTACCTGAAGTTCTAGTAATAGAAATGTGCATAAATACAATATATTCATACAAAAAAGAGTTTAAAGGGAGCAAAGTAGATGTGATATTTCTGTCTTTCAAAGCAGCCTGCCTAAAGTTCACATGCTGAATGATTTGTGTATGTCTTCCACTTCCCAACCATGACTCCAAGATAATAAGCATTACCAGACTCAAAGAAATCTAGTGAGGTAAAAAAATCTTGAAATATCAGCAGTTTAGTAATGTTTGCTTTGAACTACCTAATGGTTACATGGCTCAAAAAATGGCAAATTGAATCCGAATCTGCCACTGGAATATCTTTTCTAACCAAGACTGCTGTAGTAATATTTTCTGACAGATTTCACTGAATTTTCCTGAAAGGTAAAGGTGAACTAAGTGATTATTTTGATAATTCTATCTATCAGTGGATCAAGATTGATAGGCAGGGATTTTGAGAAAATATTATCCAGTTTTCTGCCTGACTTAGTATGTCCTGAAACAAGTGGTAAGCTTCCTGCTGGGGAATATAGGGATGATGAAGGTATGAGTTTAAATCAGAATTGTATGAAAAGGATAAAAGAATATTCTGCATCCATGAATTAACTTGTTTTGATACGATTTTATAAATATTTCTAGGATGTGAATTTTAGACATAAAAATTCTTGCTTAGTCATATTATTTTTGATCTCTCTTATGTGAGTTTGAAATGTGAATTCAATTGAGCGAGCATTTAAATAGGTTAGCACCAACAGAAACTGTGGAATTATACCTATCCTGAAATAGATAAGTGGTGGAAAGATAATCTGAGTTGAAATCTGTTCCAGATGGGGAAGAGCTGGATTTAGAATAAAGACCATTATCTAAATATGAAACCACTTGGTGGGAGGCCACTCCAAACTACCAGAAATGCCATCCTTGGAATTTTTTCTAATGAAATGTTCATTTGAGTGGTTTACCTCCTGTAGGTAAAAAAGAATTGTTTGAGAAATTCTGGTGTCTTTGCATGTCAATACTGTCTGACTATAATTTCTTGCTGTGTATCCTCAGGAGCCTTTGCACCACCTTCATAGCTAATGCATGAGGGATATCACAGTTTTCCACTGTAGTGTGGGAAAAGGGTCAAGACTTCCTGAATCCAGGTTACATGTGGCAGCAAGCAGCTGCAGCTGCCATCAAATGACAAGTCTCTGATGCTGCTTGTTTGGAATCCTAAACAGGAGCAATGAGGTCTGCCCATGAGCCGGGACTTCTCACTTCTCAGCCCAGACCCTTCTCATACCGGGGCAGGGCTTGTCCCTCTGTAAACCTGGGGGAGACCAGAGAACTTCAGGAGCTACAGAATAACTTCAGAGTGCAGGAATTCTTACCGGTGAAATCAAACTAAAAATATTTCTTTCCTTAAAATATCATAGTACTTTCAGTACAATTTACTCTTTTGTAACAGTTTTAAATGCTATAGATAACTCCTGATGACTTTTGGCATCAATGTGTTCTAAGTGCATGATTTCTGAATATGGCTTAGTATTGGGGTATTTTGCTCTAACTGGCAGTCATCCTTTTTAAATTTTTTTCACTTTTGATAGTGATCTAATTTCCAACTTTTTGCCTGTAGTGTTTAACCTGGATGAGACCTTCATGGACAAGAGTTAGTGACACCTCTCTGTTTAAATCAGTGCATACCCTGACTGATGTTTTCATAGGAGTTAGACCATCTAAAAGGAAGATGGCCTTTTCCAGTTGATGTTTATTTACAATCTCATAGTTGCCTTCATCTCTATTTCTGACACACATACTGGTTTGAGTAGCTTTGATTATCACAGTCTCACGTTCAGATTATCCATATGCTTCTGGAAGTTTCTGAAGTGCAAGTTGTCAGATACTGAAATGCTGTAAATTCATCATGTGGCCATACAGGCTTTGCACTAAAAAAAGGTTAAACTTGTTCAGCAAAAAATCTGTGCCATTCTTGCCACTATCTGGGGCAAAAATCTTCTTTTTTCATATTACCTTTTTTACTTGAAGTAATCACCTTTTTTACTAAGGTAATCTTCGTTATTTTCTCTTTGAGCTTTTTTTGCTACAAAAGATTTTTGCTTATCACCCTTTAGAGTCAGATTTATTGCATTTTGAATTGAGATTACAGGTTTTATTTTGACAGTTTCTGGATATTTATGCTTTCCAATATGGTGAATCCAGGAGGAAATCATTCTTATCTTTTAATCTTGAGTTGTACAAAATGAAGAAATTTGTGTATTTTTTTTCAATCTATGAGTCAAAAATCCTCAGATGGGATATCCTCAATCATTTTATTCTGCTTCTGGAATAGCTCAAACTGTGTGCTAGTGTTCTGGGATAAATTTGATTTCAGTTTTGAATATCACCATTGTATTTTCCTCTTCTCTAAAATTAATCCCAGCCTGCCTAATTTCTAATATGTAGAATGGAAAAACTTTTGTGACACTATAAATTTTAAAGACAAAAGAGAACAAAACTTTGAAGAAAAGCAGAACTGAGATTAAGTTGTAACATTTAATAAGTATCTGTCTAAAAAAATTTTCTCTCAATAAGAAGGTCAACTAAGAGCAGAAATAATAGCAGTTATTTAATTTTTGATGTCAAATTTATCTGGGTATACAGTGGGTATACAGATCTTGATACAGTGCAAGACTGGACTAAAAGGAAGGAAATCTGGTTTACTTGAACTTATGAGCTCAGGGCTACATCACTGGGTGTTCTGAAAGTATATGAGTATAACCTTTTCCAAAGTCTCAGTTTTCTCTGCCTTTCTGTTTTAAATAAAAAATTTGTATAATTATACATTAGGCCAAGGAAAAGTTAATATGGTACTAGATTTCTAATTTTTAAGAAATTAATAAACTCCAAAAGGCCGATGCTCTTTTATCATACTAGAGCAAGACTTCTTCTTCTTTCAGTTGTTATCTTGTAGCTGCTCAGTCTTGATATTCTGTACTCACAAAGCTGGAGTGAAACATTTTCTGAGGTGTTTAATTAATTTTTAGCATTTCCAGACAGAAAGAATGGATAGCTGCCTTTAGGCTAATTTCACTCAGATATGCTGCATTTTTTTGCGGTTTTTTTTAAAGAGACATAGTTAAGTGTCTTTCCTCTTTCAGCTTATGAAATGAAACAGCTCTTGAGCTGTTTGTAAGCAACAAATCGTCATCATGTGTGTATAGCCCATATGACTTATCAGAATAAAATTTTTTCAACTGTGCCCTGTTACCAGTATGTTATAATTTCTTCATGGAACTTCTATTTAACATACTTGCACAATTTAACAGGTAGGAAACATGACACTTAACTAATCAAATATTACCTGCCAACAACTGTGAAATCTCCCCGCTTTCTCTTTTTATGACGTGCTTCCTTAGTCAAGCTCCTAGTCTGTGAACAGTTACCACAAATCCTTCAAATCACCTTGTTTTAACGGTGCACATGGGACAGAGCAGCAGTCACTCTGATCATACCAACCCCAGCTGCTGCTGAGAGGCACCAGGCCCACACCTGGGTGTCAGGGATTCATGTGGCCTCAGTCTTTCCAATTGTCTGAAACCTGTCAAAGAGGGATGAGCACCCACTATTTGTCTAAGTATCTTCTGCAGGATAATGGTAATCACATAGTCAGCGAGTTTTTCTTTTTCCTTTATTCTCCTGTTTTCTACATTTTGAGTTGGTTTTGTTGTTTTGGGTTTGTTTTGGTTTGGGTTTTGGTCTTTTGGTTGTTTCTTTTTTTTGGCTTTTTTTTGGTTTGGTTTTTTTTTCCTGTGATTCAAACAATATTTTCCAATTTGCAAGGGTTTTGGAAATCATAGGTTTATCAGATGAGATGCTTCCTCAAAGGGCTGAAGAAAATGCTAGGGAGAAACAGAAGATCTGTTATACCTGCAGGGGGCATTGCAATACAAAGAAAGGAGCAATGAAAGCTTCCAACTGAATTGTCTGATAACATTTATGACACACGACTCAGATTTGGACTTTTTCTGTCATTTCTTTCAAAAGATGTCAAGTTTTTTTTGAAGATACTAATGAATTTTTTCATTGTTGTTTTGAAAGAGATGTTAAATTGCAATCAGAAGGATATTTTTCAGTGTTTTTGCACTTACTGATAGTGATGAAGAACATTGGGATAATGGTATTAAAATGGGACATAAAATGCCAGTAATTTTTTCTGTGGTATAGAAAAAGAGTTTTCAAATGATCCATTAATAACTTTTAAACTTCTTCACTAGTTTAATGAGTCTAATTAGTCTCTAAATATCATGAATATCTTTTGTTTGGTTTTTTTTTTTTTTTTTGGTATGGGTACTTTTATTTATTAAAGGAAATGAGGCATGGCATCTAAGCTGGCCAAAAATTCTAATATGAAATCTTACCTATTGTGTTATGCACATATGTGAGAGTGATGTTGGCTATCTTGTCATTCCTCATAGAATTCATTAATTATCTTTGATGAAGTCTTGTCTGTAGTAGTTTTTTTATAGTTTTATAATCTATGATGAGTGAAAGCAAGCTGATATGTAACTTCTGCTTCACACATGATAGGTGGACACTTATAAACATTGGGAGTTATGGAATCACTCATAAGATTAAATATGTACATATATTTCTGTGTACAGCAGAATATGATTTCAATCCTTTGTCAACAATACCTCAACCTGTCTCTTCTTCTCTATTATGAAAAATCTCCTTAGAAGGGGGCAAAAATATGTATCTGTTAGCAAAAAAAGGAAGGTGACCAGACTTGAGATCTGTCACTGGGAGGAAAATCATGATTAGATAGAGTTACTAAACACTCATAAGGAAAAGACTAGCTCAAGTACAGTAGAATGGCTGGTTTTGTAACTGCATGATTGACAGTAGTTCTATGCAATTTCTGCTTATTTTACTCCCTTTCACTCCTAAAATGATATTTTTTTGTGTTTCTTCCCTTCTCCCACTAGCAATCACGTGGTAATGAATAGCAAGGTTTAGTTGCAATGTGATTTGTGATAGCAAACTGTTATTTTTTCAAAATGGAGTCAGTCATCTCTGCAAATTTTTCTGGATTCCATTATACCCAGGGAAAATGGAAGACCTAATTTTTCGTAAAATATTCATAGATTAGAGGCTTAACTGAGAAGACATCATTTTATTTCCAGGATTTATCAGCAAAGTGTTTATGAATGCTACTGATATGTTGGCTGCTTCTTTGTAGTCTTAAAGTAAAGATTTGACACCATGTTCCTGATATTCTGCATTTTTTATAGATTCCCTGCATTTCACTAAGCATTATGTTCTTGCAGCAGATCCTTATCTCTAGCTTTCTCAAAATTGAGTTCAAGGCCATTAGCATCCACTCACTGTATTTTTTTCCTGTATAAATTTTCAGTACTTTTGTTGCACTTTCTGTCAAGCCGTCAAAAATAAAGGAGTGATCTGCTTTTTTATCCATTTTCTTATCTCTTGACATTGTTCTAGGAAAAAGAAAAAACAGCATTGGAGTTGAATTGCTCTTAGGCGTGGCAAACCACTTTATTTTCATGTAATCTCCTCAAAAAGGAAAATACTTTATTCACACTAATAATGTGACATTATCTATTTCAGATGTGCATTCAATTTATACAAATTTCTTAACTGACTTACCTTCCACATTTTTTAGCCAGTTGTGGAATTTTCTTACAGGTTTCTTCACCAGTTTGTTTAGGCAGGAATGTATTCTATGTGTAAGTACTTTACTTGTCATCTGAATTACATTAATAGCAGTATAGAATGAAAGCAGATGCATTTTCTTTATTTGTAACAGAGCAGCTAGTAATTCTCCTAGTTGTAAATGCTATGATGATCAAAAATAGTTTCTATGATTATTTTTAAGGTATCAGTTCCAAAATGAGAACAAATTATGAAGGATCTCAATAGCATTCACCAAATAAAAGGTAACGAAATAGTGAACAATATGAAACAGATTAATTCTTAATTAGTTAAAGATTTGCTTTCTTCATCTGGACATCACTTGTTATTGATGCAGTAATGCTTGTGCTTGGGAGGGCACGGATACTGCTAAGTTACTTAAGATGGCAGAGAGAAGAGTCATCACCTTTTGACACATATTTGTTATAGTTTCCCTTTTGGTCTAGGAAGTGTTAAAGGTCAGGACCCTGGCATTCAGACCAAATCCCAAGAATTCATACTTACAATTTTGACTTCAAATACATTTTCCACATTTACTGTGATTTGAAAACCTTTGCAAGGGTTATGTGAATAAGATAAGTAGTTCTTTCTTCCCACAGGAATTGCAAGATCGAAAATCATAGAATTTTATGGACTTGAGGACTGAACATATACATCTGCTTATTTCTATTTCAAAGAATTCAGAAGGGTTTCAGCTACTATTTTCTCCTCCCATAACAAAAGGTTGACAATGACAAATTTTCTTCACTTTTCTTGGCCACTTTTTGGTATGTATCTTGTTATCAACTCTTTTTACTTGTAAGTAACCTAACAAATTTTTCAATATTCAAATTTATTTTGCTAGAATAGTGTGTATTTCAAAGGTACACAGATCAGGAAAGATGATTGGCTTGGGATGGTAAAAATGTCAGTCCTTTATTACTGAATGCAAAAGGAATCTGAAAGCTCATGTTATAAAATCATCATGTCCTTGGTTAGCTATAAAATATTTGATCACTTGATGTGGAGCCAGATATGTGCATTCCTTGCCTTAGTCACAGGGGGCAAACACACAAAGGCAGCTGTGGATTTAATTTTCTAGTGACAAGTGGTTTGTTACTCCTAGATATCGCTCTAATATAATGTATACATAGAAAAACAATGTCAGACAGAAAGTTTGGGAAAATTTGGTTAAATTCATAAACCTGGAGTTAACCAGATTAAACCAGTTTAGTTTAAATAACTAAAATTCCCCCATCTTAATACTGCCAGGACTCTGGGAAAGACTCTTTTGTACCATCACACAGAAAGATCTCTTGCAGTAAAAAATTGTTCTGTCTCAGATGAGACTGAAATATGAACCTTATTGCCATTTTTTAAACACCTTATTTAACAATTTCTGCACCATACCATTGCTGTTGCTAAAGATGCAAGAATTTGCCACAGTGATGAAAACTGATTTTCTGTTGTGTTTTTTACTGACAGCATGTTCAAATAACTACTCTGTCTTGGTGGTAATCACAACCTGGTCAGATGCTTACTTCTGCTAGTTTTCTGCATGCTATGAAAAGTAGCTTTCATTCCCAAGGTAGGGACTTAGCAACTCCTGGGTTTTTTTCTTTATCTTTTATGAGATTTCAAGACAGAATTGATGCTGGAAAAGAGATTCTTTGTGCCTTCAGCCAGACTCAGTCCACTGAGTTTATTACTTCCTTATTACACTGCATTGCACTAGGTGGTGGTGGAAGCCAGAACAATATCTCTATCTCCATTTGGTATCATAAAATAACCGAGTAACTTGACTGAAGAGAAGGAACTTAAGTAAAAAGATCATTTTATACCCACAAACTTTCTGCTGAAAGATTTCATCTTGTTTTTGTAAACTGTGGATAGAAGAGGTCGTCAGGACGTGATAAAGTTCTGAGGGCTGAGCACTGAAACAGGCTGCCCAAAGAGGTTGTAATGTCTCCCTCACTGAAGATATCCAAGAACTCTGGATTAAATTCTGTTCAATGTTCAAGGGATGACCCTGCTTGAGCAGGGAGATTGGACCAGATGATCCACTGTGATCCCTTCCAACTTTACCAATTCTGTGATTCTGTGACCTGGCATGAGGAAAGGTGAGAACTACCAAAGGCTTGACAGGGTTAGGACATGTCAGATCATGAGAAAGAGAGAAATTCTTTCTTTGTCCTAGTCTCTAAGCCAGGTGTGGAATCAAGGAAATGAATCATTCAAGAGAGTTCTCAGGCACATAGTTGTTACCACTCACTTGGTGAAAGATACTACTTTGTAGTTTGGTGCTGATGAGAGAGACAAGTATAGACATTCCTGGCAATCCAGCCCCTGGTATTTTACACCAGCACGGAAGGTAACCCCAGACTGCACGGCTCTGACTGTTCATCTCTAGGCAACTAAGCCCTGCAGTCCATCAAATTCTCTCTCATTCAAGGAGACAATAAATAGAGTATCTGTTTTTTATTATATATATTTTTAAAGCGTCTTCAATTATTTCTCTGCACTTCTTTTCAGTTTTCATTTAATCCATTCCTTACTGTACACAAAGCAGGATCTTTCTCCCAGATGGAGTGTTCCCTGGTGAAACCACCCACTACCATGGGGCAGAGTAATGGAAATGCTTCAGAAGGTCAGGTACAGGTCCAAGCACCTACAAAGTTTCTCCAGGAAATCTGAGAGGTTGTGTTTGGTGAACCACTTTTCAAGGTAGTAGTGATTCCTCCATTCCACCAGGAAAAGAAAGAGTAATTTGTAATCAGCAAGGGAAAGTTTGTATTGCAAGGAAATTTTGTAGTTTGATATGAGACTTACAGTCTTCCCTCTTAAAACTATAACTAGATATTTCATAAGATAAAAAAAGAGATTTCTCTGGTTCCTGGAATATGTAGTCCCTTAATGGCCTTAAGAGCCTACTCTGGAAGGAGAACTACATTATGGTCACATTTCTAAAACATGTTCTTAAAACTTACAAAACTTTGTAGTATTTGTCTTCCATATTAAGAATTTATGTACTATCAACTGGTAACAATTTTCATAAAGAAAGAGCTGACTTCTGACAGGCATATTATCAATAAGTTTGCCTGTCTACAATTTGATCTTATATTTTAAAACTGCAACTATTATCTCAGATTTCGAGGGACAGACACAGAAGAGTACAGTCAGTTTGTGACTATTGAGTAGGTATAGGGTATTCAGAAAAACAGGATGATCAGCATTCACACATTTAGATGAAAGGTGTCACCTTTCCAGTCTGATTTTCAGGAAGACTTTCTCTTCAGAAAGGAGTTAAAACTTACTTATTACTAGAGACAGACATTTTGGCAGTCACAACTGATAAAAAGTATTTCTTAAGTATAAAATTATAGAAATAGCAAAATTACTTGCATTACTTTTGGTTGAAATGAAGAAAAAAAATCCATATTTTTGAATCTTACAATTGTTATAAAAATGTTATAAAAATATTTTACACACCACAATTAATTTAGAGAAGTGTTAGTTTCTTTGCATTCTCTAACTTATAAGAGACTTCTCAAGATAATGGTCTTTATTAATGTTGAACACATATCATACATACATGAAAGAGGAGAAAGATACTCCCAGTTAGGATATGACTGGTTAAATTTGGAAGATGTATAAACTGTAGCATCATTTCTTCTCTGAGATTATTTTCACAAAATAAAAAATTACCATACAGTTCCAGAGATCTTAAGTTCTTACGGACATTTAGGCCTTTACAGGCTTTGCTATTGAACCAAGTGAAACTGTAAAAGATTTGAAATATATTAATGACTTAAGACTTCTGTATTCAAGTAACACTGACCTTTCAATTGGCTGCCACATGACAAGAATTTTTTGTCATTTTAAACTTGCAGATGTATCCTTACTACTATTTCAGCTCAACATAAACAATTTTGATAAATAAAAGCTGCATCTGGCAGCTGATATTTAACATGGATAATGTTGAGAACACCTGCATCCACGTCAAGTCTTTTTCCAAAGTGCTGTCTTCGAGTCTCAAGGCCATATCGTGTGCAATAACTTTTGTCCTTGAGAAAGAGGGGAGTCATCTGCTGTCAGAGGACCCCACTGAGATTGCGGTGACTGTTCACTCTCATCTGTGTTTACTTACCTGAAACAGCCTTGCAATAGTCAATTCCTATTATCCAAAGGCATCCTCCCCCAGTTTCTTTTCCTAACAGGTTTTATGGTTAGGGTGCAGCCAAGTGAGCTGAGGTTGGAAACAGGAGGTCTGGGCCCTCCACCATGAAAGCCCCATCTCACAGTACCTGGTGAGGAAGCAGTGCTGGAAGTAGTATGGTTACCATGACCAGCCCAGAGCACTGTGTCCATCCAGAAAGCACTGTGTCCATCCTGAAGGAGGGCTGGCTTCATCTCTCTAACTCAAATTCTTCTCTGAATTTGGCAAATTAGTCTTTAACTCTTGGTAATATTTTTAGGTGCTTCAGATATACTTGCTATATGAGCAAATGATGAAGCAAATTTCTATGGGAAGACTCAAAGGTATGTGCTTTATTTGAAAGTTTTGGTTTTGGATGTTCATCTTTTCTTGGAAAGATAACACTTGAGTTATTCAGTGATTTCCTCAGAGCTTATGGCTCCTTATACTACATGCATTTGCTCTGAAAAATATTTCATATATATTGTGGAAATTATGTTGTCTGTTTATGAGAAGGACATTTCCATGATAAGAACAGAGTAGATAGCTTATTTTTCAGGAAGTGGCATTTTTAGGCCATGGTGGTTGGTTGAGACTTTGTTGACATCCTGATATTGCTGAAGAGCTAGTCCAGTTGTAATATGTGGACGTGTAATAAGTGAGCCCTGGTTAGAGTGGAGTTGGTGGGCTCCAAGGGTGGACTTCACTGTGCAGGAACCCCCCAAATTCTCATGCCCTCATGACCTCCAGCCACTCATGCACCACGGCTGTTCTTGGGAGCCTTTCACAGATTTAGCAGCCGTACTCCTCAGGTTGGTAACTCTTTTTTCTCATGACCCATCGACCTTTGGGTCCTCATGCGTTATGAGTATCCATGGGAACTTGATGGGCTGTTATCCTCACACAGCACTTGGCCTAGAAGGTTTCTCTGAGTACTGTTGAGCAGTACAATGTGTTCAGCACTGAAGATTGACTTACCTTTCAAAACAGAATTATGTGACAATGATAGGATTAATTTTATCATGACTAATAAATTGATATAGGATGAACTTAAGGCAATCCTAGAAATCTGGTGTTCTCTTAAGCTAAGTTAAATATCCCTGTTTATCTCCCAAGAAAGGAAAAAAATTGGTTTTCACTTTGGAAGAAAGAAGACTTATCAGCATGTTATCAAAAGATGAAAAGAAGAAAATCACTTGCTTCCTCTTCAGTTTTTTAGCCATCTTAGTGAATATTATGACATGGGGAATGAGCCATACTACACTTTCAATTAACTTTTGGGGAGAGATATTACTGTCTTGCGGATATTTAAGAGTTTTAAAGAAATAACAAAACATTTTTTACACAAATTCTGAGAGAAATACCATTCTACTGTCTTTAATGAAGCCTTTTTAAGAGCTGCTTTTCAATAAGCATATATACTATCTGCAAATTATTGTAGGTTTTGTTAATCATCTCCATTTCATTGCTTATTTTTACTCCTGCAGCATTAATTATAGACCAAAATATCCATATAATGAAACTATGGTAAGGCAAAAATTACTTGTTTGGGATTATTGACCATGATATGTAGATCTGAACTTTACCGTTTCTTCACTTCCATTTGTAGAAAAGGTTTTGCATGTTAACAATGCTGGTTTTTTACCCTGGTTATTATGGAATGTATAAATTTAAGCTGCCCTTTATGGCCTGTGTGCAGTTGCACGTGATCTAATGCTATTACCAGCAAATAGATTTTCACACATGCTCTTGCTTCAACAGACAATGTTAGATTTATGTTTACAAGACAAAGGTTCTGCATGTTTGATTAGGCAAGAGAATTAAAGATAAGATTGTATTCTTTACTGCTATATCCTGCAATATTGCAGCATCTGTTGCCACTGGCTTATCAGTGTAGGAAAAATATGTGTGGTTTTGTGAAATCCACTATTTTTCAGAGTGGAAGTCTGAAGATGAAGAACACCTTCTATTTGAGAATATGAATACGTTTATAGTTTTAATTGCCATTAGCAAAAAGAACTCAGAATCTCTGAACCTGAAAAAATTTATTGTGTGAAATATTAATTGCAGAAAAAGCATCTTGTACATTGATTTTTATTATGAAGGTGTTTTTAGGTTTTCTACCACTGCAGTGTTGCATACGGAATCTTTCATCCAGCTTCTGATTTTGAATGTTCATTACGTTAAAGATAGGCAGTATGTGTCCTTTAAGGTTGTCAGCGTCTACAGAAAAATGAGGTCCAGTCTCTTCAGAAAAAAATAGAGAAAGAAAAACACAAATGCTTGAAAATGTTTTTCTAGATTATTCTGTCCTGATCCTCTATTCAGTTTCTTTGAGCAGCAAAAATTGTTTAGGTGCTAGTGTCTGCAGAGTCTGGTCGTCATGTATAGCGAAAGTTTTCTACCACTTTTATTGTAATCAGGAATGTGTAAGAGGAAGATTTGGGAGGATTGGTGTGAGCATGAAGACAAGTGGAATGAGAGCTGTAGAGTAGAGATCCAAAAGTTAAAGCCAGGGGGTGTAATCCCCCAGTTTCAGTGCAATTATGATGAATGACACCAATGCAGTTTTTCTATTTTTACTTTTAGGCTGTAAAAGGTGAAAGTGGTTGAAAAATTTCAGGTCCTGCATATTTTTCTGGTCATCATTTAATTTTCTTTTCTTCTTGGATTTCTTTTATATTGAATGTATTTTCCTCATATAAATGACATTTTTTTTCAATGTTTAGGACAGTAAAGTTGCCTAAGAGACTTCAAAAGATGATTTTAATAAATACTTGATGTCTCTGTCAGCTGCCCAGTATATTGCTGATAGGAGGCCATTACATGGCTGAGATGTTCCATTTTAAACACTTGTTTGTTACTCTCTGATATACCCAAATCAACATTCAATTAATTTTTCTTGTTTGTCATTTAAATACTTTAAAAAAATAGATTTTGTTGCTCTAACTTACTACTGAGGAATAATTCATCAAATGGTGAAAAAACATTCAGTAAAAGATAGTTGAGCTCCTTTAATCTATAATCATACTCTAACTCCTGGTGTGTTGAAAACCGTTTAAACCAATAAAATACAAGTTTCTTAAGTAACTGTTTCAATTATGTGTTAACAGTCAATGGCTGCCAACTAGGAAAACTGTGAAAGTGATCAGACACTGTCTCAGGCCTAATAAAGCTTCAAAGGCTAACCACATTATTGAAGTGATGAGGTGTTTAGACTTTAAAGCCCCACTCACAGCCTTCATCATCAGTCTCTGCATTAGATTTCTAATGGACCTTTCTGTAAAAAAGGACTGAGGAACCTAGGTCTGACAAAAGATTAGCAAGAGTGGAGTAGGTAAGGGAGACATCAAAATAGAAGTGATTTAATCAAAATTATGTGAACTACAGATTAATTTTGATATGAAATATCATTATTTATACCAAAGAAAAGAAGAAGAAAATTATAGGAACATTTGAAAATAAAACATTGTTTTGTATGTTCCAAGGAAATCAATCATTTCATTAATGGTTGCTACTCTGGCAGCTCTTAACATAAAACAAGCTCATCAGAAGCTTTGCCAGATAACCTCTGGCTCTTCTCAGAGTATTTTTAAAAACATATATAAATTATACTTCACATGCAACTCTGACAGTCAAGCACAAAGAATACAAATCTATAGCTACTGTTTCCTAAATTGGTAGACTTTTTCACTAACAATTTGGTGAATTATGAAATTGCAACTGTTTTCATGTTGAAGTTGTTCAAAGTTTCCTTTAACTGCTTCTCACAGAAGACTTTGCACAAAAGCAAAGTTCAAACAAAATTTTAAACAAATCAAGAGGCTGTTTCTGTGTTAGACAGTTCAGAAATATGTTTCCAGTTCTCAATTTTTTTTCTCAGTTATCATTCCACACATAGTTGTTTTAAAAAGTAATTTACTGAGTAATCACTACTGTGTTAAAAGGGTGGGGATCACATACCTGAAATAATTTTAGACTTTACCTCCTTTATTATTAATCATAACAAAGGAAGCAAATAAATCAGGATAGGCTAAAACCTCATCAGATTCAATTTAGCTTCACTCAGTGTTTCAGCCATTTTAATTGTTGAAAAAGTGGAGTGAAATAACTAATACTGGGCTGCAGGATCAGTTCACATCTAAGGTGTAATTCTGCTTGCCATTTGGTGGGAGTCAATAAAGCTCTGCTGTCAGGATTGTTACGAGACAGAGAGTCTGGAATAAAGAGTTACTAAGTCTCTTTGAAAAGTCATATGAGTGGCTTGATCGAATACCAGGACTAAAAGGTTCTTCTGAGTAGAGCTTCTGGCTCAGAGAAGGTGGTGGAGAAGGGCCTGACCCTGAGAAGTGGTTCTGGCAAAGAGGGACATGGCATGGGCCATCATCTGCTTGCAGGTTCTGGACTTAGAAAATGGAAGAGAAATAGGCAAGAAACAGGAAAAAAGATGCATAATCTAGAATATGCTATAGGCATGATAACGCAAGAAAATCTGTCTATTCAAAGTTGTTATCATACATATTCTTTGACAAATTAAACCCACTTTCTTCCCAGGTGACATCAGCAATTTTGCTGTAAATCTGGTTCCACTGTGACATTTGACCACATCCTCCATTTCAGTTCTTCACAATGATTGTCTCTTATATTGATTATCTTACAATTAGGTTAGCCACACACATTTCTTAGCTGATCTGCTGGCAGGAATATACTCACTCACACACAAGAGAAAAAGGTGTTAATATATATAGTATAAAATATAGATCAAGAGCCATAAGCAGCAATAAATCTACTTGGCACTTCACCCATTTTCTACTCTTTTCTCCTCAGAGCTCAAGGTCAAACCAACTCCTAAACTGTACAAATTGTAGGTACAAATTGTAGGTACAAATTGTAACTGTGTCCTCACTGTTCCAAAGATGGGTCTGGATGCTACAATCTGGGCTTAATTACAGTGGAGCCAGGAACCTTAAATTTGAACACATTGTACTGTGTAACTCTCCACCTTATAGACACTCCCCCTTCTGCCCCCAAATGATCCTCAAACACTTACTATAAATAAAACTTGATATGGTTAGGACGTAACACACATGGATATGTTATAGAAAGATGTCTTGCTCTGCTTCACTGGTTTCTTGCTTGTCACTCTCCTGAAGCTTGCTTGTGGCTGCACCAAACCACTGAACACCTCCCAGGAGTTCTGCATGAAGTATGTTTTCTTTTTCATTTATGTTAACTGTCATAGATGTATATGTATAAATATGAAGGAAAATATTTAATCTAACCTTAATAAACTCTTCTGAGCTGTGTTCTGGCTCTCTAAGAAACTTGTTAATATACAGTTTTCCTCAGCCTGAAAGAAATAAAGCCCAACAAAAGCCATTTAACACAGGTAGATCACTCAATCAGGTTTAAAATGTTAAGTATCAATCATTAATCAGGCAGTTTAAGCATGACATATTATTCTTTTCAATGTTAAATGTTGTGAGGAAGTTAACCAAGACTTATTTTAAATAAAAATTATTTATTTTTACTTACTCACTTTAGGTCTTGCACATGTTATTTCAAAATCCCTTGGGTATGAGAAGAATTTAAACCTAATTATGGCTTATTTAGTTTGTTTATAGAGCTAACAATTTTCACTTCTGTGTTTTTACGTTACCTGTGTAAGAAATTACCCTTCCATGAAAGTAAAATTGTAAAAATAACCAAGTTTAAAACAAATAGCAAAATTATTACTTACAGTAGGTTACAACCTAAATGCTGAGTGAAAACTATACTCTCTCATGTACATTTTTATGGAAATAAATTACTTTATTTTCCAAAGCCAAATTTTACTGTCATTCACACAACCTGTAAGCTTTGTATGGGTAACATATGTATGGTAAACATCAAGATATTTTTATTTGGAATTTTCCTCTCAAATGTGTATACAAGGAGGGACAAGGAAGTAAGCTTACAAGTGTGTAGTTAGACCATGTCAAGTAAGAGATGAAGATGCTGGTAATATTTTTTTTTCAAATAATATACAATTCCTATTTTTTTATTAGCTGTCTCTTTATTAATTACTCTCCACAAATACCTGAAAGGAGATTGTAGTAGCCATGTAGGGGCTGGTCTCCTCTCCCAGGCAACCAGCAACAGAACAAGAGTACAGAGTCTTAAGCTGCACTAGGGGAGGCTTTGGTTGGATATTAGGAAGAAATTCTTTGCAGAGAAGGTGATTAGACACGTGAATGGGCTGCCCGGGGAGGTGGTGGAGTGACCGTCCCTGAGGGTGCTTAAGGAAATTGTGGATGTGGCACTTGGTGCCATGGTCTAGCTGACACATGGTGGTGTTTGGTCACAGTTTGGATTCCATGTTCTCAAAGGTCTTTTCCAACCTAATGGATTCAGTGATTCTTTATTGTAGTTTCAATATGAACTTGCATGACCCACAATGCTAAGTAAGCTCCACCACACTCTGCAACCAGGACACACTCTAAAGAACAGAAATGAGGAAAAAATTTTACTTTTGGAAGACCTCTGTTAATTCATCAATTTGTATTAAAAATTAAGAGTTTGTTAAAATTTTACAACTTTGAACTGTACAGAAATCTCTTTTTTTGTGGCTTTTCAAATATCCTTGCTTATTTAAAAGCCTTTTTTTCTCTTAAGGCAAACAGTAGAGATACTTTAATTTCAGCAAGACTGTTGTAAGGGTTTGAGAAGACTCAGTCTGTCACCAACCCACTGAAAAGAAAGTGGGTTTGAATAAAGGCATTCTTATGTGTCCTTTTTTATCTTCAGCCAGGAGAGTTTTAACTCACATGACAGTATTAATCTTTTCACCAATGTGGACTCACAAGTGTGCTAGTCTAACCAATAAATTAAACAGGCTGAAACTTAGTCTCTGGCAGCAAGGCCAGCTGGCACGCAATGGTCTGTACAACACAATTAAACTTTGTTAGCCTCCAAAAGAGAGTGGTGGCAGGCAATTTTTTGGAACCATCCCTTGCATGTGCTTATCCCTGAACCTGGCACATAAGTTCTTTGGGAGTGTAATATTTGTTTAATATAAAAGTCTGGCAAGTCTCTTCTATCAATAGATGGTCAAGTCAGAGGACTCAAATCTGAGCTCTTGCTTTCAATACTTTGCTAGTACAGACATAACTGCAAATAGAGAACATAATATTTCCTTTAAAGCTGTCTTGCAAAAGAATGAGTTCTGCAAAGCAATCATTTCAGTCAGTAAAAAGCAGAGGTTGATGATGGAATAGGGAGGAGTTGGTTTTAGCTGGGGGCAAGTTGTTTATAGGTGTGTTTCAACACTTAACTCTTTGAAAAACAAACTTTACATTTTCCTATGAATCAGTGGGCTGTTAGTAGGTATCAGGTAGTTTAGCCAAGCACTATAAAAACTTGCAAATCATACTCATAATTATTTTTAAATAATCCATATTTGGATCCTATTTTGCAGTGGCTTGTTTCTCTAATAATCTTCCACTCAATATTGGTAAACAATCTATTTGAAAAATGTTATAAAAATCAGCACCACATAATAAAATTAACCTAACAAATTAATTTGTTATTCATGTAAGGCCTTTTAAATATTTTTCCCCAAAAGAGAGTTGGGAGCTGGGTGGAGTCTAACCTATTTGAATCAACTGCATAATTGCTTGGAACATATGAAATTGTTCCCAAAGTATGACTTTCAGAGAAAATGTCATGCCTTAAAGAAGTACATTATCAGACTACATTTTTTATGAGTTGCTTTTTTTTTTCAATATTTAGAATATCAGACTTATCTGAAAACTGAATCCCTGACTGAACTGTTTCAATCCCTGACTGAACTGTTAAAAAGAAGGCTCTTGCTTGTCTTTATAAGGAGCCATTCTTGTCTAAGAGGTCATTTTAAATTTTTCAAGTGCTGCTAATGAAGCAGAACTGCTAATGATTACACTTTGGTTTACTTTCGACTTCAAGAATGAGCGCAGAATACAGATGAGTCAAAGTCACGGTGTGCAGATACAATAAGCCTGCAGTGGTAAGGAAAGTTTATCTTTGCATTTCATAGAGGTGACCCAAATCATTCTTATTACTTCTGATTTACAGAGAAGAGGAGAGGGGAGAATTTCCTGGGTAGCACTTCCCTGAGGAAGATTCACACTTAGACTGATGCAAGGTCCCACCAGCTCTGAATACCCCTTCCATTCAAGATCTTTCTATGCTGATGGAGTGCCCAAGTTTTTTAGGGGCAAATATGTAATTAAAAAGAGATGTTTTCTTATTTGTGTGTTCCAGTGGTAGCTTAGGTTTTGGTTTTTAGAGGCAAAAAACCTTCTTTACTAAAACCATAGACCTGAATTCCAGCAATCTCTCCAGACAAGCTAAATATTAAAGCCAAAGTTATTCTGCAGTTGGTGCCCATTGGGCTGGATTTGTGTGGGATCCTCATCTAGCTGATTCTTATTTAATGACAAGCTTTCTCAGTCTGGAAGTACCTTTTCCTTTGCACAAAGATGGCTATCAGATTTGATTGCTAAATTTAGGTACAGATTATAGGACATAATATGTAATCATCACTGTAAAGATTAGTTATTTTGATAGATTTTTTAAAATATATATCTTCAGCAGCATAGTAGTTTGATTACTTTTCAATTTATTTTTTGAAAAGTAATAGTTGATTTGTTGGCTATAATTTTTTTTTCCTTTGGTTTGGAAACCAGCAGAGTAATTTTTTTTTCCAAATATGAAATTATAAGGTTTTTTTTGTTTTCTCTTCCAGGAGAGAGAATTTGTAGCTTTATTCTTTTAATAGCCTTTAAAAATGTCATAGAAATTTTGTCTCACAGCAGCAACAACAAAAAATGATGACTACAGCTTTCATGCATCATATATCAACCTGAAAATTTTCTAAATTAAAAATTTTCTGAAAATAAAATTTTCTGAACTAAAACTAAATAATAATTTCATCTCTTACATAGAAACATTTACAGAAATACAAATCTTAATTAATGTTGGTTTTTTTTTATTTGGAAGAAAGAACTTATCAATAACTGATTGATTTCTTTTTGAAATCTTATACCAAGTACTTGGCAAGAGCCTGTATAATAGCCTGGAACCTAGAGTCCCATAAGTTTTAATGCCTATTTCTGTAACTGTGTGCAAAAACCTAAAGTGATGGAAACCATAATTTGTATGGACTTAATGCTTATAAATTATAAGCATTACAAATCATGATATTTGACATTGTATTGTATGACAATCTATAGTGAGTTATTATGTGTTTGTACTTTACCCCATGTTTTGTTTTCCCTACCACCCTGTTACCACTTGCCTCGGGATTTCAGACCTCTTGTCTTACAGCTCTGCTGTAAATATTTGACCTCTCATTTGTCTGTTTTATCCTGCTGAGCCTTTTCCTCTTCTCATAAAAGTCAGCTGGGGAGACAACAGGCCATTGAGCTATGGCCTGCCAGGGGCAGCTGCCAAAGCTGTGCTGCACAGCACTGCCCCTCTGCAGGTCACATCCTGACAGAGGATGTCGCCAGTGTGGCAGGCTCCAGACTGAGGGAGATTTCTACAGCATTGCTAAAAAGGACAAGGGTTTTTTTGCAGACAGGTTGTACTGGGGAAGGACTAGTGAAATGAGACAGAGAGTGTAGCACATTGTGTGCCTGGCCTTAAAGGCTCAGTGTAAAATCTGCACATGATGATAGCTTTCAAAACTTGTTCTCCCCAGATTAAAAATGTACAATACTTCCAGCCTTTTAGATATATTAAGGATCTTCCATTTTCCCCACATTCAACTCTGTTACACTGCAGGATGTTTTGACCTTTAAAAATAAGATTATGAAAACAATAGGCCAATAGCCTAGAGGACTTCTGCAATCCATATGGGTATTTATTCTGCTTTGGTTAATGAAACAGTTGGAAAAAGAATGGAAGTGAAGGTTCAGCTAGTTTCTTACCAACTTGAGACATCACATCAATTTTTGGAAGAACATAAACTGAAGTAAGCAACTTACAGAAAAATACACTACTGTACAGACAGGGCCATTTTCGTTATTACAGCATATAGGTTAGATCACAGATCAGGCAGCTCTAACACAACAAAAATTTCAAAGTATTACACATAACAAAAAAGCACCAGAAAAAAAAAAAACAACAAAAGAATCCACTCCAGAAAAAAAAGCCCACAAAACCAAAAAAAAAAAACCTTTTTTTTTTTCTTTCGATATAGCATTTAACACCATAAATTTCTCTAAACTAGTCTTTAAGTGGCCAAGATTGATTTAGCCCTACAATGGTTCTCTCTGACCTTTGTGCTGCCTGGGTAGAACAAGACACATTTGATAGGTGCTAGCAAGACCTCTGCTCTTACAAACCCTTAGAGAACATCTTGCCAATTATGGTCCCCTAGTTTAGCTGAATTGTTTGTATGACCAAGGTATTACAGGGCTGTTCCAGAGCCAACTGCTGGCACATTTTTTTGTATAATCCTCTTATTTGCTCCTTCCAGACTGTCTTTAACTCCCAAAACCAGAGAAAGCTTCTTATCTTTTCCATTACAATGACTTCTCAACAATGTTCTTACCATACTTTCTTTTCACTCCTCAGTAATTCATGAGTAATTAATCTTTTGTTTCTCTGGCTATCCTTCAGAAAGACTTGTTTTCTCCAGTCAACACATAGGCTTGGAGAACATGACAAAATTATTGTCCTCACTGGTCATTGGATGCCTGGCCTGTTATCATAAATTCTTATTACTTGCCTGGGCCAGCCACTGGTTACTTCTGGAAGAAGCCATTTGGGCTTCTTGCTCTTAGTTTTTACCGGAAAGTTATCCTTTACCACTGCCATGCAGGAGCCACTTCTGACATGCCTGGGTGAGATGGAGAATATCATCAGCCAAACCATTCAGCTGAGTGAACCTCACTTCCCTTACCTGGAGAGAGCAAGGGAAGTGTTGATGAACCAGACATACTGTGATTTATTGCAACTCCACCAAAGTGAGCTGCCAGGCACTCTAACACAGGTACATACCAATAATGTTTTTGTGATCTCCAAAGAAAATATTTATAAAAATATTTCTACGTAGCCTTTTTGTGGAAGAATATTTAGTTGATAATTGGCTGAAAGCTGGCATATACTTTCTTGCCCAAACAAAAGAGAGACATAAAAAACTGTAAAAAGAAAGTTATCTTGAAGACAAATTATTTATTACAGCATTTGGCAAACCTTCTTACAGCTCATCCCAAGATCACCACGCACGTAAGTCTTCAGAAAAATTGGTTAAATAAAGAGTTATTATGTTATGACCATTTAACAAAAAATATTCAATGTTTCTTCTAAATGCAAAGCTTCTTTCCAATTGATTTTTATGTAGCTAGGAGAAATAATTAAGATTAGAACTATGGAAGATTAGAAATCCATGGCAAATTATAAAACTAAATGAAATGCATTTTAGTATATGGCTCTCAATGCTTTATGACTGTGGTAACAGAATTTTGGATTCTTAAGCAGGCTATAAGAAAATCGTATGTTTATATATTTATCTTTATTCATACTACAAATTTCACTTGATTATTGAAGCAGAAATCTACAATAAGAATGACAGGGCCTAATTAATCCACTTCCCTGATTATAATCTGTCAAAAGACTCAGCCTTACTCTGCTATTATATTATAGTTAGCATGAAAAAGAAAAAACATGAGGAAAATGCATTTGACCATGAGATCTGAATATTCATTGTTTTAATACCACCTATGGAAATTCTGTATGTCTGTAACCTCGAGCCACTTCTAAAATTGCATTTGATAGTATTTCCTCCACCAGTATAGATTTTAAAATAGTTTTTTCTAACTTCATGGTTGCTTGAATCTCAATTAGGAGAGATGATTAAATGAATATACATCTAGGGAATATATATATATATTTTTTTTTTTTTAAATCTGGAAACCTTACTCCAGGACTGAACTGGAACCAAGGATCAGAAAAGACAGAAAATTTAGGTTTTTTGGTTTTGCAGAAATAAGCATTTCACAGTCATTCTTCAAATTTCACAGAAAAGAGAGAAGAAAATTCCATATGTGGGAGGATAATTTTGCTTAAAGCACTGTTCAGTACTAAAATGTCAAGAGGACTTTTAAGGCACAGCCGCTGTTCCACCATGGAAGAAAAAAACAAGTAAAATCTTCACAGAACATTTGTGGCCAGAGTGGAAAACATTGATGGGGGACTGAATTTATGAACAGATAGATTACAGCTTGAAGATAATCACAAGTTACAAGTATTCTTACTCACAATTTCAGCAGTTTCCATTAAATGTTTAACCTTTCCTGCAAAGAGAGTTGCTCCTGGACATCCTGAAAGGGTAAAGCTAAAATTAAAAATTTTTTTAAAGTCTCTAAATGTTCAGAGAGGCCTTCGGAAAGACTGCCTGTGAGTGCTCTCTGCTCTAGTGTTAGGACAAAAGTGGAGTTTAAGCACCCAGGTCTGCTGCCACAGGGCTGAACATGGGACACAGTGAAACCCTTGGCTGCACTCACTGCCCAGACTGGCCATGAGGAGGAGGGCTGGGACTGAGCACCAGCCCTCAGTCTGAGTTGGAACAACCTGGTGGGATATGTTAAAGAAGCCTAAGGCTTGTTATTTACATGGTGTACCAATTGCTTTAAAGACCCAAAGATCACCTTGGGAACATTTGAGTTCATAACCCAGGCTCCCTCAGCACATGTCACAGCTGGGAGAAGAGAGTGCAATTTTTTCCCAGAAAATTTTTCCCAGATCTGTTACATAAGTCTGATACTGCCGTTGCCAAGTGTGTGAAGTAACATTTTGCTTTAAACTAGCAGAGCTGCAGAAAATTTGCTGGAACACAGCTAAAAACTGCAACAAACTGATTTTTCACTTTGGCTTTTGAGGTGCCAACCACAGCAGATGGAAAGAGGGGGTTGCTAACGTGTTTCATGTCTAAAACACAACTTGCTGAGCCAACTGGTTGGTGGCCAGCCTACTAAAATTGCTTCTGGTCAGTAGAAACTAAAAAACATAAAGTGATACAGAACATAGAGTTTGCTGCCGTGGGTCTCTTACTGTGTAAAGTTGCCCTCCCAGGGTTGGTGCTCCCAGTTCCAGGATGGAGCACCTGTTAACATCGTCCCTCAAGACAAGATGTGCATAGACTTCCTGCAGAGTAAGCAGCCTATTCAGGCTGCAGGCTTACTGCACTGTGTGTGCTTCATTATTATTATTCATGTTTTAATTGTTATTATTTTACAGTGCCCAAGAGGAATGTAGGGGTTTTGTCATCTGTTAAAGACACAATTAAAAGAGCTAAGCTCAAAGGAGCAGCAGAGACAGATGGTATATTGGCAGTTAAATTCATAAAACTCTTCTCTTAAGTCTTGCCAATGAGAGAAATAGCTTTTCTGCTTTTTCTGTTTTTTTTCTTTTTCCCTTTTTTTTTTTTGTTTTTTTTTTTTTTGCTATAAGGCAAACAGTTTATTTCAAGATGAGTATGCTGCAGTTGAGCGGGTAGAGAATGACGCGATTTGGTGTCTCAAGAGTTTTGACATTCAGAAAAAAAAAGATTAAAATTATTTTGGCTGAGTCAAAAATCATTTATTCATATGTTCTTGCCACAGAGAAAGCTTTGCTAGTTTCTAAGCCAAATAATCTGTGCCATGTGTCCAGCTTCTCTCTTCTGTCTGTCACGTTTCTAGTTAACCTTGTTAACTGGCTTAGTGGAAAAACACTGGTGTAGTGTAACAGGGGCAGTGACCTGCCAGATGACCTATGCAGATCAGATGAAGAATATCAATTTCAGGGTTGATTGGGGGTGTGAATAGGACGACTACTGCTAATAAAAACTAGAGTTTTTTTACAATCACCCCCTCACAGCAAAGCAGTAGCCTTCTGAGGAACTGGGAGCTGAACCAAACTGCAGATGAGAATGCAAGTGCTCACATACCAGAGGGGGAAAAAAGTTTACTGAAAGGGCAAATAGTAAGGCTGTCAGAGAGCTAGGATTACTTGTTCAAATGGCATTCTGGGTTAGGAAGCAGCTGGTCTTAAATAAGCAAATAATGTTTAAAAATGAGTATTGTGCTCTGTAAATACGGTGATATACAGGAGTTACAGGATTTAACAACCAAAAAGATATTGCAGAGTTCTCTAGTTTTCTGCTGGTAAAACATGCAACCTGTGAACATATAAATAACATTATGTTACAGTTCACAAGTATTATGTGAATGAAAACTGTCTCCAGAAATATCTTTTTGGCATAGTATAGTTTGAAAACACTTTTGCTCCTGGCAGTTGACCAAATTCTGCCAGTTTATGTGTTAGAAGGTTTAGGAACAGCCCTGTTTTCTAGGTGGAGTATTTGAAAGTTCTGCTAAACTGCTTACTGAGGTACCTTTTCATAAGGACACGATTTAGCTACACTAGTTTGGTGACCTCTTTTCTCTGGTGTCTCAACAGAACAGTTTATCCTGCACACTTTTACTCAAGCACTGCATGGATGGGTGAGCTCTCCTCATTCTGTCTGTGCACTGTGGAGAAGGGCCAGACATGGTTGCGAGAACCTTTTCTTACTAACCTCCAATAGGTTCTGTAGACCTGGTGGAAACACATGTGGTTTAGATATTTTGGAAGCAGGGAAAAAAAGGAAAAAGGTAAAGATTTATTTTTCTTCCATACCTTTCAGCCACTTTATAGAACAACTGGAAGTTTGCATTTATTCCAAAATGTAAAGGGACATAGCTGGTTTCAGAGAAGTAATTCTGTTTTGTATTTCCCAGCCCACTACTTGCTCCAGGCAATGGGAAGGATATGTGCTATACCACACAGGAAGAACTAGTACCAGTGAAACAATTAGTCGGTAAATCCCTACAAAAGAATCCCTGATTTTATCTCTACATTATTCTGCTTTCTTTCTTCAAAAGGGTCAAAAGCACAATTAACTATGCAGAAGCATAACTAAGCAGTTCCCAGTTGGTTTATGTATGAACATGATGAGGAACCCAGGTCATTGCAGGGCCATAGCTCCTATTGTCCCTTTCAAAATTCTTCATCATCTGAAATACATCTTTGCCATATGTTTTCTCCCTATCATATCTGTGTAAAAGCCCCCACCAAGATGCCTCTCAGTTAGTTGTACCCTTGTTAGAGTTTAGTTTAAATCGCTTGTGTCCTGCTCTGCTGTTTAGATCTCTGCCAAGTTACTCTCAGTCCTCTCTTTCCTGGAGGGCCTTTTCTTATTTTCAATTACTTAAACATAATAAAAATAATTATTTAGGCATTGTGTCAATAAAGTATGATAGAATAAAAAAAAAAACCCAAAGAAAACAAAACCAAAGTCCAAAACCAACCGCAACAAAAAAACAAAACAAAACAAAAAAAAAACCAAACAAAAAAACCCCACAAATTATGTTGACATTAGCATGCACAGATTGATTCTGGCTTGTGCCAGGCAGAGACCTTCATGAGAGCTGCCTCCCTGACTGGATGCTCTCCAGAGAGTTGTTTTAGCATTCCATTTTATGGGACCCCATATGCTGTAAATCTCTGGAGCTTTAGCACTGCTTCTGGCTGTGCACTCTGAAACGTGTTCTCCCCAAGTGCTTAGCTCACGTATGACACCCTTCTGTGAAGTCAGGACCCTACAGCTCAGTGCCAAGGCACAAAAATCCATGTGGGCTGCCCTGATGTGGAATGGAAAAGTATCTACCCCTGCACCAAAAGTCACATCCAAACACTGTAATTTCGTAATATGTCAATTTAATAGCATCATATCAGCTGGAGACCACAAATGGTGCATAGAAAGATTTCCTAAATTACCACAGCTTGTAGGAAAACATTTGACAGCTTGATTGTAATAAATGATTACAGGCTAGATCAAACATCAAGATTTAGAACCCTGCACGAAATATTAAAATAAAAAACCAAAGAAACAAACCCCCAAATTCCCAAACAACTCCATAACCCTTTGAATTTTAGAAAACTTAATTTAAATTGTGTGCAATCTGTTGCACAGATATGAATTTTCCCAGCGAATGGAATCAGAGCACAAATGGAGTTGCATTTACCCCAGTTTGGTACAAGTTACATTCCCTCTGTTGCCAGTAAAGAAAAGAGCACTGAAGAGCTAAATATGTTTGTTCCCTGAGAAGGATCATTAGAGATCTACAATTCTCCATGGGCCTGAAGGTTCTGCTCAGAGGCACTGTAGACAAGAGCTTCCCTATTGTACAGAAAATAGGAGAAAACAGAGGTTTTCTACTTCCCAGAAGAAGTAGAAATCTCTGTTCATTGTAATACAAGGAAACGCAAAGTTCCAGCTGGGAATAATGTGGGTATGTAATGTAAGATCAGTGAGGAAAGGTGTGTGTGCCTCCCCCCAGGTTTGAACCATCCTGCTAGAAGGAAACCTAAAGCAGGAGTTGCTGTGGGAGGGTTTAGAAGCCACTGGAGTGGAAGGAGGGAACGTGAGAAGACATCGAGGCTTAGCCCTGATTCGTGGTTTCCCTATACAACTTTACTTCCTGCGTACTGGGGAGGAGTTTGCAGATATCTTCATCCTTACTAGTGTTTTCAGGCACATTTTCAATTTCCATATTTAGGCTGAGAAACAAATTAGCACCAGAAAAATACTCCCAGTTCAGAAGCTGATAGGTGAAGACAAGCTTGTGTGCATTTTGCTAACAGCTAGCCTCTTCTATACGGTCTTGCAAATAATTTTCAATTTCTTTCTTGGATTTCCCTCTAGTCAGACTATTTTTTGCAGTTGTGTTGTTTTGTTTTGTTTCATTTTGTTTTCCCCAAGTTCAAAGTTTCTGGTGTAACGTAAGTATGCATAGAAAGGATATACCTAAACCGTGAAATTGAGGGGTGGTACTGCATAAGATCCTGTGCAACATGGGTGCATCTGGGGGAAATCCCTGCTGCTCCATACAGAATCAAACTCTGTTTCTTTATTTTGCTTCTTCCCTAGTGGCTTTTGGGATCAGTCCCCATGGTGAAGGATTTCCAGAGTAATAAATAAAAATTGTCTTTGAGAAGGCTAAGCAGAGCACCGCGTAGGAGGAAGGGTCTAAGGAGCAGCAGGGTGGATCATCAGAGCTCCCATCTCCTGGGTGAATACCTGGTTTGACAGAATAGCTGTGTCCATTGGAACTGTCAGCCTGCATAACAAACACAGAGAGACCTGAAATGAGGCAAAGGTTTTCAGAGTTTATTGTCAGTTTCACAATTGATATCAAAATGCTTATATGACTTTGGGCTAAAATAAGAGATGCTTCAGACATTACGTTTTTGTTAAACATTTTACTAGGAAAAGATTGTTTTTAGGATGCTGAGACTCCTGTCATCCAGTTTTAGATGCATATATTTAACCTGTTGTATAATTATGTATAATAAATAAGGAAAAATACAGTCTTGTCTTTCCTGAACTCTATGAAGCAAAAGACTTTTGTGATATAACAGCATTAAAATACTATAGTTTAAATGAGTGTTAATTTAAAACTAAAAAGTGGTTAAATTCCTTTCTTAATTTACAATATTCCTCCAGAGATATTTCTGATAAGGTTGTTGATGTCTACATAATATTTAAATGCACACCACACACTAATAATTTACAAGTACTACACACACAAAGATAAAATAAAAAGAAAAAAGATCCTGCCTGGATTAAAGAGGAATGGTTTTGTTTGTTTTTTGGTTTTTTTTTTTCAATAAAATATAATTCATTACAGAGGCTTATATTGTGCTTGTAGCTAGTTCAAAGGATCATGTACTTTTTTTAGCACTTTCATGTAAACAACTTAAATTCTTGCTCTTAGTGAATTGTATTTTTGTGGTGATGCATCAGGAATTTCATATGACAATGAAGCATCATTACTCTTTGGGTATTTATATATGTGATTGTGTCCACACCTAGAACATCCCAAAACTTTTTGATCAAATCAGCAAAAGGATGTGATGATCTTCAATGTGTCAGAGATATGAATAATGGAAAAGGACCCTGGAGGAGGAAAGGAAGACCTTACTGGTACCACATGTGGAAGAGAGTGTCGAATCTGACAGCTGAGGGCCCGTGTGGGAGGGAGGGGTTGGGAATACCTTGATTGGCACTTGAAACATAGGAGGCACTGGGGAATCGATGAGATGAGAGCTACAAAGTCACATGATGCCAGACTTCCTTAATTCTCATGAGGTTTGTAAAGGCCACAGATTTACAGCGAGGAGGAAAATTTCATCATGGTTAATTTCAAATAAACACTGAACTGCTGCAAGTGTCAGCTCTGTGTCTGAGTGCTCCAAAGAAGGTTTGACCTCTGTAAGACTAGAAAGATGAGGACTTCCCAGCTCAGCTGTGAGGTGCATTACCAATGTTACTTTAGTACAGACTTCAGTCTTTATTCTGTCTAATTTGTGACTAAAATAGGTTTATAACACTGAATGATCACTTAACTGTGCTGATTTGCACCCCTTTCCGGTCAAAATGTTCTGAGTTACCCAGGATTTACTTTTTTAAACCATCTAAATTAAATTGGCTTATTTTCCTCAACCTTGGGGATCCCTAATGTGTTTCCCTCAAAATAGGATTAGACCTTTTAAATAGCTTATCCCAAAAATCCAAGTTGGTTCATCTGAACTGTGAAAAGGAGAATTATCAGCAAATTGGTGGCTGAGTGTGTCCAACAGCTGGGGAACAGCTGCCAAGTGGTGACCCTTGCAGTGGGAACAGCTGTTTGCAGAACACACCTGGTGATGCCCTACTTTCACTCACCCTTCCATCCGCAGAGAGCGATGTGGAAACTCCTCATCTCCTTTGGGTCCTTGAGAAGCAAAGCTTCTAGGAGGTAATGGTAATGGAAGGTGATGGTGTGAATTAATATGTTGGGTGTAGGCCTGTCTTTTGGGTGGTATACCCTAACCAGCCAATTTAGATAAGGTGCCTGACTTTTGGAATACTAAATTAAGGAAGATAAATATCACTCTTCAGATATATTTATTCTGTTATTTTTACCTGTATGTATGTGAAAATATCCATAAATATGTAATTATGGAAGATGTTTTCTCTGGACAACTTTGACTTTCAAAAAGTCCCAAGGAATTCAGAAAGAAAGGCTGCATTTACATTGTCTCTCAGCTAATCCTGCAAGAATGAAGGAGGTAGTGGATTTAAAGGTAATCTTTTGCTGTTCTCTGACTTGGACAGATAGTGGAATCATATAATCTTGTAGTCTTTGAAATGGAAGTATTTGTTCCAGAGAGAATCTTCATAATGAAAAGAACACATTCTATCTCTTTAATCTCTGTATCCTAAAATGACATTTTAAAATATACATGAGGAAATGTACAGTGTGGCATTTCTATGTTGCTGTCTATATTTCCATGCATGTACATACATTTCCTATAGTTGGATCATATATTGTAATTTTTACAAAAAAGTTATAAAAATTCAATATGTAGAGGGTTGTAAAGGACTATTAATGGCTGAAAATTCATCATTGTGCTTGATAGGGAAATAACTAACAAAAAATATTTTTACACAATAGCAACAAAAGATGTTTTTGTAGTATTTTCTGAATTTAAAAAAGTAATTATGAAACAGAGATTAATTTTTTTTAATAGAGACAAATTTATGTTTTAGATGTGAGTAAAAAGAAGGATTTTGAGAAAATATTTTTATATGGTTGACAGCAAGAATATTTATTCATACTTGGGATTAAATTAAGTGTAAATTTGAATGTGAGGAGGGAAATGATCTTGCCTTTCTATGCAACATTATGTCCTGATCTATTGCTCAGTATGGAAGAATATTAAAATACAATGAGTATTCAAAGGATGCTCACAACATTATTTAAATTCAGATTAGCATAGGTTTTCCATTCATATGAAAGAAGAGTAAAAGATGACCTGTTTTCTGTTGGAGGACTTTTCAAGACTGATGATAAAGATATGACAAAATACTGTTGCTGGGAGTCAAAGTTACAAAACTTTAAACTTGGAAATGAGATTACATACCTTAGTAGCATGGGAGTAGCTAACACCAAACATCAAGAGTGATGGCACTTGCCCTTAGGGACTTCAGAATCCGATTTTATGTCATTTGGAAGGATTTTATTTTAAAACAATCTTTTATGTTTTGTGTGGCTGTATTTGAATCAGTATTTCTATGGCAGAAAGGGGAGGGAGGAAAGGGCGGGCTGTTGAGAAAGTTCCTTTGCTTTTAAAATCTGTGGGTTTCATCCCCTCCCTTGTGGTCACTCATATAGGTCTCAAGATGTTGGGACTCAACTTTATTTAAAGTTGGCAATTAAAGAATTAAATCATTCTCTAAAGCTTAACAATGATTTGTTTCTCCACCTGTAGCTCCAGAGAAGCCTGCATATATCTGTTGAAAATTTGAGGGCTTTTTTACCTCCTACAAAATGAAATGCTAGCTGTTGTCAAAGATGAGACAGTTAACATCACAGTCCCATGTGTTGTTAATAGGTTACACAGAATTTTAATTTTCAGACAGCTGACTAGTGTTAAGTGATTATTGATCACTGGGTTTAGGGTTATGAAGGGTTTGTTTATATAGTAAGTCTTGGTGAAGACGTCTGGGTACATTTCACTATACCTCACATGTCCACTCTGCCTCTCAGGACTTCGGTCCAACACTGGTCTCATCCCCGCTGGTGATGTGAAGTTGATCAAGAAATAAAATTACTTTGAATTCCTTTGGATGTAATACAAGTTTTCTGGATGAAACTGAATGATTCGTAATGCTCAGTATAACAATGAAATCCCAGGCAAATTAAAAACAGGCATAAGAAATTATGTAACAACACCTGGCTACCCTAAATTCTTGTTCAAGAAGAAAACTTTAGAAGTCTAAATCTTCTCTCATCGTTTCAAGTAATATTTCCTTACCACCTACTGCACCTTTTTATTTCTGTATGATGCTTAAACAGATCTCCTGGAAAAGTGTGTTTGTAATCTCATTTCTGTCACATCTCTTTGGGAAGATTCCTTTTCTGGAAGGAAATTAATGTTAAAATAAGAAAGTTTTTATGAAGTTTCATTCAAAAATTACCAGCATTGTGGGGGTTTTGCCTCTGAACATCTGGGAAGTACAGTAGATGGGTCATTAACTGGATCTGGGAGGGCAATATGCACAGTCCTCTCTAATCCCTTTGCTTGATTCTCTAAAGCAAGTGATAGTAACTGACTCTTCAGCTGTGACTTCTGAAGAGGTTAATCTCTTCCCTGAAGAGATTTGACAAGAACTTAATGGGCTGACTGAATGGATTCATCTAGGTCTGTAGCATTCCTTTTCTTCAGTGTTTTTTCTTTTCTTCTCTTAAAAGTCCCTGTCTGTCTTGATGTGCTGTCTGACACGCGGGAGTAGACAGGTCTATTTTCAGGCAGTTGTTAGATCATATGATGAAAGATTTTGGAAAGGACAGTGATGGACTGTATGAAAGAGGCAAGCCACCCTCTTGAAAAACAATATTTATCCTTTTCTTATACCAGAGATCAGTATTAGAGGAAGAGGGAGAGCTGCAATTTGGCTGTACAATCTGCTCTATGCAATTACATGCAAAGGAAAAAGATCTCTCAAGATGAGGAAACCAGGATCAGCTCCTGAACTGAACCCACTGTCTATTATTGCTTTATTTTTGAAAGCATTCCTTCTGCACTCACTGCAGTTAAGATTTCACCATAACACTCAAGGCCAAGCTGGCTGACCCGGTGCTGTTCTAGGAAGTATTATATTCTTACTGCATTTCCCTCCTGAGACAGATAATAAGTTCACATCCTGAAGGTGCACCTAAATCTTTGTGCTTCCAGCTTTCTGTCAAGCTGCCTATGGCATGGGCGAAAATGTGAGGGCTTTAGCCTACTAAAGCACCCTCCATGGGCTCCCAGAATTGTGGGTCTGTTTAATCCATCACGGCGAGACAAAGGCATCAGCCATTTAGCACAGACTGACTCTTGAAGGCTGGAAAAATGAGACTTAACCACACCATGGCTGTTCCTGTGTGGCCTCAGATGGCTACTTAAGCTCAAAAGGGGGAGGTTTCTGTGCATTTTAGAGAAATCAGTGCTGCAACAATTCTATATTTATATACTGAATGGCCTCTATGGTCAGTAAATTCATGTATGAATAAGACAGGGTTTACCAATGACCTAGTCCCTCTTGCCTACTAAATCTATATGAATGTCAGTTACAAAATACATCAGCCACAACATACAACCATATATGTCTCAACAGAAAAAATTGAGGTGGGAGTGATTTTTTTAGGGGGTGAGGTATATAGCAGAACTTTCTGTCTGGTGAAAGCAATGCATTTAAAGGAGTGCAAAAAAGTTTGGAGCTTAAACTTTTATTTGAATGCCAGACCATTGAGAAGAGAAATAAATGCCCATGCTCACTGGTGAAGAAATGTGAAGAAATACAAGTTCTTGCTGTCAGTGACTTCAGTAATTAATTCAGTTTTGAACACAGAGGTGTCCTTTGATACAGAGAATAAATTATTTCTCAGTGCAGATGAAATTTAACTAAGACTTGGCAACTCAATAGAGAATTTATTTATTTAGATATTTATTTCATTACTAATTACATGAAGTGGTATTCTTTAATCTTAACCATACCTAAGTCGAGTTATGTTATCAATTTCCAAGTATAAAGTCTCATTGTGTGCAATTAATTAGCAATGTATTTTTCTAACAATACTTTAACTAAAATTTTTAGGTAGCAATAGGTACTTTTGCTTCTAGAAAAAAATTGTATGACTGAAAAAAATTGGCTGACTTTGATTTGCCTAGTAACTCTCAGTTCACTGCATGATGCCTCCAGTCTTTGTTATTAATTTTCCTCGAACATTCATATGAACATTTTTTTTTCATTTGATAGTACTTAAAAACTGTAAAAGTCACATAAAATTCCATTTAGCAATATATCTCATATAGTTTCATGTTCTTTATCTATGGTGCATACTATTGCTACAGTTCCCACTGAGATGAATTTTTCCTCAGTTAGAATTACATTGGCTCACTCTGCCAGCTCTGGAAATGCCCAGATTAAGGCCAGAGGATGATCAGTGTGATGTCTTTATAAAATCAAACTTTATATCCACATATGAAGCAACCAAAGAGATTTGCAGCTGTATATGTATGTGACAGACTGCACCTGTGACTTGTTCCTAGTCTATTTCAAGCCTTTATTACCTCCTCCTTTTGCATATAAATGAATGATGATGGCACCACTTTAGTAAAAAAAACCACCAAAAATACTGGTTATTTCCCAAGCATGTGGCCCATAACCATGATTAGTAACATGCAAAGCTTAAAAATTTAATGATTTCATTGTTCCCTGTTCATTTCAGAACTGATCCTGTGTGTTCTAAAAAGCAATACCATGTCACCAGGAATTCATCTCAGAATGGCTGTCTGCCAATACTGAAATAGACTAAAGATTTTTGAACACAAATGAATCTCAATCTGTCCCATACTGAAAGATGTGAATTAATAGCAGGCTTCCTCTCAAAAGTCGCATTGACACGATAATAGAACATAGAGAAGCATAACTATCTTTCACACAGATACTTTTCTTGCAGATGTTATTTCTCTATCAACCTAATTAACCATTGCAAAGTAAATAAAACATGACAAACACTGCCATTCTAATTTAATCAAACCAAGAACTTGTCATAAAAATCCAGTAAGACATATAGAAATTTTCCAAAATTGTAATGTCCAATTAATTGAAACATGTATAAACATGATAAAGGTCAGTTATAAAAACTGGGCAGGTGATGTAGTTATATTCTTATAACAAGAGGTCAGAAGGCAGCATTTGCTTTGTAATGGTAGCTGATTATCATTGCTCTCCCCCAATTCCTGACTAACTAAGAAATATCTTGTAATCAAAATCTTACTAGATTTTAGCACTCAAGTACGGAAAGGCTCTTCAATGCTAATGCATTGTATGATCCAAAATATTTCCATACCAGAAATAAGAAAGGGAAAGAGCTGGGGGGAAAAACCCTACAAATAAACATCATAAAACCAAACTCTAAAAAGAAGCAATACAATACAGATTTTTAAAGACATCAATGGGATAGAATGTTAAACCTATATATCTGTAAATGCATACATTATAAACAGTGAAATCACTTATATTGTCAAATTAAGTGACAAAAATGAGTTAATTGGATTCCCTTCAACTGTTCAGAGCTTTAAGGAACCCCAGGCAGGAGAGGGAGCAAAAAAAAAAAATAGGTACTGGGCAATTCCCATTAATTCCTAAAGCAGGAGATGGCGTGAGAGTGTTCACTGCACAGAACTTTACATTTCACCCATCTTTCTTCCCCTTTATGCCCTTGTTTCCTTACCTGCCTTATGAAGCAGAGCCATGCCCCATGTGTGGAAGAGCTCTCACCTGTGTCAAGAGCAGTGGAACCCTGGTCTGTAACTGCTCCTGTAGGAGAAATAATAGGTGGGGGTGATGGCCCTTGGCTCTCTGTGCTGCAGACCCACTGATCTACACCTGCTGCATCTTTTCTTTCACTGAGTTAAAGGTGTGAGCTGCAGGATCTGGAGACAGTAAGGATGGGCTGCTTCTCACTGCAGTAAGAAGGTCCTAATGGCCCTCACTGGCTTCAGCAGAGACCTCCTCATTACCCTGCCCATGGCCCAGGAGCCCTATCTCAGCTCAGAAGCATGTGTCCATGGTCTCATGTGTAACCCTAAAGAGCAGCATGACATCCCACCCAAGTAAGGAATGATCACATAGGGAAAGACCAGAAAAACAATGGATTTCCTTAATTTTTCTTTTGCTCAAATGTAATTTGAAATCATGGCATTTACTGAAAGCAACTTTCTCCCAAACTTCTTCAGAAATCTATCTTTAAAATCTCCATAAAATAAACTATATTTACACTTGCTTATATATAAAACAAAATGCTTCTATGCTTTGTGATCATACAGTTTGCACAATCTTTATAAAATTAGTCATTACATCTACCAGATACTGTATGCATATATTTTACAAAGCATAGCCCAATATGGCTTTGAAAATGCATGGCTAGCAAAGAACTTAAAATGCAAACTGTCAAAGGCAGTTACACAAGAGAAGCACAAAGGTTTTATGTTTGTTTTTGCTTTGGTTTGGTTTTCTCCATGAGCAATGAATATCAGTATCATGTGGCTTCTCCACCCATTCCTAGATGACAACACAGCAAACTGTATCTCACAGACTGCCAGTAGCAGTGGGATTTTGATGCTGTTACCAAAGATATCTTAGACAGGTTAGATGATGCAGGTCTCTTACCTGGCTCCCATCTGTAGAAGAGTAAGGGTGTCTCTTGGTCCTATCACATCTGCTGGTCCTATGTGAATGTCTGACACACCAAAGGTTTGAAATATCACTGTAAGTTTACATGCTTACACAACTGAACTGCTCCTGGAGCGCGATGAGTAGAACAGGAAACCCCACTGATTTTGCTGAATTCTGGGGCAAGTGCCTTGGTTAATTAAAAACCTTTTTCATTTTTTAATGGAGCATTCGTTAAAAATGAACAGACTCCTGAAGGGCATAATTTATAGCAAGAATTCACCTGGATAGAAGCTGTTGATGTAGCCTGGTCCTTCAGGCCTCTGTCTTGGGACCAGTGGTCTTGAACACCTTAATCAATGACAGACAGTAAGATCAAGTGCACCCTCAGCAAGTTGCAGATGGCACAACACAGAGGGGGGCAATTGACAAACCAGAGAAACCAGATACTATCCAGGGGAGGCTGTACAAACTTGAGAAGTGGGCCTGTAAGGACCTCATGAAATACAGCAAGCCCAAGTACAAGGTGCTGCATCTGGATTAGGACAACCCCCAATATCAATATGGGCTGGGGGATGAACTGATCTCTTGCATCAGTCTAAAAGACAGGATTGTTTTCTCTTTGTAAAGTGGTTCCTACTCCTATTTAAATTTATCCTGGAAAAGCTGTAGATCTGATTTTTTTTTCATTGTCTACTTTTCCTTCCACCAGCCAACTTGTCAGCTTTTTTGTTTCTTCGTTTTTAATTTCTAGAGGAACCACCCTATCAAAGGGTTAAAAAGTGAGAAAAGACAAAGCAGCTCCTTTCTAACTGAAGATATGCAAGATTTTGTTACAGTTCTTACTAGCAGTGCAAGGTAATATGTTGCATAGTTTATTAGAATATAATAGTGTGAAATTTCATATCATAAGGAATTTCTTACTAATGCAAAAAACCCCTACCATACAACACTGTAAATTGCATCCTTGCCTCTTCCCCCAGAATTAATGAAATATGAATTTTTGTGTTTCTATGGATATTGGTGTGAAAATTAATAATGTCATAATTTATTTTTTTAGGACAATTTAATTTCTATTCACAATGGAACATCAGCACAGAACCTGTAACATTATAGAGAAGCACTGAAAATGTAATGTAGTTTCAAGAGTTTTCATGGAGGGATTAGCCTAGATTTACTGTAGCTGACAACACAGTTTGCCACAGAGTTTGCAGAATTAATTTTCTTTTTCAGCTATAAAGAATTCTGCAGATCAAGAACTGTCTGTGTGGTTTATGGCTAAAAACCTTTAACAAATTTTTCCATCTTTCAGTATATAATATGTAATAACGGCCCAAGATCACTCAGTAGCACACATAATTTTCATTTTTTAATCCCATTCACCTTTTACTAGTCTCTCTTGAGTAAGAGAGATATTTTGCCACTCCAACCTTCTGGTTTTTATTTTACTGAGAATTTAATTGATATTTTTTCAAACAGAAATAACAAACAGTATGTTTTTTTAAATTATTGCTTTAAACTTCTTTGGCTCCATAAAATCCGATGTCATAGAAGTAGTACCCCTTTAGAAACAATACTTAAATTAGATTTTCCTCCTCAGCAGATAATCACACTGGTCCCAAGTGATAGGAACATAATGCAGAAAACATCTTCTTTTTCAAAATGAGATTTGTTAGTGTTTGCTTTGCTGGAACACTGGAAGGTCCATATCTGCAGAAATACAAGTTGCATCCTGAACATGAGATGGCATCTGAGCACCTCTGACAATTTATATCAGATATGATCTCCTATTCAAATATTATATTCATACATAAATGGTCATTCCACAGCAGATATGAATCTATGCATCTTTAAGCACTGTTTTCCAAATGTTCTTATTTCTCCTATGTCAGCAATAATCCTTAAACACAAAAATTGGAGCAGGATAAGCCTCAGGTTGTGGGAATACTCAGTATTCCTGCAACCAACTATTTTTTCTTTCCCTTGGTATAGTCTTAAAAGAGCAGTTTAATTTTTTCACTCTTTCATACAGCTCAAGAGGTTGGTTCAGGCAAGCATGAGAATCTGAATCCTGATTTACTTCAACACATTGCATTATCTGTGGAATTCCAGGGCTCCTCTTGACTCCCTGAATATTGATTTTCCTTCCCATCCTTCTCTCCATGACCAACTTCAATTTTGTATGCCATCTCTAGGCAAACATCCCACTCCTCTGAAAACACACACATATTCACATCTGTCATTGTTTGGCATTTTCGTCTGAGGAGATGCAGATGTTTCTCCATAAAGAATTTCTGAAGAGGGTTCCACAGTCCTGAAATACTCTTGTAGAAAGCACACTCTCCTAATTTTCCTGTTTAAAGTTTAATTGCACTTTAGTTTGTCTCAGGATCACTGATCTTTCCACTCTGGAGAATAATTGGTCTTGCTGTGAGTGTGGAAAGCTGAGCTTCACAGGGTTTCCCCAAACTTTCCTTAACTCATGGCTATCTGTAAGCAAGTGTCAACACATCATTTAGTGTGAAGTTTTTCATTGAACCTGCCCTGAGTTTAGTCTTAAAATTAAAGCATATGCTGAGGGAGATTTCCAGAGAATTCCTTTGTCTTGAATGAAGATTTTATATAGGAGCTAATTATTTTTTGTCTCATATCTTTTGGGGCACTGTAGATACCAAAAAATAAACAGTTTATGATTCTAGCTTACATATACAGATGCCTTGTTTTAACACTGTTGCATTCTTCTTGTATGTGTTATTACCATAAAAGCATCCTTCACATCAAGCAAGGCTTTTATAGGTGGCAAAATGAATACAAAATCCCATGTTTTTTGTCTTGATGAAAATCCTATCAATAAAATAAACAGAGAAAGAGATAATAAGGAACATTTTCCGGGAAAGTATAATGCAAAGAACTTTTTATTTCAGATTTGTGGGATAAAATTTTACTTAAAGAGTTTTATTTCCCACACTTGCCAGATTTCAGCCGTAATGTATGTCGTGCTCTAGTCACAATGAAATACCTATTAGTTAGTAGTGAAATAAAGCTTTATAAAATATAACAAATGCTTAAGGAGAAGCATTTCCTTGGAATCATAGATATGGAGAGTATCAAGACTGTTTTCAGTTCCACTAGATTATTCAAGGTATGTGAAATGCTCAACCTTTGTCAAATAAAGTCTTACTTTTGATGATTAAACTCACATTGATTAGTGAATGCAGAGAATTTGACTCGTAGGTAGGCAGATGAATGTTCTTTCTAAATGAAAAAGAATGGCTGCTCTGAAAGAAACAGCTTAACATAATGTTCTTTTCTGTTGCATTTTACTGCTTAGCAAAAGTACAAACTGGGACCCCTCACTTTTAATAAGGACACGTCTGAGAAGATGAATTAAGTCTCAGACAGAAGAGGTAGGTGAACTTGTCCTAGCTGTGGGTGGTGCAGTAATTAAAACTCAGGGAAACTGCACTTTCTGACAGTTCATTAGACAAAACAGTATGTGGAAAATGTTTTGTCATGTCTAATTGCTACAGCTGCTTGGATTTCTCTGTTATACTGAGACATCAGCTATTCATAAACCAGCAGGAGGAATTAATCTGCAGAAAATATTCTTTTTATGTTACAGCTGTCCTTCTATGGAATCAATGCCTCCAGTCTTTAACAAAAAGCTTAACTTAACTATGAGACAGAGCAAAAAAAGCAGTAGAAAATCTATATCTAGCAATAGTTTTAGAATTATTGAGTTGATCCAGTAACATTACTTAGGAGCATAATGCTGTCTGAGTGGGATTATATTGTGTTGTCTATCGAAATAATTTTTACTTATACATTACTAAGCAGTTCCAGATGTGGAATTTGAGCTAGAGCTACTGGTGTTGGAGCCTTCTTGTTTCATCTTACAGTATGTAGAGAAGCTGTCTTCAGTACATGGGTGAATGATCTCACAGTACAACAACAGAAATAATATCAAGCTGATTTTCTGTATTTTCATTCATACTTTCCATTATACAGAATGTTAAGGTGAGATTTCGTTTTTCCATAATAAAAAGAGAGGCAATTTGCAGCAGAGCAGCTTTTGGGCTTACATTGATTATAGGTCAGTCATTTTCATCATATCACACTTTTCCTGGCTGAAGAGTTCACGTGTATTGTCAGACAGCTTTGGAATTTCAACAGAAGTAACTGGATTGACATGAGACCAACTGAAACCACAGACTAATTCATGTCTGCAAAACTGATTTCTGCTTTCCAGTAGAAGCTGTATGGTTCGATACAGCACTGACCTGAAAATGTTTTTCATGCATTTATCATTTTCAGGATTAGTTGATTCATATATTTTGGTGGAACTTCAGATATATCAGGTAATTTTTAAATTCCTATTGAACATTGAATTATCTTTATTGATCTGCAGTTAAGATCTACTGGGACATCCATATAGTGTCTTATCTACCTCATATTTTAGATTTTCTCTCATTCTAAGCTTTTACTTCAGGGACTACTGAAGTGCATACACATACTGCTTCATGCCCTGAGTCCTCTTCTTCAGCAGGGTTGTGTTTGTTTGACAATAACACTATCCAGGAGATAGGATTTTCCTACGAGACTTGTAAACATGGTTCTGGAAATTTACAGAATATGGTGGAAGACTCTTACGTTTTGCATTTTACTGATGGTGTTGTGAAAAGTCAAAAATGATAATGATTTTATTAATAATAAAGAACAATAAATCAGATTCACAAAACTTCACTAACACTCTTGAAATTGTTTCTTGTGTATAAAACTTAAAGTGAGATAGTTGACATGGTTGATAGCCAGCACTTTGCAAGTAGTTTTATGTAAAACTCATAAATCTTTTACACTCAGAGTCATCAGTGCCTTATGTAAAAAGAGCTGGACTGGTCTGTAGGAGATATTTGCATTCTCACATGGTGGATTAGTTGTGGTCTGGTGCCATTCCATGCAATTACTGAAAGTGGAATGGAGTGCCCAGGGAAGGGGTGGAGTCAGCATCCCTGAAGTGTTCAAGAAACATCTGTATGTGGCACCTGGGGCTGTGATTGAGGTGATGGTCGTGGTCAGTCAAAGGCTGGACCTGGTGATCTTGGTGGTCTTTCTGACCTTTGTGATTCTATGCTTCTATGGATGAAAATCTTGTGGTACATAGCTGCAAAAGGAGGCATTAGGAAAGTGAAGAGGATATGATGTTATTTCAAGAGATCCTGTGAATGCATGCGTAAAAAATAGCTTTGATACAAAAATGTATAATTTCCAGAAGTATTCAGCATTGGTGAAAAAATTCCATTGATTTTAATATCAGCAATACTAGGGTGGTACATTTGGAAAGACTGTTTTGAAAGAGAAGAAATTTAATCTATGGCCAGTGGCGAATAAAATCCTCCACAAAGGAATGATTCAGGCCTTGGGAACTCTGGTTTATTCTCTTGAAAAGTTTTCTCTCTCCTTCAACTTTAGAAGAAAAAGCAAAAAATATTCAGAGAGTAATAAAAAAAATAGAAGGGTTAGTGGTGTAAATAACTTGAGTGTTTTCTAAACAGTGCTTAGAAGGCTTTATTCAATATTGTATTCATCAGTATTTATGTCAAAATAACACCACCGACTTCAGTTAAACTCTACCAACATATGACAGTGATATATTTATGAACCAAACTAAAATTATCAAAAATTTCTAAAGGCTGCTTTGTTTCTACACAAGTATACAAAACAAGGATAAAAGAACCCAACTATCTGTTTTCTCAGCTCTGTGGTAGAGAGAAAAAAACCAAAGTGGAAATGAATAGACGTGAATTATTGCATTAATTAGGAGTATGCTGAATCTAGCATTTTGGACCCAGTGAGTTAAAATGCTATTTAAATTCTGTCTCACACTGAAGATGCTCCCATAGAGGTCAACTCCATCTAGTCTGGCTGTGCAAGATGGACCTTGTGGCAGAAGAGATGACTTGCTGTTTATTTGCTTATAAACAAATCACAACCCACATTATCCTTATTTTAGGAACTAATAACCTATCTTGGCAGTTAGCAGCAATGATTAGGAACCTTTCCTGCCCTGTTATTAGCTACTTGGTATTTCAGGCAGTTCTATATTGCTATTCTACCTTGACTTTGTCTTTAGTACTTCCATTTTGATTATTGCACCCTAACACAAATAAATCCTCCATCTCCTTGGATGACAGAGAATATTGTACATGGGTGCAAGTTATTAATTTCAGTGATTCTTCATCTTCTGAGTTCACTTTAAAGTTTTGTCTGTATCCTATCACCTTTCAGAAGTGAAGCCACATTTCTTTGGTATTATTGATTCTTCATAAAACCCAATAGATTGTGTTAGTCCCTGTCACAAAGCTTAGATGGAGGGTTGCTACTTGTGAATTTTAGATGTGAATTTAAAATTCTCAGCAAAGTGGCATTTTAACCTTTTTTTGTTGTTGTTCCTAATTTTACTGCAGGCTTCCCCCTCCCCACCCAAGGATTATTTACATTCAAGACAAGTAAAGGTTTTGGACATAACAGCAGGAGGAATTAAACAATCCTGTGCTGAAGGAGTAGGACTAGGAATTTTGAAAGGATTTCAGGTTTAGGGTGGGAGCCAGACTACTGTGTCCAACCTGTCTCTCAAATGCTCATCATAATCCCAAGGTCAATCACTCTGACCAGTATAATGTGGTGTACAACTGCATTTTACTTTTAAAACTGCTGGAGCTGGACATCTTAAATCTTTTCAATTTCTCCTTAAAAGTGCCAGTGCTTTCAATGTACTTCTTAGTGGTGAAATTTACAGAGATTGATACTGTCCTTCATTTTTTCTTTTTAAGGACTGAGAACAATGCATGACTGATGGGGTGAAGGATTTAAATACTTATATTATCTAAGTTCTAGTCATCACCAGTCAATGTCTACTGTAGGTGTCAAGGATAGTGATACTTTTAGAATCTAAAAAAAATAAGAAGGAAAAAGCATTGTTAGCAGAAAAAGCAATTGCTGATAGAAAATTAGTATGTTGATATAACCCCCACAAGAAATGGAAATGTACCCATATTGTGAAACTGGATCTGCACAGACTTGTTTGAGCAACAGGTGTCAAATACATGGAAGCTACGGCTATAGAAGCACAACTGGAGCAGAAAAACACAGAATGCAAGTGCAAATGCATGAATCCCATTTATATCAGCTTCTGTTACAGTGAGCTGTGGGTGTTCTAGACAGGAACTCTGCTATGTTTTTGTAGATGTAAAATATGCAGCCTTTACAGACATGCTAAGTTATTACACTACTGTAATAATAAATACAAAAGAATTACAGAATATAATACTGAAAATAATACATGTACATGATATAATGTCTTCCTTGCCATGTGTTTCTTTTATAGACTCATAGAATTGTTTGGGTTGGAAGGAACCTTAAGGATCATCTAGTTCCAACACCCCTGTCATGAGCAGGGACACATTTCACAAGATCAGGTTGCTCAGGGCTCCAGCCAAGCTGGCCTTGAGCACTTACAGGGATGAGGTATCCATGACTTCTCTGGGCAACCTCTTCCAGAGCCTTACCACCCCTACAGTAAAGAGTTTCTCCAAATAAGGGAGATTTTTTTTCTAATACCTAATCTAAACCTCTCTTATTTCAGTTTAAAGTTGTTCTCCCATATTCTATCCCTACATGACCTTGCAAAAACTCCCTCTCTGACACACTTGCAGGTCCCCTCCAGGTACTGAAAGGCCTCAATAAGATCTCCCCAGAGTCTTCCCCAGGCTGAACATTACCAGCTCTCCCAGCCTGTCTTCATAGGAGAGGTGTTCCATCCCTTATATCACCTTCATGGCCTTCTGGACTGGCTCCAAAAACTCCATTTTTTTCTTGTTCTGAGAACTTCAGAGCTGGACAGAATTATTAAAATTGGGAAATTATTAGTTATTTATTATTACTAAATTATTTTTTAAATTTTTGGGTTTTTTTTAAATCTACCATAACTGTCAATTTCTTTTTTAGAAAGAATAAAATATAGAAGAAAACTGAAGTGCCTGGAACATTCAATCTGAGCAGGGGCAACCAGTGAAACAGTGTGGCATAACCCTGTGAAAATCTGATCTAGTGGATGTCCTTACACTATACAAGTAATAAATTATCTCATATCTGTTTAGATAGTAAGAAACTGCTATAGATGTGTACATTTTGTTTTAGGCTGTAGATAAATGGGTTAAATTCAAATAGACAAGACTTAAACAGGCCAAGAGACTCAGCAGATACTCTGAAGTGGTTTTCTCCTTATCTTTACAGACAAGCGCGCTCTCAATTTTATCTTTCTGATGAAAAGAATGAGATTTTTTTTTAACCTGATCATGTAATTCTAAAATCTGTAGAAAAAATACAGCAAATTTACTGTGTGAAATAAATAATCTTAATGGAAGACCACTGAGAAAATTACTTCCCCACAATTTTTATAGTAGTTTAATTTCCTCTTCTATATGCTATATTTTCCTCAGTGTTCACTGCAGATGAGTTATTTTACCACACAGAACTTCTAAAATAGGGTTTATTAAATTAACAAATTAAAACTTCTTTTTAATTTGTTTTGGAAAACATCCTTGGCTGCTCATAATTTTCCTCCCTCTCTCTTTTTTGGACCTTTGAGTTGTGTTTTTCTAGCAACTACATATTTAAAGATTTTTAAGCATTTTTAAGTCTATTTCAAGAACATTCAATTTCCTCAGTGGGGTGATCAGTAACATTTCAAACAGTGAATAACTAGAAGTATCTGGAATTACAGGTCATTTGTGAGAATAAAATCCTATGCATAAAATCTTTTGTGAATTGACCATTCTCACTGGCATCATTTATGTGTGGGACTGTGAATTAAAGAAAGTCATGTCTTATCACAGGGTTATAAAGTCAAGACAGAAGCAACTCCTCTGCCAAATGAGTTGAACCAAAAGTTGTTCTTCAGAGTGGGTTATGTCCAGGTCTGAATATAACTGTTTGGAACTTTCTCTATGTTCCTTTTTTTAAATGTCCCATTTGCTTAACCCAAAAACTCCCAAAGCAATAGTTTTTGGTAGTTTGTTTATTGGGGTTTATTTTTTGTATGTTTTGATTGTGGTTTTTATTTTTAACCTGCCTTTATTTTACCTCTAAATTTATGAAACTGATTGTCTGGAACCCATATCTAGTACAGCATGTTGACTGTTCAGATGAAGGCAAATCCTACCCCATTACTTCACACATACAGATTGATTTAACAAGAATAGATTAGAAAATAAACATATTCATAATGACACAGAATTTAGCTTTTCTGTACAAATCTATTGGCAATTTTTACAGGATTGCTAGAAGAGAAGCAATTCTACCTAACATTCATCCAAGAGATTACCATTCATTGCAATTGCATTATAGGGCTAGAGCTCTAACAGCCAAAAATGGTGTCCCATGTGTTTCATTCTACTCATTTCCACTGCTGCTATTAAACAGCAATCAATATCAGATTATTGACATATTTAGCCAGCTCAAATTCTGACTGAAAAAGAATTACATAAATGTCACTTGAAAGATTTTAATTTGAAATTCATTCCAAATTTTTTAGTTCACGTTTGCTGTTGGAGGAATCATTCTGCGTGCAATTGCAGATGAATTGTGCATGTTCCAGGTATACCTCCCTCTCACTCCTAATGGCTTCACTGTGGTTCAGTTGGCCCCCACACAAAAAAAAAAAAAGTGGGGAAAAAAGTACCCATTTGTGTTTCAAGCACAAATGAAAACAAAGAATAAATTAAGCATTTATTTTGAACATAAATATATTTGATTTGTCTTTTTTTTTTTGGATCTGTTATATCCTACTTTAATATATACTTGCTTTTTTGACCTGATCAGGTCTGACCATTCCAAAATCATTGCTTATTATACTGTCTCATATAATTTTCCAACCAGTTAAGTACTTTTCTTCTTGAGTGGGCCATATTCTAATTGGTAAAATGTCAAACTCATGAAAACCAAAAATTTCAAACTGAGGAAGCAGATCACTGTTAGTGAACAGTATATCACAAAAATGAAAGTGCTTTAAACAAAAATTTTAAAAAGAGTTTCCTAAAATTTTGTCTCAAGTCCAAATGCAGTTACCAAAGTAAAGAAATTGATAGCTTGAAGCAATACTGACTCTCATTATCTAGTCTACTTTGGTGTTAGATTGTAACTGTTTTCCCATTCTGTTTTTGACTCATGTTCCAGGCTCAAATATCAGATAGGCTTCAGATTCTACAAATTATTATCCCTTCAAAAATGTACTAAATTTTTAAAGTGGTTTTGTAGAGTTCTCATTTTTCTTTTGCCTCCTGGGTGGTATCACATGGAATGTGGCTTGCATGGAAGTGGAGAGCACTTTTAATTGAAGGAAGGATGGACGAGAATGCTAAACAAAAGGGTGGGGAAGTACGTTTTTATTCTTGCTGACTGCACTGGTTGACAGTGCTGGGGAAATGCAACTTCATCAGTAAGTCAATAAATTGTTAGAAGAAAGGAGTTGGAGATTTGGTATGCACAGATATGCAAGTGGAATTGTATTGTCTTGGGAGGTATTCATTTTATCCTTTACTTCATGCAGAGCAGAATAAGAAGGTGTCAAGTCTAGAGACAGAGCTTTGCATGTTGTTTGACTCATTAGAGAAAATTAGTAAGGTAATGAGGCAGGCATCACTAAAGAAACGTTTTGTATGACTGTATTCATATGGTGGTAAACAATTTTATGTAATTTTTCATGGCTTTAATCAGCATTGTGTTTTGAATACAAAAAATTGTTAAAGCAACTCCAAAGCTGGAAAGAAAAGACAACATATGAAACAGAAAAAGTATGTAATCATTACAGGGTGAAGAGTTGGAAGAACTCTCTTAATAAAGTACAACCAAAACCAGCAGTAAAATATAATTGATTATAGAAAAAAAATGAAATTCCTCAAATGCAAAAAAATTTTTTGATCAGTCTTTTAAAAAGACTTGGTTTTGTAAAAGCATTATTTTGATCTCTATCAAATAGAATTTGCACTTTGCAGAAATATCAGTATACTGTTAGCTGTTGACATATTAGTAATAATAATAATAATAATAATAATAGTAGTAGTAGTAGCAAACAACTCAGGAAATAGCAACCTGCTTAATTTTATTATTGAAATAATATAGCATACTTCTTGCATTGGTATCAGTATATAGTAATAGTAATAATAACAACATAATAGCAATCGAGCAATATCCTTCGAGTAAGGTAATCCTCTAGTTAGTCTTTTTATTATGCATGAGAAAGCAATGTCCTTGTAAAGCAGGTTTATTTGGATTTGGAAAAATGATTTGAGATACTTTTGCAGATATCCATTTTCCCAAAGTTTTAGGATCTATTACCTCCCAATTATCTTGTATTAGTAATTTTTCTGCAAATTCCTTGTCTCCTGCAAAGCATGAAGACATATAGAATCTGTGCAGCATTATAATTCACCACAGTTCTGAATGCTTTTTCTAAACTATTCTTAATTGTAAATCAAATGTGGAAATGAGATTTATATGCAAATTACAAATTTTAATGGAATATGCTTGTTCTAACTCTAAGCTTCTGAATATTCCACCTATGGACCTAATCAGTGTTCAGTTATTTCTGTATCTATGTCTATTATTTTGTCTCTAGATAGTCTTAAGCAGTTTAACATTGTTGGGAAAATATTTTATTTTATTTTCTTACCTTGGCTTTCCTTTCATAATCAAATTCTTAGCCAAGAATGATACTAAGAACCTCCAACTGTGTCTGTCTAATTAGTCATTATTTATGTCATTGCATTTTAAGGACACCGATTAGCAGCCCTTTGTTTTTCATCAGCCCCCAACCTAGATGGTTCAAACAGGAGAATATTGATGCAAAACAATGACACATCTCTGCAGTGGGAGAGTGGAAAACCAATTTCTTACCCCAACCCAGCAGGGTGCTTCAGCAATGGACACTCTGCATGTTGCAATGACATCCTTCTATAAACAGCTCCAGTTTTCAGCTCACCCACACACTTGGCTCTTCAGCTGCCTGGATAATTCAGAATCTTTCTTCTCTTTGTCTTTGGTCAAACCAATAAGTGTTCTTACTCTTATATGATGGAGCAGGATGCAAAAGCAGTAATTGTTTATCTTTCCACCAGGAATGATCTGGACCCCTCTTCTCCTCCACCTGTCTTGCTGATAAAAGATGTAGCATGTTAAATTAGATTAAAGATTCATCTAGTTTAGTCAAAGGTCCATCTAGTTTAGTACCTTATGATACCTCACATCAAATGCCTGGGGAAGAGTGACTGTGTTCAAGAAGAAAATAGGAATAATTTCTCAGCAATTTGACAGTCACAATTTCTTTCTGAGAGAAATTGTGTCTTTCCATTTAATTGCCTTGTTACAAATTTCTTTCTTTTTTCTTACAATCATTTTTTTTAAGTGATAGAGACTTAATATCCACAAAATGATGTCATAAATTTTATTATATCAACTTTATGACTTTATGATATTTTGCTATTAATACTGCTGTGGGTATAGTGATTTTTGTAAATAATTATTCCAATTTATAAACTCTCCTTATTGTTCCTGCATTATCAGAAGAGGCAGGGCAAAAGGGAGGAGCTATTTGGAGTTTAGCTCCCAGTGATCATTAAAACCAGCACAGTACCCCAAGTTATTTCAAGGTTATGAAAACCTGAAGTCATGTTTTTATAATGCAGTTTTTATATGTATATATATGGCATGAAAAACTGCATTTCATAAGTGCCTAGAATTTCTCTTACATGACTCAGAAGTTTTTCTAGTGGTTAGAGGTGAACAAAACAATTTTTTTTTACAGATGTGTATAAATTGAGCTAAGATGAAGTAATGTATACCTTACCACTTACAGCACATGAATGCACCAATTTTTTTGCATAAATTTCTTTTTAGGGGTTTAGAATATGGACTGTGAGTAATAATATTGTATATAAGTATATTTCATCAAAACCAAAAAAAGTTCATTTCAGCTTTGTTTGTTGGATTGTCAATACTTATTTCTAGCTAAATTATATCTCTTATAAAAAACTAGATGTTTCTCGGTCTTTGCTTAGGAATTATTTTAATTTCTGTAATTTTCTCAAAGATCTTAGACAATGATTTTAGAAAATAAATCAGCAGTTTTAATTTTTCAAATTTCTTCTGATGCAATTCAATCTCACCATAACAGCACATGCAATTTTGTAAAAATCATGTGTTGAAATAAATGGGAATGAACACCCATATAGTCCTACTATTTTGTGGATTATCAGTCCAGTAAGCATGTACTTTTAGGCTACATTCATCCCCCTTTTCAGTGCTGACACCTATGCACTCTGTGTTACTTTTCAAAAGGAAGAAATCTGTCAGCCAGGATTTTTTTTCATGATAACCAGACTACTGTTCCTGGACTCTAATGAAGCCAGGAGAACTTCTGGCCAGGGGCTTTCTTTTCACCTTTGCACTTTTGTCCAGTCTGTATTCTAATTTTATAACATTTTGGAACTGAATTCACCTGGGTTAGGAGAGTCCAAGTTTACAATAAGAAGGTAACATGGGAGAACAGAATGCTGCAAACGCCCTTGCTCTTCCCAGTGGTTTTATAGAGTTTATTAATTCAAATTCAGTGTCTACCACATGGGTATTGAAATGTTTTTACTTCATTTACTTCAAAAACACTGTAAAACAGATGCTCAAACTACAAATTTACAACTACTGCTCCTACAAATTCTAACACATTTTTTATTTCAGCTACCTATCATTTTCAACATGTCCATAGTTTTGACAATACTTGTCTTAACATTTACCCAGAATCTGACTGTGTTCACTGTGCTGGAACAACTCCACTTGTCTAACGTACTAAAATTTTCTGTTGTAAAAGCAATGCTTATCTGCACATACAAAAATTACTAGTGATTTGTTCTCAAAGGAATGAGAAGGAACATAAAAAAAATGCATATTAAACTTGGCTAGGTCCGGTCTTCAATTTCTCTGTGGTAAACTTCTGTCAAGAAGTTTAAAAGTCTATATTTGAAAGGCTGTGAGAATTGGGATTATTCATGCTGGAAAAGAGGCTTCAGGGTGATCTAATAGCAGCCTTTCAGTACCTGAAGGGACTTTTCTACAGAAAAGTTGGAAAAATATTATTTGCAAAGGCACATAGTTACAGGACAAGGGGGAGTGACTTCAAACTTGGTTATTAGAAAGGAATGCTTTACTGTGAGGGTGGTGAGACACTGGAGCAGGTTGCCTGTGAGTGCCCCATTCCTGGAAATATTTAAGGCCAGGTTAGGAGGGGCTCTGAGCAACCTGGTTTAGTGAAAGGTGTCTCTGCCTCCAGCAGGGGGTTGGAAATAAAAGATCTTTAATGTCTCTTCCAACCCAAACAATTTTATGATTTTTTGTTTCTGAGAAAACAAAGATATTCACTCTGTGCAGAACAGGAGAGAAAAGGAGGGCAAGAGCAAAACTATATGGCAGATGTCAACAATTTTCCCTCATTTTCCAAAGTTAGAAGTTTAGATTTGGTGATTATGAGGAGGTGGCAATTATTTTGCCTAAGACTAATTATTATTTGGTGCAAAATGCCACAAAACTCCATCAAAAATGTTCTTGACATTTCCATACTTTAGTGCACATTTGAAACATCTAATTGCAAATTGTCAAATAAATTGAAACCAAATACACCATATAGGCCAAATTCTTCTTCTTTCTCTGACAGAATATAGGAATCTTAGAATATTATTAACTTGTTATTGTAACTTTGAATATTAATTTTTTTTTACTTACTAAAAAAAATCTTTTATATATTTACAATTCTGTAAACAAATTGCTACATATCCTCACTGTTCTTTTAAAATTGATTTTATTGCAGGTTCTGAGTTTACTCAATAAAGTCTGAATTTCTAAAAGCAAAATTGGACTTTACTCCTAGTCCATTTTAGTGCACTCCATCTTATTAGAACAGGCAGTGAATTGTCAGTATTCACTGATGAGTCACAGCAGTGACTTAAGAATGTAAAAAAGAATGATGTGGAATCCCAGGCCTATAAAAGAGTATATGTTTTGTTTAAAAATTTTCAGGCAACAGTTGCAAAGCCATAGATTTTCAGGAAACATTGATAGCACCTGAGACAATTTAGTACTCTCTGACATTTGGACTAACACATAAGGCATTGGCAGGCAGGTGTTTATAATCTTAGGTCAGGTAGTCTGATAATAAACTCATTTGTGGTCTGGCTCTGGCGATGAGTCTCAGAATTCATTGAAAACTAGCAAAATTCACTTCTTGGAGCAAAGGGTTTATCCTAGACTTCAGGCTTGAGACAAACCAGAAGAACACTGTATTTCCTACAGGGTCAAAAGCTTCTCATGCATACTGGCAGGTTAAAAGAAAAAATGATTTGTCCAAAACCAGACTGTGTTATTCCTCTTAGGGAGTAAATATAAAAATATTCCTGGTAAATTTTAATGTTTGATGGGAAAAAAATAGACCCTTCAAAAAACCCAACAGAGATAAAAAGATATTTAGGAAAGTTAAGTACTGCATTTTCATTCTCTCTCTGCTATGAAAACACATTTTTTACAAGATAACTTCTGTGGTGTTAATTATATATTAAAAATGTTTTCTGGGGAAATATACTGTGACTTGACATACTTATTTGTGGCCTAAATCTGTGTATACTTTTTTTTATTAATAAATAATAACTTAAAATCTTGCAAGTGAAGGTTGTAAATTAAGATAAACAAAATTTTCTACTTTTTTCCTCACTGATGATTCACATTTCCTTTTTTTCACTTGGGAATAAGACCTGAAATTTTGAAATTCAGAACACATGCCAGAATTTTTACAAAGGATTTCACTTTATAAGTAATTGTCTGCTTCTTTTCTACTACTGTACGGAACAAATATCAATTTCCTTCTCTTGAGCAAATCCTGGATATCTATTTTTTTATAATTTGAATATTTTATGGATAATATTTTTGCCTGAGATTGATTAAATTGTTTGAGATCGAGAGTAGTTCTGGACTAACAGTGATTTTATATCTGCCAGTACAAATCTTTATCTTTTTTGAAAATGAATTATCCCTTGAAAGACACAACAAGGTCTTCAGTGAGATAATTCATAATATTTCGTTTGTGTTCTTGCTCCACTTGTGACCTTCCAGAGCCACATAGGGATCCAAGAGAAGAGGAGCAGACAATACATTAATTTTGGCTGTCCAAGTGACAGCAAGGAAACAAGAGAAAAAGACAGCCAGCCTGGGGCCACCAAGCATCCAAATCCCATTTTATTAAAGATCACTGGGAGAAATGTGTCAGTCAATCACATCAGTCCAGCAGGAGAATTTTACAGCTAGGAAGAAGGGAAATATAACACAGAGTAACTTTCTGAAATATTCAGCCTGATACTGATTTTATTGACTGCATGCCAGGTAACAGAAAATAAATAACTGGTTTGGTCATACATCCACTAAGGAACAGTAGGAGTTAACTAGAACTCTTAAATAAGCATATTAATAGAATATTTTTAATATTGGTTAAAACCAAATCATGATTCTTATCCAAAGTTTATGGTGTTGATTTTTTTTCTCCCATTGCCTTCAAGAAATTTTCTGACTTCTGTTTTAGTACTAATAATCGCCTAAAACACAATTTCAAAACCGAAATCTTTCTCTTAGTCTACCTTGAATTCCTTGCTACACATTCAGTTCTGAAGAGGGCCCTGCAATTTGCAGTTTTTAATCTCCTTCTCAAGAAATATTTCCAAGAAGATGAAAAATTTCAAGAGCTGAAACTGAAATATGCGATACTGGAAGCCAAAATGAGAGTGGCAAGCAATGTGTCTGGGCCCTGGAATAGAAAATGGAAGAAGCATTATAAGAAAATCACCAGCAGCAATTTGAACTGTGAATTATGCTGTCAATAGTGCTCCCAAGATATGAGTACTAAATGCGTTCTTCATGGCTCTCTATTTCACTGTTTCTTAGCTTCAGAAAAAAAGCCTTTCAACACTTACAGACACCTAAAAAATCCAATTTAATTCCAGCACTTGATGATAAGAAGGGAAAACCTTACACTGAAGTTAGCAGAAATCTATATTTTCATCTGACAAAGTAAGAAAAGAGAGAAGAATCTTCAGAGCAGGAGATCTTGAGGCATTTATGTCATTTTTTTACTCTGAGAAAAGATAAAGGGAATCACAAGTGTCACCTGAATTCATGGACTCATCAACATTCACAGCATAGATCAGACAAATCACAGTCTTGGCCGACTGTTTATTTTCATTCATGTGATAAACATTTAGGCACTTGGGACTGGATGACTTAACAAGACACCCTTTAAGAAATCCTTTCTTTAGAAGAGGAGCAAAATATCAAAACTCTATTCTTGTCATGGTAGTTAGATGTGAAACAGAGAACTAGAATCTCTCTTTTGCACAAGATATCTAGGCCAATGACAAAAAGAAATAAACATGGTCAAACCTTGTTATTTTTGTATCAAAAAGACCTGCTGGTCACTGAAATGTATCTTGTTGACATCAGTTTAAAAAGAAACAGTAACTTGCATCAAAATTCACAGTGCTGTACAATTACAACTCTAAATCTAAAGAAAAAGTCATGGGGATTTCTTTGACATAAACCAGCCATGCTGCTGAAAACGTCCTTTAGGCTTTTATTTCAAAAAATCCAGAACTCTTAGAAGCTCACAGCTATCAAATTCCTTACACATAAAATACAAATCTATCTCAAAATGTCATTTACAGTGTATTTTGCTGCTTATTTTATACACCTGAGTTCCAGAAATTAAAAAATATAACATCAGCTTCACAGTGAAATAAAACTCACATTCCTTAGTGGCTAATGTATTTAATTGCCATCCAGAACAAACATGATGAATGTTTAAAAATATCCTTTCATTTTAAATGAAGAAGTGGATTAAGGCTAATTGGAGTCTTATCAACCAAATGTTATCTACACATGAGGGACTGACTCTCTGTCTTCTTTCAACAGTTCTTCCTTTAAGTTAGATAATCTCTAAAACTGGTCTTCCTTTCACCACTTCTCAAATCCCTCTGGTGCCCTACTTTTTCAGCTATTTCCAAAGACTTTAGTCCTACTTGTTTAAGCCCAAACTTGAAAGTTAAAGAACAAGCCAAGTAAATGTAATATGTGGCACTACAAAGTTTTATCAAAGCCATTTGATAAATATATATAAAATGTGTACTTCCACTATTAAATTTAATTGCTGTTAAATAAAGCATTTGTATCTCATAAATCAAATATAATTTATCAGAAAGAATTATTATATTATAAATAGATAAACTTCTATAGATAAAAAACTTAAAAGATTATTTTTTTTATTGTAGTTCTCTTATATTTTTAATTTAAATGTTTTTGCATATTGGGAGGTACCTTCCTTTGTTCTTCATTCTGAAAATTTTCTGACAGCTTCGAATTTATTTTTATTTTATATTTGTCTTATTTACATTATGAAATGAGATTAGTCTAACCCTTTCATGCAACTCTTTCAGGATTATTGATTAACCATTTTCCAAGTAGATATGTTTTGTCAAAAGATCTTATTCATGTGAATTAATGACAATGAACAAATCTTTACCTTCACCTTGTGGTCCTAAGAACTTTAAAAATAATTTACATTCCAGTCAGACTTTGAAAATGCTTTTTTAAATTAGCTCCTGAGAATTTTTTTAATGGGAGATGTTCTTTTCCTTCTTTTTCACTTCTCCCATATTTCTTTCCATCTTAAATTGTATTTGAAGTGAATGTTACGAAAAATAGGTAAAACTGAATGTTTTATCTCAGGAATTTCACTAAAGTGAAGTCCCAAGTTACGGCATTTTTTTAAAATCTCACAGAACTCTGCAGATGTTTTAGATACAGATGAAATAATGCATTAATCTCTCTAATAATTTTTCAGTGTTTTAGACTCATTCCAAGTCTTTGGATTAATCAGATTTTTAACACTCTGAAGTGTCCTGCAAAAATAACTTCTGTTTTTAATGCTCTGTACTTCAGCTACCAGGGTAACACCCATCTCCAAACTATTTCTTCAGCTACAGAGAAAAGATTGAGCAAATATATTCTGCTTGGACAAAAATGTCACTTAATGTTCCCTGAGAAGCTGACATTATAGAGAAAACTCTAATACAGTCAGAAGTATGGTGACTCTTACCACTTTTCTTCCTCATTTCAACCCCTGCTACAGAACCCCCTCAACCCTAATTGAGGGAACACATACAAGTGAAGAAGAATACCATGTTTGCTATACAAACCCCAGTTGCTCATTTCTTTAGAATTCAAGCTGTCACCTTCCAAGGTGATTCTTTGCACAGGAAGTACCATAGTTAAAGGTTCTGAAGTACACAATCATTGTCAGAAAGAACAAACAGAACTTGTAAATTTTTCTAAATGGAAATAATCTGTGGAAAATTCTTTTCTTGCTTAGGTTTCTAGGCTGTGTCCTCCTGTCTCCAGAGTGCCTATAAGAGATCTTCCAGAACTGTCAAAACTGTTGTTTTAAATGCTTTTGCTCTTCTCATCATCCACTTAGGATATAGGTCAAAAAGGGATACAAAGAATGGAATAATTTTAGTCTTCTCTAGCTACCTCCTGATGACATAATAGAAGAAAGAAAAATATGGGAACATTGAAGTTGGAAGTGATGAGAGACTGGGAGTCTTTGAGGCTGGTCCAGGGAGCAGTGCAGTGGCCAGAAAGCCACTTCCCTTGGCTGAGCAGATCTGAAGACAGAACTTTCTGTGTAATTTCTTTACTTCTGTGTTTTGAAGACTGCCTTTTGGAGCACATTGTAAATCACTCATGAACAATCCTAAAGCCAAAACAGTTTCCTGTTGAGAAAAAAAAATAGTCAACCTTAGTCATCACTCATCTAAAAAGTTATCTCCATTTAAACTACAAATCCTCCAGTGGAAATGATCACTGTTTGAACTCTGGCAGTGTTTTACATTGAGAAACCCATAACCTAGCAGAGGAGCTTATAGGGTTTACTTTTACTCCAATTCACAGCTTCTGGGTTTTGCATTCCTGTTCCAAGATCTAGTTTCTTGAGGAAAAAAGACCAATTTCAAGAGGTTCATTGGGAAAATACAGAGGACTTATCTAGTTTATCCCTTGCCCTTTTTTTTTTGCTTAATGATGCTTTACAGGTTTTAAGAGTACAGAAATATCAGTGCAGTCTTCACTGTTGTGGCCATGAGGTCATTCTGGCCATAAAGCTGTCTTTGTGGAATACCTTTCTGTACTAAACAGTGGTTTTATTATTTTTAAATCTAGAAAGTAAAAACTTTTTTTCTTCTGGGAACATATTTCAGATGACTAATATATACTAGAATTTCCTACCAGAAAGAAATTAGATGCCCCGTGAAATTAATTCAATAGAGTTTTGTAAAAAACTTCAGTTTTCTCATGGCTAAATGGTATTTTCACAAATTGAGTTAGGCACTAGCTTGTGCTAAATTTGGCACAAAGGGATTTAGGAAAAAGCTGTAAATTAGTTGTTGCTCTTTGCCTTTTGAGCTCATCTAAAAGTTGACAAAGGTTTAGTTAATATTGTTGTATAAATAAGTATAGATAAATAAGATGTGAAATGATAGCATTCCCAACATATGACACACGACACTCTAATTCCCCACACTCTTACTCCCCTTCTGCTGTTTGGTTTAAAATTCAAGCTGTTGTACCTGCAAATCCCAGAGTCCCTTATACTCACCTTCTATCTGGTGTTACCAGGAAGTGATTTCATGGTCTGAAGTTTACATTTTTCTGTAGCAATACAAGCACAGGGACTGAAATAAGAAACAAAACTAGGGAGACTGGAGTAAAAAATATCTTTTTCCTATGGATGAGATCTGATCCTAAATAAGCAAATGCCAGAGTTTCATCTGGCTTCAGTAGTGCTCTACATTTTTTTCTGGAGGTATATAACAAAAATTACTACTTTCTAGGTGTCTCTGTAAAATCTCCTGAACTGTCCATGTCATTTTTCCAAAATCCAAATCTGACTATCTAGTCTCAAATTGTTAAAAATTTAAACTTATTTTTTAGGAAAATTTTACTTGGAGGTAAGACATTATTTTACATTACAACACTGAGTGACAATTGTAGAGCTACCTTCATGTAACCTTCATGAGTTAGTGGCATATTGTTCTTAAATCTTGCTGCTCTGTTGCCCCCTCTCCACCAACGCCCCAAAGACAACAAAGCAAACAACTCAACTGAGTGAAGACCTTCTCTGTGTTCCTTCTCATTCTGTTATCCACTTTAAGTTAGGAATAGTGTAGGCTTGGCTATTTGCAATTCCTGTATCATACCTTGAAAAAAAATTACTTCCTTGTGCCCAACTCATTTCCTAGTAGACATAGTTTATGAGCCAAATCCACCACCTTAAAAGCCAGTAATTGTCCCTCTAAATGAAATTGGCAATTTAATGCAGAGAAGCCAATTACTAAATTGACTAAACAATTTTCATTCTCATGTCGTCTTTGCAGGTGGTCCTTCCAGGTCTTTCTTGAGAGACACTGGAAAGGCAACCAGAACTGTTACTCTCTCCTTTTCATGTCCCTTTGGATAAATCAAGATTAAATGTCCTTGTGTTTGGTGGTCTTGCCCTTTATCCACTAAACATAAAGCTAAATGCTGCAGAGGCAAGGCTTGCTCAGGCATTAGAAAATAAATCTTACATTTCAGCATTTTAATTTGCCTTGGCAAGGCTTTTTGTTTGTATGCTTCTCTCCCAAGGACAGCAAATTGAGACAATCTCACTCAGAAAAGAAAAGTGAATTAGAAATAATTAAGAGAAAGTAGGGCAAGGTACTAAAACAAGTATAAAACTAAAGTCCGAACCTGAAACTTTACTCAGACTTAAACCTATGTGGGAATTGAAAAAAATTTAAAAGGATTGAAATGCTCATTGTGTGACAGTGCAGAAATACTTGTAACCAAGGGTGGTTTTTTGTTTCTGAGCCTTCTAAGAGAGTATTTTCACTAGAACTGGCCAGAGATCTTTGAATATTGAAAAGTTTTCTTATGTTGTAGAGTAATAAAAGAAACCTTTTGAAAGTTTCCCAGAGATTTGTTGCAGAATGTCCGTTCTTAAAGGTTGGGCATTTTACTTAACTTTTTTCTTCCTTCCTCAATGTTAATTTTTTTCACAAAAATTTGTATTTAATGTGAAATATTTCAGATTTTACAAAGAATGAATTTTGATGGTCAAGAAAACCCCATGCAAATTGTTGAAAGTATTGCCACCAATTTTGCTGTGGAGTACACTGTTACAAATTACTGTCTTTCAGTGCTCCAGTCAAGAAAGTATTCTAGCTAACATATTCCAAATGAACTATTTTATTCCATGAAGACAATATTTCCAGAATGAAGAAGTTCCCATGGAAAATTTTCAGACACTACCCACTTCAGAGTGAGAAAAATGAAAGCATAGACAAATCTTACACACTTTTACTTTTTTTTCTCCCTATAATAGGAAAATAAAATATAGGTAATGGCAAAATGAAACTAAAATAAAATGTTTCAATAAATAAGTCTTTAATGAAAATGCTATCTCAGTAACTGTAAATGGTTATTGTCTGCATTGCCTGCTTGTATTTCTTTTTAAGTGATGGAATACATGGAAGGAAAACTGGATGTCTGAGAATGGAAGAAGCTAAGGCTATAATTTAAAATCAACAGAGATGCTACAGAGCAGCATTCCTTCCCAGACTGAGGTGCAGCCAAAAAAGCAGATGTGGCCTGGATTGCCCACTTAAGTATAAAAATGTTGGGTTTTGCTGTTTTGATCTCTTAATTGAGCCACTGATTCTGTAACAGCAGAATAACACTGACTTGCTTATGTTCCCTTAACAAAGAAACTCACAAGGAAGTATAATATCATATTTTGATTATTTTCATTAGTATGAGTAGCTAATTAAAAAAGAAAGAAATTTTATGAGTTTCTATAAGACTAACATTTAAAATATTTTTTTGTTTTATGCCTCAATTGATTTTGTGCATACTATTTTCTCATGTTCTGAGGAGTTGGGCACCTTTTTTCTATTTTTTTTTTTTTGTAAAGAGCTTTTGCATGCCAGACTGCATTTTCCACCCTGCTGCAGCTGTAACTCATGTCCATTAAAAAAAAGGAAAAGAAAAAAAAGTTTAAAAGAGAATGAGAGAAAAAGAGTTTAAAGAAATGACATATTTACCTCTTTGGAGAATTTAATATTTTCTGATATCATTATCTCAGTTAATAAAACATTTATTTAGAGAACGAAATCCAGGGCTTAATTTTCGTGGAGACAATTGTAAATGAACATGTTATGCAGCAATCACACCAATTATGTCTGAGCTATAGAAACAAACACACGTGACAGGACAAGAAATAACTAATAAATGCTTAGAAAATACAAAGGTAAAATAAATAATGAATACCATTTTTCTACTTCAGGCAAAACAAATGGTATCTAATTTCTCTTAATATAATATGCAACACCCAAAGATGTTAACTGGTTTTATTTGCTTATACTGAGCACAGCAAAAAAAAAAATAATTGTTTGTGTTTTATATTCCTTTTTTTAAATACATTTCATGTGCATGAGAGTATAAAATTCTAGAACCTATTTGCTCTTTAACATTCTCTCTTAGCCATAGAAACATTTCCTCTTGTTCAAAAACAAGTCATATGATAGTGACAACTACATATTGATTAGGATTAGGAAAATATTTACAGTTCCAGTTTAGTAAGTCATCTAATGGTAAAGGCCTACATACAGCAGTTCTTATAAAATTTTAGCCCTAGATGGGAAAAAAATTGGACACAATCAGTTCCTCTGATGGAAATTTTACAAATTTAACTCTTCTATTGAGACTGGTATTGGTGTGAACTGCATGGAAAATGATCTCTCTCAGCTTTGCATTTTACTCAGAATAAACTTAAGGTCTGGAACACAGGCTTCCTGATGAACCATTTCTGAAATGCAGAAGGGATGAGGTATGAGGTTTCAGACAACGGCTATAGCTCATTTCTTTGAGTTGGTTCCCTCAACTAATGTCTAGACACATAAAAGGAGACAGCTATTGAAATGCTGAGCACTGCACTGATTAACTTTTAAATGACTTGCTGCCTAGCTTGAGATGGATAAACAGGCTACAATGAATGGAGAGAATAATGACCAAAACTGGAATCCATGGGAGCCAGATTGTTGTGCAGGGAGTAGTTCAAAAATACCTAGAAGCAAATGGTGAGGATCACTGATTGACTAAAGTCCCATTCAGGCAGTGACACTGGGATCTGCAATTAAGAGTTATGCTTCAAGGCTTTCAGCATCACTACATGTAAGAAGGCAATAGTTGCCTGATAGAGCAGGGTCCTCTGAGCTGCAGGGGCTGTGACTGAGCCCCTGCAGAGAAGGTGTTTTTACAGGCTAGAGTGACTAGGGACAGCAGAGTACCTTGGGAGGCCTGTAGGACCTTTCACAATTGCCCAGTGGCAGCTGGGTACCTGCAGGTTACCCAGGTTCCTTTTGTATACTCCTGTCCTTGGGGAAGGTAGATATTTCTTTCTCCAATTTAGTAATCACAGCAACAGATTTGGTCCCGGACTTAAAATGGCTGCATAAGACTTTGAGTTTAGTCCCAGTCTTCACTCGTGTGGTTGAAGTACAGGAGACCTGTGGTCTGTCACTGTCTCTGAGGTGGCTTCAAACTGACAGATTTTACATATCAAAAAACTTCAGCCTAGAAACTAATTATAATGGATTTTCAAAAAAAAAATCTTATTTTTCATCTTCCATGTTTACAGCTGATGGGGCAAATATACTTACTGATCTAACTGGGACTGATGTTTTCTGGACGTAACTTTCGGAAAAGTTTACCTTATAATTTCAAATGCAATTCCTTCCCACCTAGAGGGCAGGGCCTCTGCTGAAAAACTCCTATGAAGCTCTAGAGAGTTTCTTCTAAATTTATTATCTCAAAAACTTTGGTCTTCCATCTCAGAATAATGAATAAGGATATTACTGAAGAGATTTACAGGCAAAATAATGTCAATGCTTCATAATGCTTAACTGACAAAATCATTATCTTGTCCTTGTTAGCAGATTAATTTTCACATCATCGTTGGAGCATGACAAGAATCATTATCTACATTTTACTGATTGAGAATGATTGCAGCCCACATTTTCCAATATGGTCCCTTATTTGCATGATTCATTTTATGAGGTAGCAGATCCCGCTCTCTTTTGAAGAGTTTATTTTCTACAACAGTTTTAAAGTCTTAATAAATTTTTTTGCTGGATATACAAAACTTTCTGAAAATGAAACTAGTTACCATATTTAAGAAATGTATTTAACCTATATTTTGGAATCATAGGTAAAGAAATAGTGGTAAAAAGATGCTAGAATTCAAGATGGTATGAATTTCAAGCCCACCTTCTACAAATTGACTTTATCTCTTAGGTCTTTGTTATGAAACACATGAAGAAAGAAAGCAGATTAAGTTATAGGGAAAAAAATCTTAGTATTTTCTCATTTAAAAGCAGAAAAGGTGGTGACACATCATAAGTCTTCTTTAAGTATGTCATAGAGGAAAGTCTACAGTCTTAAAGCTGCTATTGTGGCCAGGTCGTGGAAGTGCAAATATCCCATCTGGTATACACTACTTGTAACAGTGAAAATACTGACCACCACAGCAAAAATACAAACAAAAGAGGAAAAAATAAATGAATACTTCAGATAGCTTTAGAATTCACACCCTAGTTATCCCTGTTCTGAAGTTTTATAACATCAAGATTTATATTTTTAAGAAAGAATCTTTAAATATCAAAAGATGTGACATTCCCTTGCAACTAAAAAAGAAAATTCCTGTTCCTTGGTTATCCCATGTCTTCACAGACTCCAAATTTTGACTAATAAGAAAATAAATACTATCATATGAATCACTAATGAAGCCAAAATGTTTGGCTTTCTAGATTCGGATTGGCTGGAGGATCCAGCTGGGAGCAGTGATAAACACACAATTCTCTACATGCTGCTCTCATTCCTTGTCAGTCCTTTGAATAAACTCCCTGAGTACATACATGAGGCTTTGCACAGAAGCCTGTGTAACCTACTTGAAAGATTTTGACTTTTTTTTGCTTTCCCTCACATTCTCTCACTTAAAAATTGGGTTTTTTTTCTTTTCAACCTCACCTTTGTGCCTTATGCTGACAAAAGCAGTGTTTATAAGAGATTTTGGAGGAGTTTTGGACAATATGAAAAGGGAATAGTAAGAAAAAACAGAAAGAAAAACTTAATTATGAAAATTGCATTTTTCTTCTTTTTCAGATGAAAAAAATAAAATTATGAGAATGTGCATTATAAGGAATAATTAATATTTACTAACATAAATTCATTTGTATTTAAACAAACAATTTGAATTTATAATATTTGTTATGGCAATAATAATAATAAATAGTCAATAATACATGCACATGGGTTCCTATGAAATCAATATGTTTTATTTTTATTTTAATACTTTGTTATAATTGTAGGCTATTTTAAAAAGTAAATAATGCTAAAAAGTGCTATAACTTGGAGAGATGAGGATTTCTCTTCCTCCCAGAGTGAAAGTCCTGCCCAGTTGCAGAGCATCTTTGCAGGACACTTCAGTGTGGTGCTATAATTAAATTAATGTATGGCATGAATGGATGGGCCATATAGAGACAAAGGTTTCAGCAGTGCTCTCTGAGAAAAGGTAAGTGTAGGTGACAGCTGTAGCAGCAGTAGGCTTCAGTAGGTTTCACAAATCCCTTATGAAGTTTGGGAGGGAAATAAGGGCTCTTTCATAGACTACTCTAGTGTTTCTAGTGTTGGGGCTGGGGGGCGTAATCTTTTTTATCCTTTCTTTTTTCTTTCAGGAAAGCTGTGTACAGTGTCTCACCAGACCCCCACGAAGAGACAGCTGCTGTTGCTGTTACAAGTACATTTTGTTGTTGTCATTGTTGGAGTTCTTCATCTGATTCTTATTGAACAGAAGTGACAGTTTGATTTCACTTGCTTTTTAAATGAAAAGCTTGTCCAATGTCTCCTGCAGGAGATAGTTTAATGAATCTGAAGAACTAAAATTCCCTGGTCTTTACTGTCATGAGTACTTCACATCTAGTCTGTAGGAGGTGGCTGTGAAGAAAGGAGAATAAACAAAGAGAATGGTGTATGAATCCAGAGACTCATCTGATTCATTTTTACTCTGAGGCAGACTGAGGCCATGGAGACCTGCTCTCACTAAGGAACAGGCAATCACATTAAAGCTCAGGGCTTTCTGGTTTAAAAAACCCTAACCCCAGTCTTAACCCTAACCCCAGCTCTAAGCAGGTAAATCAGTCTAGGGTTAGGGATGGTCCCAAGGAAAAATCTGTGTAGGCAGCCAGGTTAGGGTAGATTCTGCTCACCTTGGGATGCCTTTTGCAGCTGCAGTGTGCTTGGAGCTCTGGGTTTCTGGTTTAGAAAACCCTAACACTAGGCTTAACCCTAACCCTAACTCTAGGAAGGTAAATCAGCCTAGGGTTATCCATTGTCCCAAGGAAGAAGCAAAAGGGAAATACCATGTTCTAATTGCAACCAATCACAAAATTTTCATTGGTTTGTGTTGCAGCATGATTTTCCTCGGGTATTTTTTCCAAGGATACTTTTTGTGATCCAGGAATAAACTGATGAGATAGGATACAAACAGGATAAAAAGACAAGCTCTTTCCCCATGAGGACAGTGAGGCAGCATGGCAGATCATGCTGAGAGTCTGTGCCATATCTGTACCCGAGGAGTTTCAAGCACTGATTTGTCCAAGGCAGGAACAGTTTGGAATGACCCCAGAACTGGCCCTGGTTTGGGCAGGAGGTTTGGTTAGAGACCTCCTGAGGCTCCTTCACAGCCTTAATGGTTCTGTGATTTCTCAACAGAAATCACACCAAAGCTTTTTCAGCAGCCATCATTAGTAATGATTTTACAGATATTCATTAATACACAGAACAGTTTCTCAGCATGAATTGGACACCTTAATATTTCTTCTCTTTCACCATTTTGAATAATTAACAATCATTTTGAGTCTTTTGGAATCTAATGGACTTTATAATAAATCATTCTAGTCTATCATAGGTTTTCAGATTGATAATTTGGCAAGGTACATGATAGAGAACATTCTAGATGCTCTGTTTTGGTGGAATTTGGCAGTAAAGAGAAGTTGCATGAAATAGTTAAAAATTGACAAAGAAGAGAATGATATAGACATCACATAGGTTAATTTGGTAAGACAGAGTCAGGCTGAAAACAGACTTTGAAATATAAGTACAAAATAATTTAGAAGAAAAATACTATAACAAAGTATTAAAATTTTTACCATCTAATATTAGTTTATTCATTATACTTCAACCACACACAAGCTACAATTGGTTCCTCCATACCTACTCACCTTTTCATGAAGTCATTTTTTATTTTGCTCTTATTTAGGATGACACCTATATTGTGCTCTGGGGATTGGTGACACAGAACAGTGGCAGGACAGAGTATCACTCTTTGTCATTGACTCTGAGACTCAGCAGGGTCTGTAACAGGCTCTACCTGTAAACACCTCTTCATTCCCTATCAGGAATAAGGAGGTCTGCTTTCTGTTGTGGGTCTCCTATGTACCACCTGTTGAAGGACACCTTTACCTTCCCATGTGTCAGCCACTGCAATCCCCTGTGTGCTCCTCAGGCATGAAGTTGTGCTCTTCCTTGAGAAATGCCTTGGTGCATTATTTTGCTGGCTAAACCTTGCACCAAGAATTCCACATTACATTGCTTAGTTATTACTGGTCTTCTTTATATGCTCTGTTCGACACTGTATTGGCTTACATTTATCATTAGGAGCGCTGCTTTTATGAACACTGAGGTAGAAAATAGAGTAATTTTCATTTGCATCTTACATTTTTGCTGTCTTAGGAGAGCCTAAATAGGAGAGCCCTATTTACAAATGTATCATTTAGAAAATAAGTATTCTACGAGACAAAATTCATTAAAAAATTACTTCATTATTTTTAGATGAATGAGAAGGGCTGTAAGAAGACCAGACATTGGTTCAGCTCATGACAGAAATTACATATTAGCTTTGTTTCAGGAGATCACACAGTGACTGATGCTCCTCAGAAGTCAAAAGTAATAAATATGTGGTTTCATGGTATGCAAGTTAGAACCAGATAATGGATTCCAGATCTGCATCTTCTAGTCAATTTTATTAGAGTCAGCTGCTCTTGGCTTTTGCTTTGCTCTCAGCAAAGCAAATATCTGGAGTCAGATATCCCATATCTTCTGATAAAGCATAACTCATTAAAATCCTTTTTGTCCTTAATATAGGCTCCATTTTGATCTTGTATGGTTTGGATTGTTGGGGGCTTTTTTGAGGGGTGGGATGATTGAGGGGAAGGTTTTTGGGGTTTTGATGGGTATTGGGTTGTTGAGGGTATTTTCCCCCCCTGCAGTTGACATAATGACATACAATAATCCAAAACATTTCATTTTCTGGAAAACAAAACTAATATCCACCATCAGTCATTGTCATACCAATCTAGCACATCTTGTGCTCCAACATTTTTTTAGCCAGTTTCTTCTACAAACACAGTTTATATAGATTTACATTTATGACTCTTGCCATTGATGAAAATGCTATTACTTCTCTCTAGAGGGATAGAGCTTTGTGTGTAAAATCCATTATGTCATTCAGCTTCAAAAAACACATCTATGGTGTCATTAGTACTGGGGGAAAAAAGAAGAAAAACACCCAAAACCCCATGTAAAATAAAAAAAAAAAAAAAAAAAAAAAAAAGGGAACGTGCTGAGGAAACCCAGAACACAGACAGGCCCTGAGTCAATATGGCCACTGGGTGTCATTGTTTACTCCACCATGCAATATTCATCCCTCTAAACACGAAATGCAGCTGGATGTAGACAAGTCTATCAGTCATTGTCTGAAACTGGAGATCTATTTAGTAACTAGCAAAGGATAAATACTTTTTTCTTTAAATGGAATAACCACATATATGTTAAAAGATCATCTATCTTATTTTGTCTTGTCCAATGTTTCTTAGACATTGAAGTTTGTTTCTATAAACATGTCCATTAGTCCCTTTTCTTTTAAGTAAGCAGCTCTTTTTATAAATACATTTAATTTGTTGTGGAAAAGAATGACACCAAATCAATGATATTGCAAATTATAGTTCAGAGATCAGACCAACTAATATGCTGACAGTGGAAACATTTACTCTCCTCATGACATTCATCCTTCATTTGGAAAAGCCAGTCTACAAATGTTTGTTTCCATTATGCAGTATTTCAGATTATTTTGAAATAAGATCATTTGCTATTGAATAGTCCAACTACGTTTTTAGGTCAGCACAATGAACTGAATGGTGTTTATTTTCACATCAATGAATCATGAATAAAATAAAACAGTTAGACTTTCAACTGGTAGTTTCTTTATGTAATGTCAAACATGATTTTACTAAGTCTGTGCTGAGCTAGAAGTCCTGGGGAGCGACACATCAATTGAAACAGTTCCTTTCCAGTGTGCTCAGCAGCTTGAATAGCAGATGGATAGGAAGACCAGTTCATTAGTAGAAAGGATAATTCAGTCTCTGCTCAGACAGCAGTAGACTCTTCAGTAGGTCAAATGTGAGTAGACTGGAGTACCTAGATTCTTCTGGCTGCTGTGTGATATATTTGTAGCATGAATCATGCTCTGCATTAAATAGTCAATGTTTGCCAAAATTCAGTGCTTCCTGACATGTGAAATGCATCTCGTACTTGCACAAATAAATAACTTCAGCACTTCGGTTCATTTACTCACTTTAAATGGCAACTGTTGATTTCTGTATAGCTGTGAGAATATTTCATAGCAGTTTTATGTTGATGTCAGAAGATAAATATTCACAAAACAAAGGAAAGAAAAAGGCTTGAAATAGTTATGCTTGAAGAGAGCAAAGGAGAAACTGAAAACAGCAAGAAAAGCATAAAATAAATACAATGAATAATAAGAATATTGCTTCTATCTTTACTTGCTAAGCTTGTCAGTGCTAAATTATTTTCTCATAATAAGTAAAAGTCCTTTATTATACCTAAAGAAAAAAGGTTCTGATAGACTGAATTGGCTTAAGAAATAAAGGACAAAATGCAGCCCTCTTCTCCTGCCTCCACTTTCATGCTCCATCCCCAGGACAGTGGTGTCTCTGTTTGAAGGCCAGTGGCTAGTTGGCTCACATAATACAAACACTGTGAAAGACTCAATAGCCAGAGAGAGAGATTAATGAAACTGGTAAAATGCTAAAGGAAAGACCAAGGCGAGGAGGAACACAAGTCAAGAAGATCAGACCAAGGTATTCATTTAGCAAAGATTTTGTGTCTGAGACAGTATTTTTGTCTACTCATTTTCCCATGAAACTATAGGTCAATCTGCATACACAGAAAACCACATTTTTAATTTATTTTGAATTCTTTCCTCTGCAGAGATTTCCTTTTAATTTGAAGATGCTCCCACTATTAAACATTTCCATTTTCTTATTTCTCACTGAAATTGAGAGGACATTTTTTAAATCAAACATATGGTTTATCTATCTTTTCTGCTTTAATTTTTAAATTTATTTGCATTTCTAATTAAATATGAGGATTGGAAAGAGGTGTGGATATATTTTTTTTTTTCATTTCTTTTAGTGATAAACTACATTAAAACATTTATGTTTTCCCTCACTGTAGCTGGTTCATGATAATTTTCTTAAATCTTTGGCCATTCTTCTGGAAGCAATCCTCAAGGATGGCAGTTCCATAAAGCTTAGAAGCATTTAGTATGGAACATACAGCATTGCTGTAATTTCATTGTCACTGCATATTAGAAACCCTTTCATGTTTCTCTGGGTCTGTTTTTATCAGTTTAACACCCTTGGGAATAAATTTGGGAATAAGGCACACAGTAAAACCAGATTATATCTTAAACAGAGTAAAAAAGCTTCTACTCCTTCATTGTCTTGAATCAGTCTGCTGATTAGAAATGGGAGGATTGGAAAATATTTGTGACATTATTAACACTATGTCAATTTTAAAATAAAGTTCTTAATATTTATGAGAGAAGCTTTAAAAAGCAGTTCTCATCTCTTCAGCTCCACGTGTATCTTGGTTTTGCTGCACAGAAGGTGGTTCAGACACCCTTAGCTCTCTCCTCTCTACCTTCTGTAGCCCAGACTGATTATAGACACTCCCGTCATTTGCTCTTAAAGAACCACTGACTAGAAAAAAGCAAAATGCTGTCAAGAGAGTATGAGAAGAAGAGTATGACACAAATTTAAGATTTGGAGTGAATATGTGCTTTGGACATGCTGTGTGTATGGACTTTGGTGAGCCAATCCAGAATTCAACAGTGCACTCTCGGGTTTAATAAAAGTATCACATGAACAGCCATAAGGAGGCCAGTACTATGAAATAGCTCATCTTAAGGATGCCTTGAATAACTTGTTTTTTTAAAAGGAACACATGTGAAAGGTCAAAGTCAGAAATTCACAGGCATACATATCTCATAAAAAAATAAACAAACCCAGATGAATAGCTGCTGCTAGAATAATGCTAAAGACTAAGTTCATGGACTAAGATTAAATAATGATCACTATTTTCCAGATCATACTAGCAAAAGAGAAAATATTATTTAGTGTATTTATTGTAGTCTTCAGTGAGAAGGATTATCTCAGAGATAAGCAGAATATTTGACCTGTCCTTGTCAGATAGACATGTTCAGTCATCTTTAAATTATTGTTTTATCAAATGAAAATACACCAAGTGCTTTCAACAGCATCTGAACTGGAAACACAAGGCTGACAGTGCTGCACTTCACCTATTAGACTGAGCTTCCAAAGAGCTGTTTAGTGGCAATATGGGTTAAGTATCCATACATGCATCTCTGTCAATTCCTCGGTGAAATTTTCATTTTACTCCCAGATATTAAAACAACTGATGGTGGGCAAAGAATAATGGTCATTAGTGTTATATGTCATCAACATACTGCCTAACAAATAAAGGTACAATGTACCTGCAAAAGCTTTTGTAGAGTCTTGTACCCTCTTCATACTCTGCTGCTGCTCCCTGAGCAAAGAACATGCAAATAGTTAAATGTTGTTTTATTTCATTTTTCACTCATCAGTTCATTTAAAAGTACACAGGAGACTTGTAATCTAGCAGCTCAGCAAATGAGAATAGATTTATTTTCCATTCAAGCTCAAAGTGTTTGTCATGGATAATGATGGAAATACCAGGGCCTTGGAAAGTCTTTTTTGATAAATGCACCCTTTAAAAACTGAGCTTCTGCTTGACATATCTGAGGGCGTGTGAGTACCTGAGCATGTGTACACTTAATGAAAATATAATTTCAAAAGCCTAGCTAACTATTATCCACATAGGTGTATGTATAAAGATGCATTAGAGTAATTTCTTGGTTTTATTATCTCACCAAAATGCTGCTAGCTTGTATTTCCCTGACAAACAGGAAAAATTAAAGACCATAAAAGAATATGAGAAATTTTCTCTTTTCCTCCCTCCTTCTCTCCCTCCCTTCCTTCCTTTCTTACTTGTAATACACTTCTTTTATACCAGCTATTGTCTCCAATGGTAGCAATATCATGTATTGTACACTTGCTAGCATGATAATTAATAATTAAACTGCTATAGCTGTTAGAGTTATAACCCTTATTTCCATGAAAAAGGGCAACTCTGAGAAACCCCAAGTAAAATGGAATAAATTGTACCTTTTAGAACAGAAATACAGGACATGAAAAATTAGGGATTTTAGGCAAGGTCATACTAGACTACTTCTTTAACTTTCCATCCTGCAACAAGTTAGGGTTGCAGTAATTACATTACAGCTTTCTTCATAGAGTACAAAAGACATGTAATAGATACCAGAACTAAGGAAATATAAGAAAAAATTATAATGAATATTTATGCTGAGGAAATCTGGTTGTACTGCCTGTACTGAAGTGATCCAGAATAACAAAACGACTGTAGATGATTCTCCCACCCCAACCTTGGAAAAAGGTTGTGAATGCTTTGTGAATATTTTGGTTCTTGGAGTTCCTTAATGCAAATAGATACTCTCAAGCAATGAGCAAACAGAGTATCTGACAGATCTTCAAAACAATAATCAGTGAGCTATGAAATTAATTTGCTATTTAAAAAAGAGATTAAAAATATCATGAAGTTACAGACTGGTGCCCGAACTTATCTGTAAATCCTTAAGCTTAATGGAAATCATAGGTCTTAACTTTAAAAAAAAATTCAATGATGACCACCAAAATGCTTGCATAATCTTCTCTATAAACCCAACATATTTGGGGTTTATTCATGTTTATATCACAGATTTCCTGATCACATGCTGATTTCCTTCTAAGAGCCATAATGTTCTTATAAAATAAATCAGAAAAAGCCAATGTTTATCATTCACATCATCTGCTAAAAACAGATGCAAATGGAAAGCAAACTCTATTAGACTACCATAAGTGCTTTTTAAACAGTAGAAGTGCTTAGAAGTAGAACAGCAAAAGCATTTAGTGAGCATTAAGGGGTAGCTAGATTGCAAAATGCTACTTGATCCCCATACAGAACACAATAGTAACTTATGCTCTTAATTGCATTCTATTTTATTCAAATGCATGTGTTGTGTTCATTTTATCTAAATTTATGTGTTTTATGTATGTCTGTACACTAAAAAGACTGCTTCAATCAAAAATTTCAAAATACAGAGCTTTATTTTATGGTGTAGTAGTTGAAGATTAGAAAGGATAAAAGGATGATCTTTCATATCAAGGTTTATGGCATCGAATCACATGGATTTAACCCACATTTTTACTTGCATAGGAACTATGGTGGAAGAAGACAGCAAACCAAAACAAAAAAATTGTCATCCTGTTTCATGTGACAGGAAAGGAAATCCATCACTTGTGTTAACAAACATTTCACTCACTGGATAGCTTAATTTTAAAAAGTTCTATATGATTTTATGACCATGGATAACATTTATAATAACAAGCAATGAGAATTTAGCCTCATGCTTGTTCTACATGGCAGTCACTTTCTGTGGTGAAGAGATCTTTCTCTGTGCAAAGTAATGTTCTTGCCATTGTTTGTCTAAAAGCTTGTCTTTTGTATCACCAGGAACGTTTGTATCTTTCTAAAACAGCTGTGAGGCATTGCCATCAGTGAGTAATGACTCAGACACAACATCATGAGATACATTAGACATGATGGAACAGTGAAAGGCATATTACAATTTTTTAAAATTTCTTTTGGTCTGCTTTAATTTCATATGATTCTACAGCTTTTAAAATATGATCGGTTTTCCCCTCAGTTATAGAGCATTAATTTTCCCATCTTTAACATCACTCCCACTGGCACTTTAAGTCTTTGGATAAAAGAAAATGAAAGGAGTATATCAGTGGCAGGATAAAGAGAAGTAAGAAAAAAGGTTTCCAGCCTGCAGCACATGACTCATGTTCTCATGGAGATCGACTCCACATGACAAGTGACTTGAGATAAAAAATGAAAATTAGTCCTTTCAGTATTTTAATATTCCCTACAGCAGAGCTTGGAGAAAGTATGGAACTGGAAACCTGAAGCAGAATTATGTGGCTCAACCCTGAATTTTGAAACCCTTGCTTTTTTAAATGTTAGAAAATTACACTTGTCTTAGAATATGGTACACTGTTTAAAAGCAATTGCACTGTCAGAGAACAGTATGTTCTCTTTAAACAATTCCTTGGAGAACATACATTTTATTGAGCCTTGAATTGGAGTAACAAGTCATATAAATTTTGACCTAGATAGAGTCTCTATGAGAAATCATTCAACATAAAAAGTTTAAATTAATTTATATCTAATTAAACACATGGAAAAATCTGTTACCTATAGCAGATTTCTAATATTATGTCAATACCCTATTTATTGTTCTGGCCCTGGGTTGGCTCTACTCAAAAGAAAAGCTCTCATGTAGGGTTTCAACATCCTATGGGTATGATTTTTTGGGTGTCCTTAATTTATACCACAGCCTGAAAATCCAGGACCCAGAGTAACTGCTTCTAGCTCTTCTATCTTCTTGCTGAGAAAACCAGTGACAGACTGATTCTTTCAGGCTGTCTCAGGCCTCATCCTTCATCCTCAGTGCAGAAAAATGCAGAGTTGGAAGTGTGAACAAGCTTTGAGTTAGTTTTACTTCCATGCTGATTATTCATATACTAGAGAAAAATGAGCTGCACAGGTGCCATGAATACATAGTGTACAGACTGCAGTGTCAGGGAGACTCCTGTCTGTCCATGAAGGGAGCTTCAGAAAAAATCTGTCCAGTTGATAAAAGGAACCTGGACAATGGGCTGTGTGTATCCAACTCTTACACCCAGGACTCAGGAATCATCTAACTCTCATCACCAAGAAATATTTCTCATCACCTAGAGCCTCCGAGACACTGCCAAGGGGCTGACAGAGGTGACACGAGGGCTGGGGGTGACCTGTGCTGTTCTGAAGTACCAGCAGGAGACTATGGGAGATAGGCTGGATCTTGACAAACAACTCTCTCTGTGCTCCAGCAACTGAATCTCAAACACAAATAAGGCACCATTGATTTCCTTTCCAGCGTGTCACTGTCACTTGCAGCATGTCTAAACAGAACTTCAGCTGACTGAGACAAATTTTTTACCACAGAATTCTCCAGGAAGCTTCAGCCCAATCATTCATAATGTTTTAGTATTTCATCTCATGGGAGGCAGTTTGCTTCACATTAAGACAATCACTCAGTCTAAAAGAAGGTATTACTTCTCACACTTTCCTTGTTGCCAGGATAATAGGCAAAAAAAGAGACTGCTCTCCTTGTTTCATGTCAATCTTTGGCTGTGACTTGATCTTTTCACAGACAGAGCATAATTCAAAGCAACTCCTACTGTGTTCTAACAGTGTCAAGGCCACTGTAAACTGAGCAACCATGGGCAACAGAATTAGCAAAGTAAAACATGATATTTCAACAATTTTATTAAGTATTAATTGATCCCAACTTGTATGTGCTTTCACATCACATGCAGTGTGGTTTCTTGCTCCAATTAATATAAAATAAATTGTACCAGTCATTTGCAATTATAAAAATATTCTGTCCCTTGCTGTTTAATTCTGAAAGGAAACTCAACCAACCAAGGTGTTGCACTAAAGCACAGGGAATGAGGAAAAGAAACAAGCCCAGGGCTGAACCAGAAACCTCCATTCTGATGCATCGCTTCAACCTCACTGAGTCCTACAGCACCCTCACTTTATGCTCTTGTGCTTTGAAAGTGTACTTGCTTATCTTTCCAATTTTCTTTAGAAGGTGCTCAAGCATTTTAGAGAATCATAAATTTGCATGATTTTCTTTGCTCTGTTTTCCTCAGAGTCAAGGATGAATGCAGCCGACTTCCTAAAGTCAGTTGAGAGATTTATATTTACTTCAGTTCCAGACCTCACAGTTGAGAAACTGATGTATCAGGAAATCCAAATAATAAATCCCTTAGATAGAATAAAATGTAAGACCATGGTCTTGTCTTTTAACAGAAAAGCAATTCCTGTAATATCAAAGAGACTGTTGATATGAATAAAGAATACTGAAATGGAAGGACTATCAGAATTGTTTCCAAAGATATAAGAAATTATTCCTATGGAGGATACTAGGTTTTATTTACATAAAATGAAGTTTATAAATCTTCATATAAATATATAAATGCAATATTAATACTAATGCTAATATATCTTTATCTTTATTTGTTGTATTATATGTATATGCACACAACATAAAGAGGATTTTTTTTCTTTTCCATCTTTTCTATGAAAAATATACATGCACATTTTTCATCTCTAAGTGGCAATTCTACGCCTCTGAAACAGGTAGATTCCTATGTAATATTAGATTTTAATAGATTATTATTACCACTTTTTTCTGTTTTTTCTTCCTCCCTCTGGATATCTGGATACAATAGCTTTTATTTCTTTTAATTTGGCATTTAGCAGCTTTATTTTGCTAGTTAACTTGGGTCTTCTTTACCGCAGTTTGTATCTGTATTTAGGTATCCCCCAAAAATAAGGAACTTAGATTTCAGATACCTAAATGGCATGATAAGATTCATAACTAAAGAATTTAGACTGAGGAGGTGAGAAGATTTAGTTTCAGGCTTTTTTATTAGTTTTTGTGCTATGAAATTGTTATGTTTGGGGAGAAAGTAAAGGGCTACAGTCCATTATAAGAAAATCATGCCCTGCTCTTGGCAATTATATCCCAATTATATCCCAATTTCTGTTTCCAGCAGCACTCTCCCTGTTTTAATGCCTCAAAGTCTCTATTTGATATAAATTCACACATTCAAGTAAACAAAGGTAATTTGAGTATCATGTTACAGCCTAGTAAATGTAACCCAAGTGCAGGTCCGTCCCCAGGAGATGGATGGCTAAGAAAAGGATGAAATAAAACTGTCTCTGTAGCAAACAATCTCACCCTACATATGATACAGTACTGGTCTTGAACTGCACACCCTGTTTCTTTAAAAATGTGCCAGAAATGATTTTTTTCAGAGATGCAGCAATATGTGGCAGGGCATTCAAACCCTGGAATGGTGTGTCCAATGAGGCTTTGATGTCTCTATTCATGGAGATATTCAAAACCCAACCAGACACAGCCCTGAAACTGAATTTTTTTTGAGTAGAGGGCTTGGTCTGCCTGACATGCAGAGAGGACTTGCAGCTTCAGCTAGTCTATAATTCTGTGATTTGTTTAGCTGTGTCAGAGCTTACAGTAGTTATTGATCTTATATGATTTCAAAAAGTTTCTTTCCTGAAGAATTCAAGAATGTTTTTGCCTCTGAGCTTGTGACCTGTCACACAGGTTGAACAGATGAAAACAAAGCTGAATAGTGCAGCTGAAAATCAATATAAAGCAATGAGTATGCCTGATGGATATAACTATGAGTTAGTCATTCTTTCAGCTGTCTGGACTTGTAAAGCAAAAAAAGCCCACAACAAACCAATCAAATTTACAGCCTGAAAAACAAGAGTTGCTAGAAAGAGGTTCCGAAACATTGCCAATAAAAAAAGGGATATTTTTCCTACAAATATTTCCTTTCTGATAAAAGACAGAAGTGAGATTGAGTTTCCCAAGATGAGCTCAGAGACAATGGAAAGCATCCACTACAGGCTTGCCATGATTGTGAGGAGCATGAGACACACAACAACACAAGGAATGTTTGAGGAGGATGGACTCGTTAGAAATTCTAAAGCATAAGAAGGAGTATGCCTGGGGTTGCTTGGGGTTATGAAGGCACAAAGAAAACTCATTTTGTTAGTGGGAAAGAGTAAAAGAAAGTGTAATGGCCAGGTATGTCACTCAGGCTAGGAATAAATAGGTGTTCAACAGGAGAGGAGTGAACACTGGATCAGATTTTTAGAGCAGATCTGGACTCCCCATATTGGACATTTCAAGACGCAGCTTGACATAGCCATGGATGGCTTGATTAACCTGCTCTTGACCACATGTATACACCTAATAACCCTTTTTTCTTCACATGACTTGAAAAAACTTGTAACTTTAGGATTTGTAAAGCAGACACTGCAGCAACTGTCTCATACAATGCAGGTGTTGGTTTTTCTTAATTAGTGACCACTAATGAGTCTTTGAAAGAAAACATTATGTGACATAGCCCAGACTGGTTTACAGTCCCTAAAACTAAATAGATTTATCTAAAAGATATATTTATTTTCTTTAAATACTCTTCTATCAAAGGGCCATTCTCAGTATAGGAAGGCAGACTGACAAATAGATATTCTGAAAAAGAAAAATTCCTTTTTTTTGAGAGCTGTGAGGAGATTAGAAGAAAGACCTCAACTACTCTAGTATTGACAGGGAAAAGAAAGTTATACTGGAAAAAGTAAACAAATGCAACTTTCTTAAAATAAGGTGTTTGAATAATTTTATTTATTGATTCAGATATTCAGGGGAGTTTGAGTGCTATTTTAATAATATCCTTTTAAAAGGCTCAAAGGCTAATGTGCAGGTACTTCAGAAAAGGTAATTCTGACATGCACAGCCATTTAAGTTATTCACAGAATCCAATTTTAAGCACCTGATTTCCACTCCTTAATAAAGAGCCAGACTTTTTATTCCTCCCTTGTTCAATGCTAGAAGGAAATCCCTCTCAAAACCAGTTCAGAACAGCTACAATGAAAGGATCTGCATCTCCATTATGAAGACAGACTAAAAGTAGCCTCTTAATTTATGGTCCCATGCAAAGCAGACATTTAAAGCTTACCCACTTTCGAATTACACTTGCATTTTCAAGTACTTATTTTATATCTTTACATAAGTACATTAGTATTTTGTGTCACTAAGGGCTCTTAAATGTATCTCTCCATTGTGTCAGCAAATCCTGCAGTTTATTTGTATAAACTGTAGCATAAAGATATATGACACATTTAAATGTATCCAGATTGTAAAACGTGACTGGTAGTGTACTTTAGTGGTCTTTCCACATGTCTATGTGCATCTGAAGCCAATAACAAAAGGCTTTCCAGCTGTGACCAATACTTCACTTTCCATAATTTCCCATGAAATTCAACCCAAAATAATATTTATTACACTGAAAACTCATAATAATTTGTTGTCATATATGCTTCTTGCATAGTCTTCAAAAAATTTGATCTTGGATTAGCCTTGAATTTTACAACCTGTTAAGAACAGTTTTGCAAGTGAAAACATGCAAACACAGAAAAGCAAGCCAGCAAAACTGCCTGGAACACCTAAAGGCTAACTAATCAACCAGAGTGAAAACTTTTAATTTCCTGAAATATTTTCAGTCTTAAAACAGTTCTTTAAAGCAGTTTTTAAGGATTAGATGCTTTTCACATGAAGTACAAAAACATATTTTACACCATGAGAATAGAAGAATTATGTACTCAGGTTATTCTTTCGAAATATACAAAGAAAATATTGGGTAAATTAAGCTGTACAGGTGAACTTGTTTTTGAGTACTTTGATGGACAAGGGACCATCAAATATATTCTTGCATAGAGAATAAGATTGGGCAATGTAAATTCCTCTTGCACTCTGCATCTGTCTCTCACCTTCATTTTAATCTCTTCTTCCCTATGGTTTTTTCTATAGTAACTGGGAGCTATTCCAGTATGTCTCCTTTAAGTTGCTCTCAAAGTGTCTTCAGATAAGATTAATCCAGAACACAAGTTAATTTCTGAGTTACTGATCTAAAGTGCTTTTAGATTCAAAGTGAACATAATCACTTCTAGCTTGAAATGATACAATGGAACTCTAAAACAGGCTGAGTGGATAAAATAAATTTGCTCATTAAATCTGTCAGGAAACGATTCAGCTTTGCTACTGTTGCTGAAACTGAAGATATTGGGGTAGAGGGAAGAGAGTGAAGGAAAGGCTGGACTTATGGTGTACCTGCTGTTATATGGCATATAATGAAAGTGGGAAAACTTAGCTCATAAAAATCACATGGACTGATCAAGCAGTGACATGGTCTACATCACTGAAAGGTAGCCGTGAATTGGTCTATACTGGAAGGAAGAAAACATAATTTATTAACCATGTGTGGTCACCTGTTCCTCTTCAAAAGGACAGTATTCCTCTCATGTATGAAAAATGAATGGGGATAATGTATGCAAATTATCAATCTCTCATATCCCAAATAAATTTTGAGAAATTTTCCTAAATAAAGCCTGAAGAGACCAATTCCCACTCCTATGCAGCTCTGTTAAATTGTACAACAGAACTGATGAAGTGCTTTGCGAAAAGCTGAAATCAGTAATTAAGGTAAAATGAAGAGCTTGGTGCACTTTATGGAACTAGAAATTACCACCCTTTAACTGAAGTGATACTATACCCATCCACATTATCTGAGACTATTAGGTTTACATGGAACTTCGCTGTGGTTACATGAGGTTTTCTTCTTAGCTGAGTAGATGAATTGACAATAATTTCTGCAAATCTCAGAACTGGTCTGCTTTTGCCCTAGTGAATGTTTCAGAGAGACAGAAAGAAAAGCAAGCTGAGACAATTCAAGACCAAAGTGATGCAAGGGCAATCACTCCAATCAGTCTGAAAAAAAAATTAATGGGTTTAAAACCCCACAAATAAACCTATAATATCTTTTTATTCCTCTCTGTTTTCCTCTTTAGAATTAATAAGACAAGGTAAGCGTGATTTTGTCCTTGCTGGTAGGTGATTTAGGATACACTTTGAATCCTTGTTATACATTCCTGAGTATGAAATCAGGACAGAATTTGAATTATATTATTTTTCTCCTATATATATATATTGACTTGTGACAAAATAATTTCTTTCAGGTTAAAACAAAGGACAATATAAAAGCTATCCATCACTCAGGAAGACAGCTGCTGCTACAGATTGCATAAGGTAATGAGAAGGAGAAGTTCAAGGTTTTGTGGAGGTTGATGAATGACTGGATATCCTTTGCTTCCATATTTTCTATGCAATTTTTTTCACTTAAACAGTGAAACAACTCTAAACAGCAGCAGTTAACATGGCAAGTTGCTTGGTGCAATATCTGACAGGACACTTTAAGGGGTTTTTCTGTGTGGAGCAGAATTTATGTTTGATTTGAAAAAATTACACCACTGTGTATAAAAGGACAATATGCACAGTATGCTGTGCAATATTTACATGAAAATTGTAATGAATATTTCTCTTAGAGGCAATTTTTTGCAATAATACATCCTCGATGTTCTTTATTATGTTGATATGTTTCATGATTAATATATATAAGCAATATCAATGAAAATGCTCTGTATCTGGCTACTTTAAAAGATTTTAATAATGACCTAAGCCTGTGTCAAATCCACACCTGCCCCTGGTTCATCTGAAATAGAAAATTAAAAATGGAAAATGAAAATATGTCAAAAACATAATATAGAGCAAATTAGAAAAAATAAATATATACAATTTGGTCTTCACATTTTTGAAAATACAGTGCATCACAGATGTTCATAAAAGAAAAAAAAAGGATATATTACCACAAGTTTAGATTTGTCATCATGTGAGTACCAGATATGAAGATCTTACCTTGCATTTTGATCTGTAGATGTAATTACAGATTTATGCCAAAAACAGAAGTGAACTTTTTTAGAACCATCAAAAAGATTACTGAATAATTAAAAAACACTCCTATATACTCTGGCAAAGAAATTCCATAAAATGATTTGTCAATGAGTTGTGATTGATAGGCATCTGCAAATTACTCAAAAAATAGTATTTTCATGTTGTTAGGTGTTTTAATCCTTGCATTTTTTTTTCATAGAAATTAAGATCATTTTACCACCTCATATAGTGTTAAGATCCCTGACAGTACACTACAAAAAAAGCTTTATGCACTTTGCAGCGTTATTCAAGGTCAGGGCTATATTCTATCTGCACTTCATTGTCTAGACCATTTCTGCTGTAGCAGAGACAACACAAACCAAACAGATGTGACAAGAAGAGAAAGGAAAAATACCTTAGACACTTAGACATAACAATGAAGAAGACGAGTTAGTCAAATTAGTATCAAAAATATGCTACTGTTGTAGCTGCCAGAAATCAGGTTTTAAAATTATATAGTGTCCCAGATTCTAAGCTAAAGCAAATTGCTATGGATGTCAATACAAATATATATATGACACCTCTAATTAATTAGATTGCAAAATTAAGGACCTAAAATTTACAAAGTACTCCATGTTGAGAAAACATAGTCCATTTTATATTATTAACACCAGCTTTCAGGAATTAAGAAAACTGGTCAAAGGTATTTTTCTGTGACTTCCAGCTAATTTGAATCTCTTGTGTAATTAACTTTTATTTGATTCTTTCAGGACCTTCATTCAGCTGAGAAGTTGATCATGGTATTTTTTGGTTAGTAAGCCAATTTACGGACAGTTGGAGTCTGTTTTTTTGGGGTTTTTTTTGTCACCAACCATGCACTACATTTATATTAAAATAAATTTTTAAAATGCCTGAGGCAGTCATAAATCTGGTCCCATAATGTTAGAATATCTTTGTTATAATATCTATGGATGTTATGCTGTAGTTGCACCTTAGTGGTGAGCATGTAAGTTATATATGTGTCATATCACAAACCTGCTGAAGAGGTATTCAATGAAATTATAACACATTCAACATTTTCTCTTTTCTCTGAATCATTACTGAGTCACCCCTAGAAATAAAGTACTTATTTTCCCACTTACCTTATTAGAATTTAATCTGAGAAGACTATTTCAGAAACATGTATTTTGGATTTCTTGTGCCAATTGAATTTTGAAGCAGTTCATATAACTGAGCAGTTGTTCTGCTGCTCCAGTTTTGAAATGGAGTAACAGAGTTGGCTTCAAATTCAAAATCAGGAAAACTGATGAGTTCTCATGAGTTTCCTTCAATTGCAGAAACCAATGACTCGTTGCTTATTACTTTTAGAATTTTGAACTCAGTTATGACAGGTTCATATCTATCTTAGAAGTTGTTTTTACATTGCTGTGGTTCACAGATAAGATTTTAAAAATTAATCCTTGAAATAGTTTCTCTCTCATCAAAACAAGTATTAAAGTTTCCATGACTTAAATTGAAAGGAAATAAATAACAGAAAGGAAATTTGTAATAAATGAGCATATTTCTATTTCATAATAATATTTCACTTAATTGATTCTCAGTTTGTACAGATTTTACTGTGAGGAGAAAGAGATACTGTACTTATCCTTGATCACTTCTAGGACAAAAGATCCAAGAATATTGTGTTAAGAGGATGTAGTCAACACCATGACTTGAAATCAATGTGGATTTTAAAACTGAATACAGAATGGGAGTATGGACCCTAAAGCAGCAGAGGAAACAATTTAAAGTTGAGGATTAAAGAACAGATAGGAAAATTATGGGAGTCTTCCAACTTCTATATTCTACCATGTTCATTCTCACTGGTACTCCAGATGTAACTATGAACTGCATTGAAAACTCACCTTGCAGTCCATTTTTGACTTCTTTTTTTGTGGTCCTTTTCTTTGTCATTTTTTCCCATCTGGTATACTTTAGGATGTGTACTAAAGGGCAAACTTCTTCACTCTCTATTTTGTTTTTCTTTTAAATTTGGAGTAAAATTTTCAGAGAAGCTAAACTGCTTGAGTCCATGGAATTCTTACTATGTATCAAAACAATAACATTATATTAATTTCTGGAACTGAAAGGGATCTCAACCTACTTGTGCAAGAAGCTTAATTTTTCAGATACTTGCATTGTATTTTTTTTTCTTTCCATGTCCTGTCCTTGCCATGACCTGATAAGGAGCTATACCTACTCCATATGCAAACGTTTTAGCAGCCTCTTTGAGCTAAGAAGTTTATTCAAATAACTGGTTTTCATTTATTCATATGCACATTCATATGTTGTATGTACTAGCTTTTGATCCAGCCTCCCCTATCTTGTTTTGAGCTGTTTTTTTCCCGTCTCTAATCCTTCAGTCGTTAGGAAATTACAAACATTACTCACATCCATTTTGGCTTTTGTATTTGTAGGCTGAAGAAACAACTTACTTTTAATTCCATGTTCTAAATTAGCTTTCACCCCCTTATCATAGAAGTTCTTCCTTTTGTATTCTCACATTTCCATCCATTTTTTTCTTAAATATTAATTTAATTGTATGTATACTATTTCTGATATCTTGTCAGTATTGTGTATGCTTCCCTTTTGTTACTGGATGTCTCTGACAGCTCAGCAGCACTGCCTTTTTTTTTTACTTGTATTGTCATGGGAATACATAGTCCTCTATTGATCAACTCCTGCAACAGTTTAGTCTTTCATTCAATCGTTTCCAACAAGAAAGAAAATTCTGCTTGCCATTTTTAATTTTGTGTTACTGATTTTCAGCTTGTATGTTTGTCTGCTCATAAATGGTTTGTATTGGAAGGAACTGTAAAGGTCATCTCATTCCACCCCCCTGCCATGGAATGGGACACACTCTACTAGAACAGGTTGCTCAAAGCCCCATCCAGCCTGGCTTTGAACATCCCCAGGGTCTCCTTACCCTCAGGAAAGAATTTCTTCTTAATGTGTAATTGAAACATGCTCTTTTTCAGTTTAAAGCCATTGCCCCTTGTCCTATCACTAGATGTCATTGTAAAAAGTCCCACTTCAGCTCTCTTGCAGACTTCCTTTAGGCACTGGAAGGTTCCGTAGAATCTTTTCTCCAGGTTAAACAATCCCAGCTTTCTCAGTCGGTCTTCATAGGAGAGGCACTCCAGCCATCTGATCATTAAAACCGTTCAGTTTTTCCTCTTTTATTGCACTCTTTTTTCCATAGAAGTTATCCTTTCTGAGTTGCTGCAGTCAAAATACAATACTTTATTCCAATTTTGGAGAGAGTTTTTTGTTTGTGGTTTGTTGTTTGGTATTTTTATACAAGTACTTAATGTAAGCGTTGTGAAGTAGAACTATTAGTGTGTTTTCTAATGGCTTCCAACAAATCATATTACCAGTTCAATGGTCCTCTATTAATTTATACATCTAATTAACTGTAATGAATGCAAGACACTTGCATGTGTAAATACTTCAGTTCCTTATGGTTTGTTTGGCAGTGCAAAAGCTTCTTGATGCCAATCTTAATTAATGACTGTAGTGTAGATATTCATAATAATTTGCTATAACTTTGACTTGGAGAGTTGTAAGATTTTCTGCATTTGATTTTCAGTTATGCATTGTATTTATCGAGGCTGTGTAATAAAAGACAGAAATTTTAGGGCAACAGCCCATAAACGTACAAATCTCTCTGACAGAAAAAAAATTAACATTGATCTGCAGAGCAGAATTTTGGTTCAGCTGTACCCATTAATTCTTGAATTTCTTGGAAATACACTCCAAGGACTTTGTCATTTTAACATTCTTACCTAGCAGTTGATATCGCACAGTGAATGGTCTGTTAGAGCATATGTTTTCTCTTTTCAGTAGCTTTTAGTCTCTGTTCCAGTTTTGCCTTCATTGCTGATATATTCTCTGCTATAACACAGTGAGGTATAATAAACCTAAATTCTTAGCACTTTCTAGGGTGAATATTATTGCCAGGATATTGTTATACATTTTCCCTTTAGCTAGGGGCCTTCATTCCAATTCTCACTACACTCAAGAGATCTCATTTGGATCTAATTTTGACTTAGGTTGGGTATATTTTCAGCAAAGCCCAATGAATATATTTGTAATGAAAGCACACACTGTACTGGGTGGGAAATGACATAATGCAAACAAATTTGTTGTCTTCAAAATAGCTGCAATATCTACAAATCAGCATGAAAGTCACTGTGGTTTAGATTTTCTTGCTGTTGACGTTAAGGGAGTTTTATTTTCTGAAGCTTAGTAAATATAATAAATGCTGCCAGAAAAGACTTCAACAAATGTTTTTCATTACAAAAGTTTGAATGACAAGTAAGTATAGTGAATAGCAATAGTAATGCAAAAAAGACTATGCCCTCTGGGAGCCAAAATATTTATTTCTGATCTTCTTTTTCATTGAAGGAAAATTACTTGTCCTATACCATGAAATTTGACAAAGGTTTAAATCCAATATGAGGTATATAACCCTGCAAGCTGAGTAAAACATAGCCCCTTTCTTGTATACATTGCTGTACTTAGAATTGTATCACAAGATAATTCAGGCTGTGAGGGACTTCAGGAGGTCTCCAGTCCAATCCCCTGTCACAATTCTCAGGACATGTCTTCCAGCCCTGTCATCACTTATGTTGCCCTCCTCTGGATGCATTCAAGGACTTTACATCCCTATTAAATTGTGAGACCATAGTCTTATTAAGAAACAAGTTTGATAACAGATTGCTCTAATCATACCCTCAATGTAGGAAATTAATTCCATCAGTAGAAAGCAATATACATTTGTAAACCTATATAAACTTTTTACTAAGATAGGTTTTTGAAAAGATCATAATGATTTCAATGTTGTCTCAAAGGCAGTTCTTAGGTTTCATCAAAAGAACAATTTTTCACCAGCAGTTTATAAAACTCTTGAACTGACTTGGAGCTTTTTCCAGGTATTCTTTTTTTCTGGCTGCAGAACACAAAGAAAACGTACATCTGACCTTCTTGGCTTGTATGTCATTACATTCAATTGATCAATTAGTAGGAAAGCAAGACAGAAAACAGCCAGAGAAAGATGGGATTAGCTCAGTTGGCTAGAACATATAATAATGCCAAAGTTGTGGGTTTGATTTCCATATGGGCCATTCTTCTAAGAGTTGGGCTAAGTTGTATTTGATGATCATGTGGGTCCTTTCCAACTCATTATATTCTATGATCCTGTGAAAATTCTAATTCAGGTTTCATTTAGGTGGACACCTAAAGATGTCCGCCTTAAGATAAACATTTAGGAGGAAAAGTTACAGACACTAAATTCTGTCTATTGTCTCTTTAAAATTACAGAGCCAAAAGTCAATGAGCATGGCTGACTCTAGAATTACTTCTCCAGAACTGGATGGCTTACTTCTGGCAATGTCAATTGCCATAATCCTAAAGACCCTAAATTTTTTATTAAACACATGATGGGTTTCCAGGAATGTCAGGCCAGGAAATGATGTTTATGCAGCACTTAAATTTAGAATCTTATACAGTGTCAGTGTCTTCTTGCCAAAAATCCACCAAATCTAAACCCCAAAATTATCATTTTAATTTTACCTTTCTGTTGTATATTACTTTAAATGCTGTGCAGTTGTTGTCTCAAAGATAATTTGCTCCACCCCTACAGCATCAAACCTGTCCAAGGATTCTGACGCTGGAATTACAAATACTGCAAAAGGGGTTCTTGCAACTTTTTTAGAAAATTATATCAAATAGACAACTAAAAAGTTTCAAGATGTTTTGAAGACAAACTAACCTATGAATTATTATCTGATCTCATTATTTATCTCACAGTCAAAGGAAAACAGTTACTAGCAAGGCCAAATGCACTGTTTCACAATCTATTTTTGCAGGTTGCAGGAAAACTATGGAAATGACCTTTTCAACATTTTTCTTGAACTTGTTCTTTGCCTTGAACAGCTAAAATGATAGAGCACTAGCAGTCAACCCTAAAATCAAATGAAATCCACTGACTGTAGGAACTGAAATGGGTCCAGAGAACCAGAGAAAATTACTCAATAGACCATTTTAGTCCCAAGCTTGTAGACAGTGACCTGAGATGGCAGGTGAACTGGTGTGAAAAAACCACAAACTCATCCTTAAGCTTTCTTCCAAAGTTTAAACCAAAATACTATTAAAATTCTGAAACACCACTTTGTGAAATACCTTAAAAAAACCACCTTTTCCTCAGTCATTGATTTTGTTTCTGTGTAAATGCATACATACTCACAAAGCTGGGTTTTTTCCTAATAGCAATGCAGATTTATCTGCATTTTACTAACACAGTTCTGGATTTAGTCTTCAGGAGTTGTGATCTACATTACTGACATTATTGAAAAGGGATTTATTTTGACATGTGCAAATATTTGTATATTATATGAACAATTACACTGACATGACTGTATGTGCTTTTCTTTCAAACTTATAAAATTATTCTCTCTCTAAGAATAAACTGTAGTCATTGTCACTATTATTTTTGTGCTGATGGCATAGTACTAACTATAACATAAAATATGAAAAAATCAAAAATAGTATAAAATATAATATTGTTAAAAGTCAAAATCAGAAATGTGTTTGGTGTAGGTGTTGCTGTGTTGGCAGTGCTGCAGGCATGTCCTCTGCGAGAAGAAACCAGGGATTGCCCCATGCTGGACCTAGCTGGTTCCAGATGGCTTTAAACCAGACCCACTGCGGGACACAGAGGGGCCCTTTCCCTGTGCCAGCCTCCCCTCACCTCTGGGTCTGGGCAGATCTGTCTGGAATACATGAGTGAGGTGGAGTCTGCCTAGGGGGAGGGAAAGCTGATGTTTTAATATCTGTCTCTGTTCTTACCAGCTGAATCTATTTCCCACAGACAAATCTGCTTTGACCTTGATTGTGTTGCAAGCAATATCCCTGCCTCTTTCTCAACCCAGTAGGTTTCTCATTCTTATTTTTATCCTGTTTCTCTTCCCCCATCCTGCTGAGGAGACAGAGTAAGAGAGCAGCTGGGTGGGTATTTAACAGTTAGCCAATGTTACCACAATAAGAAAATGTGCTACCACATAATGAGAAAATTATTAACAACCTTGACGAGTATTCATAACAAGAAATGTGGCTGGTTTTCAGTTTTATCAGTAAGTGTTCGTGGATTTCTTTAGATAACACGAGCAACATGGTTATTCCTACACTCTCCTGATCTGCTGGCTAATGTCCATCTTTTGGAGATAGTTGAAAGATATAAATAGTAGGAGCTTATTGTTTTTTGTCTCCAACTTTTCCCATATCTTGTCTGTTAATTGTACACTTGACTTTTCCTATTCAGCCAGTCTATCACCAGCCCCAGAGGATGTTTACTTAGAACATTTTAACTCACTTAAATATAGCAGTACTTTACAGATTTTTGCTTTGATTTGACAAGGAAAAGATTTATTGCATTTAATCACATGAAAATTTCATGGAAATTACCTTCCTTGAAGTACATGAGAAGCAGAAGCAGATGCACACCCATGTGAATGCCACAGAGTTGTAACTGGACTTTAGCAGAACTTCCAACAATATTCTAGTGTAATGTCTAAGGACCCTGAACAAAATAAAAGTTTATCTTAATTTTTCAGAAAACTAAAACATAATGATAGTTCTCTATTTTGGGAGGATGAAGGTGGGTTTTATTGTTGTTATGTTGAGACCTCTTTAAGTATAATATTTCGTATGCTGCAAATTGATCTTTCAGACTTCTTTGTATTGTTAACAGTTAACTGAACCAAATTCAAGTATTTTACTTAATTCATCTGTTCATTTGACTTAAACTCATGCAAAGACTTTAAAATTCTACAGCTGTATCACTTTTTTTCTCTGCTCTTATATTTTAAAGAAGATATTTTTCAACTAATCAAACCAGACAAACTAGACAAAGAATGAAAGTATTATTGCAGACAACAATAAACATGAAAAACGAGAAAAGTTTTCATAATATTTTGATATTTAATCATCTTCTTCACTTTCATATCTGGATATCTTACTTCAAGAGTTTAAGACCTCCAAAGTAGTACTTGCTTCAAAAGGGAAAAAAAGTACAAGAAGAACAAAATATCTCTTGTCTAAAATCAGATCACTTCTAGTATCCCTGGGTTTTCTTTCAGTTTAAAACCTGTGGAACATACAAAGACATGCTGTTTTCCCAGTTCCCTTCATGAGGATATTTATTCCATGAGTTAGTAACAAGAGTATGCAAAGTAAATATTTTAGCTTTGTAATTTTTTGGGGTTTTTTTGGAATATTTTTAATGGTAATACTAGAAGTGAACTTTTCAGTCTTCCTAAGTTGTATGCATGGAAAATCTGTGTTAGCAATGTAAATATCAAACAAAATAGAAAAAATTATAAATGACATATATACAACTTAATTATGTTTTCTGTAATGGACCAAGGAGAACAATCCATAGACCAAACATAAAAATTCATCTTAGGGGACAAAATTGCATTACTATGATTTTGTTTGGATGACATAATATGCTATTTTGCATTCAAGTGAAATATAAGGCTGAACAACATCACTTAAAGCTTCCAAACCTGAAATATACCACAGTAAATTAAAAGAAAAGCAAAAATCTTGATTTTAAATAGCAATAAGCTCCTTATATTTTATTAAAAAGACATGTGGTAGTCTGTCAAGTTTTAATATTTTAAATTTAAATTAAAATTTGTTGCATTTTTTCATTTACAGAAATGGAAATTTAAAAAGTAAAATCCTCAAACAATGACATACACTTATTAAGTATTATGACTTTGTTTATTTCCTCAGAATAGATTTTTTTACCCCAGCAACTCTTATTTTGAATAGAATAAAATAAATTTAAGTGCTATAACATGGTCTATGTCAAATTCAAGGACTGACTTGCCTGGTTAAAGTGTCATTGGAATACATTTCCATTTTTAATCTAGTGCAAGATTAGGCCATTTTCTTAGGTTGGAAATGGGGGTGTGTATTCTATTTACCATCTGTTAGAGGTGGGGCAGTTATTTTCTGTTAATTGGGCAGTTTTCTTTATCTCTTCCACAACCAATCCTCCCTCCAGGGAGACATCTGCTGTTATTGGGCCATTGAGTGTCACCTCACAGCTGTTCAAATTACATCATCCCATTGTGAGAAGCTCCGCCCAGAGGGAGGAGCCAAGCATTCCTACCTGGATATAGTCAGAGGTTTGGAACAGCAGAGACAGCCTTTTCCTGCTGAATTCCCAGAGAAGCAGCTGTCTTTTCCACTGGATTCCCAGAGGAAGACCAGACCCACCTACACTACCACTGGAGCTTCAGAGGGAAACTCCACCCTTCTACAGGATCACTGCTCCAACAGAACCACACCTGGCACTGCAGGAGGACTGCAGCCACCATCCAATCAGACTGCTACCAACACCCTGGCCAACAGGGTGTCAGGTCATATTCTGACTCTGTCATTGAGGCTTTTTTCTTTTTTTGTACTATTGCATTTGTATTTTTAACTTTCCTAGTAAAGAATTGTAATTCCTATTTCCATATCTTTGCCTGAGTGCCTCTTAATTCCAAAATTATAATAATTTGGAGGGAGGGGGTTTACATTTTCAGTTTCAAGGGAGGCTCCTGCCTTCCTTAGCAGACACCTGGCTTTTCAAGTCAACACAGCCATAAATATAAATGTGATTAAGCATGGAAGGTTTTGATTGCATTTATACATATACACACCTAAACCATTTTTTTCATAAGTGATAATGTCACATTGTTGTAACTGTTGTCAATCAACTGTTTCCACAAAATGATAGTTTTTAATATATATTTTAGTAGAGTGCTTGAATTCTGTCATGAAGAATGATACAATATCTTTTAAAAAATGGAATTTTAAATTTTATAAGAAAACTTTCTAAAGGCTTCCTGTTGCATACTAATTTTGTCTCATGGCTAAGCTGGAGCAATGCTTTGATTGCTATGATTGTTGCAGATGAGTGGCCACTTAAAGATTCATTGTCAAAATTATTGACAAAAGCAAGGTTTAACATGAGTTTATGAAAGTGCAGCTTTACAGAGTTCAGTGGAAAAGCTCACTGTGTTACTACACAGGCTAAGGCACACAGGAAGATCAAAAGAGAAACAACTTGGAAAGATTTTCACTGAAACTGAGTATGCAGAAGAGGGGAAGGGTGTAAAAGATTCAGATGCAAAAGACAAGAATGCAAAAGGTTTAGCAGCAATTAATCACTAAATACTTTAACATTTGGAAAACGATTCAGTAGAGTTCACTAAAATTAAAACATTGATTTAATGATAGATTTGAGACAGTAACAAATGTAACACAATCAATTCACATGCCCACAAGAAAAACAATATGTATAGCTGTTTCTATGTCCGTAAAGGTACCTATCAAAATTCCCCTCAGGTTTACTGAAATACATCATATCCCACTGCATTTCCCAACAGACAAGGGTTGCATGTTGAGGAGGGTGAAGATGTGTGTGAGGGGGGGATTCTTGGCTTCCAGAATGGTTCCTTGAGCACTGCAAGCCCAAGGGTCTGTGAACTCTGAGAGGTGCTGCTGCAGCGTGCCGGGGTCCAGAAGAGCTCAAAGGGCCTCACTTAGGAATGCTGTTTATAGGGTGCCAAGATAATTGAGTTTAGTCATGGGTAAGTTTGCACCCTGGTCATAAGCCCAGCTCATAACTCCTGAGGTGTTCTCACACAGTGCAGTAACAATGGCACTGCTCCACTGAGGCTGCGGTGCACAACGCGACTGCCCCACTCGGCCTGGCAGGCAGGTACATGATGTCCTAAAACTGCAAGGGGGAATTGCTTATCCTTTGTTTCCCATCTAGTTTCCTACATATGATGTTTCTGGAGTTGGTTGCTCCCACCTCTACCGCCTAAGAGCTCCTGGTGTGACCAGGGCTCACCTCATATGGTCAAGGGAAACCTCCCCACCCTGCTAGTCCAGACAGGGCTGATCAGGAGCTTCTGAGATCTCAGAGCAGCATGGGGGCCAAGGGTGGACCACCTCAGTGATATGGACTTCTAAATTATAAGTGTCATAGCTTCACTACTGTAGTTAACCAAAATACTTTCAGAAAAAGTGAATGTGATAGCTGGCAGCAATAGAGTAGTATTTCAGATAATTCATTCTTTTTCAAGAAGGAATGCCAAATAGCAGCCATTAAACACATTTTCTTTCAACAACTGCACATATAGCTAATATAAAATGATTCTTGTTTAAGAAAAATGACATATCTTTTAGATATAGAGCACTAAAACTGGTTTTCTCACTAATACTGTCAACACCAAAAAACCCCAATTAAGTAGTGTGTTTTTTAAAACAGTGAAAGAAAATAAGAAATGGTCTTGTGTATAAACAATTATTTTATCTTTTATTAATGTTTAGTTCTGGGACATGCACTTCTGCTTCTAATCAGTACTAATAGACTTTAGTGGTGCCACATGAAACCTTGAAAAATTAAATATGCATCTCTGCCTCAACAGCTTTGAAAACGTTGTCCAGATGTAATCTTGAGATCTTTTCAAACAGGTGTCAGTGGTCCTATAAGTTGCTGAAATAGTAATTTCTGTGAAATATGGTTCTGCTTAAAAGGGAAAATAAATGACAACAAAAGCAAGCAAAACCACTCAAACATAAAAAAAAAAACCTAACCAAAAAACACAAACAAACCAACCAAGCAACCAAAGGAAAAAAAAAAAAAGAGAAAAAAAACAACCCCAAACAAAAATAACTCACAACCTTATTAGGCCAGCAATCCCTTGTGTACATTGTACTGAGCTAGGAACAGATTTAGCCCTCAGCAAGCTGGAGAATTTCCCTTTCCAAATCTAAAAAAAAAGTACATGGAGCCAGGCTTTGAGACACTGGTTTTATTAATGAGTTGCAAAGCCACACACAGTTGCCAGTATAAGGTACCAGTTACAAGAAAACTAGAAAAACTGACTTGGAATATTTATTAATGGCTTTTTCAAGTATCTCCTCTAAAAATTTCCCTGAATTTTTGACCCTAATTCCACAGAAGCAGAGCTTTGCTAACTCTCTTTTACTTCTCTGGGACCAAGAGCAAAGCAGCCAGTCCTTTGAAACAGCAGGCTGTATTGACCTAAGGAGAGAAGTTGCATGATGCAGAAGGAGACATTGGAAGAAGCGTCAAGGAGGCAAGAGGGAACCCAATTGCTGTCTTCAAGTGGATTGCTGCAGGAGGGACAGAGCAAGATGCTTCCTGGTGGCACACAGGCAAAACCACAGGAGTCAATGAACACAAGCTAAAATAGAGTGAAGTGTGATTCAATGTAAAATAAAAGTGCTTATAGTGAGGGTGGTCAGACCCTGCAACAGATTTCTATACAGATTGTGGGAGCTCTGTCCTTAGAAACATTCAAAACTTGACCTGACAAAGCCCTGAGCAACCTGGTTTGCTTATCTCTTGAGTAGCATATTGACCCAGATAACATTCAAAGAAACCTGAATTATTTTATGATTCTGTTATTATATGCACTGATAAAACACATTTAAGTGCTGCCTATGAAAACAGAACTTCAGTTTTTAAATTTTTCCAAGTAATTTGTTGTTCATTTTACACTTCCATGGCTCTACAACAATTCTGGTAATGTGTTGTCATTATATTGCAGGAGTCCTATCATCATTACATTGCAAGGGTTCCATATTGCTAGAGTTTCGTACCTCCTTGGTGTTTCTTGTAGGCAGCTCCTCTAGGCACTGACTCTTCCCTGTCCTCACAGCAGCCAACTGACTCCAGTTCCCCTCAGCCAACCAATCCACTCTTTTATAACACTCTTCTTATTGGCTACAGCTGTGGCCTGTTAACA
>JAWWEY010000001.1:94704802-94738906 GCA_035582745.1 Loriotus luctuosus
TTTATTTTTTTTTCCTATTAAAGAACTGTTATTTCCTGCTCCCATATTTTTGCCTGAGAGCCCCTTAATTTAAAACTATTGCAATTTGGAGGGGTGGGGAGGGTTTCCATTCTCCATTTCAGGGGAGGCTCCTGCCTTCCTTAGCACACTCCTGTCTTTCCAAACCAAGACATCCATGCTTCACTTTCAGGAGAAAAGCCATCCCCATGACCCAGTGTCTGAACCTCTCTTTAGGAGAGACCCAGGGGTGCAAGGATGGGAGCCCAGCCACGCTGCCAGGCAGAGGGGAGGGCACTCTGGGCTCTGCAGCCTGCTCCAAGCTCTCCCAGAGGCTCCCAAACCCTGAGCACGGGCGCTGCGGTCAGACTGCCAAGCGGCAAGGGGTGACCCAATGGAAAATGCATCTCATGGCTTCCCAGCTTTAAAGGAAAAGCTGTTTGTGTGCTGCTTTGTGGTTTCGTTATTCAGCTCGTGGGTTAAGCACATGGGGGATCAGGGATGAGGTGCTGAGCCCTCCCAACCTCTGTTCCAGCTTTGCTGATCCTGCTCTCAAGCGGGATCAGCCTCTTTGCCATAAAGTCAGTAGACCACACAAACATCTGCTCGAAATATCCCATTCCACTGAAATAAATGGTTTTGAATATAAGATCCCAAAGAAGCCAGTTTCCTTCTCCCACATCCCCCAGCCCCATTTTCCTGCTCCCCACACCCCCATTTTCCTACTCCCCACATTTCCCAGCCCCAATTTCCTGCTCCACACATCCCACAGCCCCATTTTCCTACTCCCCACAGCCTCCAGCCCCAATTTCCTGCTCCCCACACCCCCAGTTTCCCTCTCTTCACATCCCCCAGCCCCATTTTCCCACTCCCCACACCCCCAGCCCTGTGGGTTTGGGTCAGGCTCACGTTCTCATGCCCAGCTCTCCCAAAGCTTGGTGCCTGCAGGAAAAGCCAGAACACAATGGGCTGGCACGAGACCAGGCCAGTGTGGGGCAGAAGGATGGAGGCTCACACAACACAGCACCAGCCCCATGAAATGCCAGTTTGGAACAGCCCCCAAACCTGCAGGGACTGATGGGATCAATCCTGAGAGGGACTCAAAGGAGTTAAAAAATCCCTTTGAGCTTTGCCCAGACACCTGGGGCGAATTAGGGGACTCAGCACAGCTGGAAAGGAATCTTTGCTTCCCACACTGCAGCAGCAGAGCCATCTCAGCCTTGGAGAGAGCTGCTTGGGGCAGCAGCTGGTGCTTTTGTGGGCACACGGTGCCTTGAGGCAGAGCAGGGACCAGGGGATTCACAAAAAACCCAGCAGAGCTGCCTGGGGTCACTGCTGTCCCCTCTCACAGCTCCAAAGCAGGGATGTCCCTCAGGAGATTGCCAGGCAGGGATGGGATGGCCCTTGGGATGAGCTGGGAACCCCCTGGAGCCCCCAGGCAGCACCTGTGGCAGGGGATGCCAGGAAAGGGGTGAGATTTGTGGAGGTTTCCTCCTGCAGTCCATGTGGATTTGTGATTCGTGGAGGTTTCCTCCTGAAGTCAATGTGCATTTGTGATTTTTGGAGGTTTCCTCCTGAAGTCAATGTGGATTTGTGATTTGAGGAGGTTTCCTCCTGCAATTGATGTGGATTTGTGATTTGTGCAGGTTTCCTCCTGCAGTCAATGTGCATTTGTGATTTTTGGAGGTGCAGTCAATGTGCATTTGTGATTTGAGGAGGTTTCCTCCTGCAGTCCATGTGGATTTGTAATTTGTGCAGGTTTCCTCCTACAATTGATGTGGATTTGTGATTTTTGGAGGTTTCCTCGTGCATTCAATGTGGATTTGTGATTCGTGGATGTTTCCTGCTGCAGGTGATGTGGATTTGTGATTTTTGGAGGTTTTCTCCTGCAGTCCATGTGGATTTGTGATTTGTGCAGGTTTCCTCCTGCAGGTGATGTGCATTTGTAATTTGTGCAGGTTTCCTCCTGCAGGTGATGTGCATTTGTGATTTGTGGAGGTTTCCTCCTGCAGGCTGTGCCAGCTCCCCCTGGCACACAGGGCACTGGAGCTGCTGGGCCCCAGCAGGGCTGGCAGCACCACGGGCAGGATTTGGCTCTGCCTGGTTTCATCCCAGGCCAAAGGAACCCCCAGGCTGCCCTCACCCCTTTCCTTGCAGGGCACTGGAGGTGCCCAGGGGATGTTTGTGCAGAACAGAGCTGGGCAGGACCCAGGCCAGGGGCAGGCCTGGCTCTCCCCAGTGCCACACTGGAGGTGGGTAAAAGCCATCCTGCCCCCAGGGCTCACCACAGCACCCTCCAGGATGCCAGCCCAGCCCCAAACCTGGCCTGAGGGCCCAAGTGCTGGCTTGGCAGGGCTCCTGGCACCTTCAGTGTCTCCTGGGGCAGCCCCAGGATGGGTCCTGATGTAAGAAACAGCCCAGAGCTCCTGCAGTAAAACATCCTTGTGCTCAAGGGTCTCCATTGCTTGGGGCTTTAAGGATCCCACAAGAAAAATCATCTCCAGGAACAGGTTCAGGACCCTTTTCAGTGCCTTTGAAAGGCAGCAAGGGGGAGAGGCCTTGGCAAGGCCCTGCTGGGATCCTTGGTGCAGAGGCACAGAGCAGACACACTCCATGCTCCAAACAATACCTTAGGTCTCCAGCAGCCCTCGTGCTGTCCCAGTTCCTCAGGTGGTGTTCCTCAGGAGAGGGGCCATGTCTGCAGATGTTCATGAGCACCTGGAGCATTCCACACTGGCAGAAGGGAATCAGCCCCAGCAAATCCAGCTCTCAGTAAATCCAGCTATCAGCATCCTGAGCTCTTCTTGTGCCAGAGATGTTTTATAAACTCACAGCATCTCATCCCTGTTTGTCCTTGGCCCACCCTGGATCTGACAGCAGTGAGCACCTCAGTGCCAGCACGTCCTGCCAGGAACATCCCAGACATTTGCTCATCTAAAAGATGGTGTTGGCTCATTTCAGCTCAGAGTGACAGGGACATGGAAGGCTCCACCCTTCCATTCCTTCCTTCCAAATCTGCCCCCTTTGCTGCTGTGGAGGCAGCTCTGAGCAATGCTGACGAGCTCGGAGAGCAGGATTCCGTGGGAAAACTGTAGAATTATGGAATATCCTGAGCTGGAAGGGAGCCACAAGGATCATGAGTCCCACAAGGACTCCTGGCCCTGCACAGACACCCCAACAACCCCACCCTGTGCCTGGGAGCAGTGTCCAAACCCTCCTGGAGCAGCTTTGCAGCCTGACCATTCCCTGGGGAGCCAGGGCATTGCCCAGCACCCTCTGGGGGAAGAACCTTTCCTGAAATCCAACCCAAACCTCCCTGGCACAGCTCCATTCCCTGGGGGAGTTCTCTCCCTGCCCCAAGGGCTCCTTGTGCTCTCAGCATGCCGAGCATCCCCTGGCTCCTTCTCAGCAGAGCTGCTCAGAGCAGCCAGACCTCAGTGCTGGGGCTGCAGCCTCTGGGGAGGGAGGGTCCTGCACTGCCAGGCCCTGATGGACACCAGACCAGGGCAATGATGGATGGATGGATGGATGGATGGATGGATGGATGGATGGATGGATGGATGGATGGATGGATGGACACCATCCTAGGGCAATGATGGATGGACACCAGCCCAGGGGCCCTGATGGACACCAGCATAGGTCACTGATGGACACCAACCCAGGCCTTGCTGGATGGACACCAGCCCAAGCCTGATGGACACCAGCTCAGGGGGTGGATGGATGGATGGATGGATGGACGGACGGACGGACACCAGCCCGGGTCACTGATGGACACCAGCTCAGGGCCTTGATGGATGGACACCAACCCAGGGCACTGATGGACACCAGCCCCGGATGGGTGGACACTGATGGACAACAGCCTAGTGCCCTGATGGATGGACACCAGTCCTGGGCACAGATGGACACCAACCCAGGGCACTGATGGATGGATGGATGGATGGATGGATGGATGGATGGATGGATGGATGGACGGACAGACACCAGCCCAGGGCCCTGATGGATGGACACCAGCCCTAATGGACACCAGCCCAGGGCATTGATGGACACCAGACCAGGGCAATTATGGATGGATGGACGGACGGACACCAGCTCAGGGCCATGGGGCTGTTGAGCACCTTTCCCCTCTCCACTCTCTGTATTTCCTGGAGATTTGCTGCCCTTATTCCACCAGCAGGAAAAGCTGCACGGGGCAAACCCTGCCAGGTGTGTCCACAGCCACTTCCCTTCCTTTCCATCCCCAGTCCCTTCTGTTCTCTGCTGTTCACTGCTCTTCTCCCTCCTGGCCTGCTCAGTGCTGCCACGGGGGTGCAGGGCAGCGTGGTGTGACTGCTTGGCTTTACCACATTCAGTGATCCAAAAAGCAAATTTAAAAAAAAAAAAATTGCACTCAAAATAGAACTGAGCCTCAGTGGTGGGAGAGTCCCTCAGATTAAAGGAGAAAATGAAACTGGGCTCAGTTGTAGGAGCCAGAGCAGGAGTTGCACAAAGCTGGAGTCAGAGCATGGTGCAGAGGAGGTGTGGGACTCTCTCTCAGCCCTGCACAGGCAGAACAGCCCTGAGGCTGGGAGGTACAAATCTTTTCCCAAAGCAGGGTAGAGAAAGCTCTGTGTGTCCCAAAATGTCCCCAGGGAGCCCCTGGTTTGTGGTTTGCAGGGGGAACCCGGGGCTCCAGCACAGGACAGAGCCAGAGCAGCTCAGCTGTGCTGCTCCTGCAGCACCCCCAGGCCAGCAGCAGCATTCTCCTCATGGGGTTTGCACGTAAAAGGCAGCAGAGGCTGGAAGTGAGCAGATTAACATCAAAGGAAAACCATGATTAAAAGTTCTCCATGCCAGTTTGTCCCAGCGGCCAAGCCCCACCATGAATCACCAGGCTGTGACGAAGGCAGCGAGGAGCTGTTTGTTTGTTTGCCTGTTGCCAAGGGCCCTGTGGCTGTGGGCTGGGATCTCTGAGCCCTGTGCTTCAGCCACTCTCTCAGGAGGCTTTGGGATGGGGGAGCCGGGGGATCCCTGCCGTGGTTTGAGGTTGGACTGGGCAGGATGGAGCTCGTGGGAGCAGGAGAGGGGCTGTGCTGGCTGGAGAGCCCAGGGGCTGCAGGGAGCAGTGGGATGGAGGCTGTGGCAGCAGAAGCAGAGGGTGCTGTGACACACACCAGCCCCAAGAACCACTGTACAAGGTGGGCTGGAGGACAGATCCCACTGGGAATGACTCACGGACAATCAGAAAACAGCCCTGGCTCCAACGACAGACAGAGAGCACCAAACTGCCCTCCTGTCCATGCTGGAGGTGAGTTTCTCTTTCCACTGCCTCCATTTCCACCTTCTGCCCTTCTCTGTGCACAGCCTGGCCCCACTCACTGGATGCTCAGCTCTGCCTGGCCTGCAGTGCTCACTAAAACATCCCCTCCACCCTCCAGTGAGCTCTGGGGGCTTCAGAGTTTCCATTTGCCAGTCTGGGTTCAGCACATTCTGCCATTTCTCCCTTCCTCCATGACTCTCTCAGCCCCCGGGGCTTTGTCTGCATAGAGGAGGTCTCTCCAAGCATTCAGAACCTCAGAATCACAAACTGCTTGGGGTAGAAGGAGCTTTAAAGCCCATCTCCTCCCACCCTTGTGCCATGGGCAGGGACACCATCCCCTGGAGCAGGTCACTCCAAACCCTGTCCAGCTCTGAGCACGTCCAGGGATGGAGCAGCCACAGCTTCTCTGGGCACCCTGCACTGCAGCCTCGCCTCTCTCACAGGGAAGAATTTCTTCCTGATATCTAAACTAAACCTCCTCGTTTAAAGTGTAAATCTGCTGCCATTTGTGCTCTTTCCATGATCCCTGCTGCCCCTGCCTGTCCATTTCCTTCCTGCCCTTCCAGTGGAGCAGCAGGGCTCCCCTCAGCCATGCCAGCCTCTTCTCTTCCTTTCCTGATTTCTTTCTCATGTTTTCTCATGTTTCTCATGGATTGAGAGTTCTTTCTCTCTATGGAAAGAGACCTTGAAGACCTGCTAACTCTGTTCTTCCCCCTTGTCCCCCAGGGCAGTTTCTTAGGGGTCCCATTGACCAGCTTGCAGTTCGCTTTCCTAAAATTCAAGGTTCTGTCCCAATCTTTGCCTGCCCCACATCCCCCAGGGCTGTGAACTCCAATCCTGGTGCTGCTGATGAGCTTGCTTGTGTTGGTGACCAGCAGGTCCCACGGTGCATTTTTTATTAATTCCATGTTAATTGCTTTTACTTAATGACCAATCCCAGACCAGCTGAGTTGGACTCTCTGGTCAGTCACGGGTTTTTTATTATCATTCTTTTCTAGCCTTCTGATGTCTCCTTTCTCTTTCTTTAGTATAGTTTTAGTATATGACATGATAAGATAAATATAATATATTATAATATAATCTATTATAATACAATAAAATATAATAAATATAATAGAACATAATGTAACGTAATATAATGTGATGTGATATTATAATATAATATAATATAATATAATATAATATAATATAATATAATATAATATAATATAATATGATATAATATAATATAATATAATATAATATAATAATAAATCAGCCTTCTGAGAACGAAGAGTCAGATTCTTATCTCTCACCTTGTCCTGGGGACCTCACAAACACCACAACCTCCCAGTGTGAGGGTGTGCCCAAAACCCTGGAACAGAGCTATTATAAGATATTTTACCATAGCACTACTTGAAGTCCTGATTGCAGTACTGATGGTGGGAAATAGTAAAGGTAAAAAGATTTCCAAAAAGCTGTAACAGCAGGTCTTAGAAACAGAAAGAACAGAAAACTTAGAACTGCAGCTGCAAAGTCTGAAAGTAGAAAAAAGTTGCAATATTGGAGCAAGCAAGGACATGAAACAATAGCTTGAGTTTTAGGCTTGGCTAAGATGGACCTTAAGACTGCAGAAAAATATGCTTAGCAAGATAGTAGAAGTTTTAAACTTAATACTGGTGTATTGTGTATTGTTAATAGAAGGTATAGAAGCAAATATTGTGTGAAGCAAGTGTATGTGTGCTTTTAGTGATTGGCTAGAACAATTGTCTGTAAGCCTTAGCAATATGCTATCGGCTAGAAAGTTTTTAAAATGCTCCATAACAAAGAAATCTTTGGCTGCTGCTGGCAAGACATGAGCTGTTGCCATCTTCCTATTGTCTCAACCATGTAATGAGGCTGATGCTGCAATAAAAGCTCAAGGAATGTATCCCAGCAGTCCTGTCCCATTGGTGAAAAAACCTCCAAACACACTGATAACTGAACCTCCTGGCCACAAGTGTTTTATAGACTGAAAAAAGCCAGTGAGCAGAAAGGCTAAAGTCACACCAAAAAACGCAGCAGCTTGATCAGCATGACCCACCAGTATAAAGGCAAATGCAAAGGCAAGATAAGTTTGAACTTTGGACCCCCTAAACCTTTGCATCCATTCTGTGTATTGCAAAAAGTCAAGGTGCTTTCCAGATCAAGCTTGTTTTTTTGTATATAGTAGAAAGTCAAGGTGCTTTTCCAATTCAAGGCTGTTTTCAAGTGAATAGGTCACTGTGTTTCAGCTTTCTGAGCAGTATTTAATCTCAAGTCTGGTTGTTTTGTTATTTTACAAGGTCTTTTTGGAGAATGACTGCCTCTCTTTGGATGTATTAAATACTTAGGAAAATTTCAGATTTATCTGGAAGATTTATGAATGTCTAGTAATTCTCACAATACATGCCCATGTAGCAAAAAAACATACTCTAGTCAATTTCCTTTTGAAAAATCTACCCAAAATTATTTCAATAGAATAGAAAATATTAACTATATAAAAGTAATATTTTTTTCCAAAATGGTCTAAAGGAAAGCAAATCTGATCACTAGGTAAGAAGATCGTGTTTTAAAATCATCATAACATAATATTTTCTTTGAGTTTTTTACACAATGACCAGTATCCATAGGTATTGATATCTATAATGTAGTGAGAATAATTTACAGGAGGCTAAAGATACACAGAAAGAATATAGTCAGTACTACTAAAAATATCAGGTGATGATAGCAATAATAATGATGTGTCATGATCTTCAAGTTTATAATGTGGAAAAAAGGAAGAAAGTAATGTTTAAAATTAAAAATAAATGTCAGAGTTCTACAGAACATGTTTAAAGGTACACTGTCTTCCTCATGGTCAATACAAAATACATTGTTCACAGTAAAAGCAGAAAGCAGTCATTTCTTCCATTTCTATATCTTCCTTCCAAAATTCCTTCTCATAGGGCTTTCAGATGGAACAGCAAATGGGAATTCCTGATTCTCTAAAGCAATAATCTATCAACAACCTTTATTGGTCCTTTCTAACCTGAGATATTGTACAAGTTTATGATTAAAAAATGACCCAACAACTTTTCTAATCAAAAACTGCAAAATAAAGGAGAGGCAGGAGAAAGGAGTTTAATTTTTCCAGTCTCAGATGACAATTGAAGCTTAAACCATAAAAAAGACTGCCACATGAAATCTCACTCTCAGCAAGTACCTTGAAAACAGAGTTACTGAAAACAAAATGAAATAAATTTTAAAAATAGTTTAAATTCATGTTGTGTGAGCTGTAAGAAGAGTAGCAAAAGCAATACTAAATATGATCAGGGGCATGTATCACCTACAAGACTAGGGCTGCACAAAAAGTCTACAAAACATAATTTATGCAACATTAAATTGTTACCCTTCTTAATTGTTAATAAGAAATTACATAATAACCAAAGCATTTCTCATAAAAAGGTAAAACCAAGGAAGTATAGAAATGGATGACACATTTATAAGACCAAGTGTTGGTGTAGCAATATGTCAGGAAAATGTGACATGATGAAGAGTACCTCTAAAATATGAGATCCTTTTGATGTTAGCTGTGATAGGAGAGCCTAGTGAAGAATTCTCTTCTGTAACTTTTTCAATTTCCACATGCTCAGCAAAGGCATCAGGAGTAATGACATGTACTGATTTAATGACGGGATTAAGAAGCTTGGAGTGACTGTATTATCAAAGTGTTCTTTTAATACACCCCAGGTCATGTTCTAGCACTCCCTGGTACAAATCTGTCTTGCACTGACTGATGTGGGGCCTGGGCTGCGGCACATATAGCAAACTCACTACAGCTTTAATTTGGCTTCCTAGATCACAGTGAACTTTAAACCTTGGATATCTGAGCAAATATAGTCCCAACAGTCGTAACCAGGATTATGCAGACAAGGCTTATGTTTTCTTAATTGAGGAATTATGGTATAGGTGTGTGTACCCTTCCACTGTTAGGCTGGAAACAACCTGTGGAGCTCTATATCCACTCCCAGCTTCATCTGCCTGGCAATTGCTAAGGCACTGACCTGCTTTAAAATCATGTCTAGTTCATCTATAAAAGTATGGTAAACTTCAGCTCCTAATTCAGCCAAGTGATATTTAGGTTTGCAAAACATAAATGCCTATTACATGAAGCAGCTCTTGAAGCTCAGCTGCCCTTCTGTGGTGTCACCCACTGCATCAGCTGCTTTCATACCTGAAGCAAGGAATGGGGATAACCAATCCCTTATAACTGAACATGTGCTGATTTTGTGCTGAACATGATTATTGCATTGACTACGTACTGAGCTTAGGGGGATTGTACTTAGATGTACTTAATATCTGACAGATATTAATGGGTGACTGTACTTAGATATACTTAATATCTGACAGATATTAATGGTAGCTAAATCTCACTGTCTGTATGATAAATCATGTTAATTTTAGATTACACAAATAAAAATACTTAAATGAGATCCTAAAGTAGGCAAAGTCAGGATCTGGCTGCCTTTCTTTAAATAAAAAATCAGTTTATCAGATGACAGAATAACTTTCAGCTGTCTCTGTATTATAGATACTTTCTCTAATTCACATTTTCTTTGCTATTAAGGAGAAAGTTATGTGTTTCCTTATAAAACTGCTAACAGGTTTCAGAGAGCTTCAGAAGCCAACTCAAATATATTTTTTACATCAAAAAATAAATATCAGGCACTTTCTGAAGCTATGAAAGAATTCTGTGACTCTATAGTTACCAAACATGCCCTGCATCAGGCTGAAGTCCATCTCCAAGACTGATTGCTGAAGAGGGGGAGCAGTATCCTTGACTTTCTCACAGACGGGGCAGGTGGAGGTCAGCTGGCTGTTCTGGAGCACCCACAGCATGGATGCTCCCTGGATCTGCAATGAGCTACTTGGAAATCTGCAGTGGCTCAGGGCAATGAGGAAAGGATCATGTGCCTGAGTGCCCTGCAGCCCATCTAAGGTCTGACCTGACTTTTGCCAAGTGAGGGAGGCTTTTTGTCATTAGCTTAAATGAGAGGAGGAGTGCTAAATGAGCTGGGCATTTGGCTCAGGATTAGCCTCAACTGAAATAGTGCAGCATCTGCAAAGATCTAAAATGAGCATTTTTAAAAAACAAGCAGTTCATCCTCCCACAAATCATTCCATTTATATGAATTTAAGATACACATTCTTTATAATAAATGCCATCACCATAACAGGAACTATGTCCATGAACAAATGCTCATCAGTTCATGGCTAAACAGTGCAAAGCATGAAAAGTTCTGCCTCCTTCTGCTTTTAACTACTGATGTCCTTTACAGTTTAATTACAACAGCAAAACTGAAGATTCAAGTGGTATTAATTTTGTCCTCTGAACAAAGAAATAGACCTCCTCCTTCTAGTCCTATGAAAAACATGGATTTTGCAAAATTTATTAAATTGCCAGGGAACTGCTAAAGCATGCTTTCAGGGCATGAGTCAATACTTAGTACTCAATAAATACATCTCATTTTGTCTTTAAATTATTGACACACATGTTTAGAAAAGAAGCAGGTTGTTATGCTTTTTCAGGATAAGGATCTGACCTCCTTTTGTATCTTTGTTTATGCAACATCTGACACTGGGTTTTTTAAGCACTGTAAAAAAAACATGCAAAGCATATAACTTATAAACACTTGTACAGAAAATATTTACAACACAGAAGATTAAACTGCAAAACAAAGCATCTGCAAGAAATGTTTACCTTTTTATATTAACTATTATCAAGAAAATGTGATTTTTCATTGTTATCAGGATATTGAATTGTCCCAAATTCATTCACACCATAAAGCAAAAGAGGGCTCTGGCAATGGGTCTATTTGATGAATGCACAATGCTTCTTTTTATTTCTTTTCTTTTTTTTTTTTCCCCGAGAGCAAAATAAGAAATGGAATATGAATCAAAAAGGGTGGGGGGGATATTAAACTTTGCAAGTAAGGATTTATTGCTGCATTTTTATTTTAAGTTTTGCTGCAAACTTTATGATCTTTATAGGTTTTGATTTGTTTACAGATAGAGTCTCTAGCATTGGCACCCTGACATTTTTCTTTAATATAAACACAGTTTCTTGACACCTTCTGGAGAAAGTACTGAAAATAAATAAAGACAGAAGATGCACATTTTAAAAAAGCCACTATTGAATATGTGCAAATAGGCTTTCACAATGACCATTTCAACAGAAGGGTAAATGTGTTTGTTTGAATCCATGAAGCATTTTTCCTTCCCCCCCTTAAGATGCAACCTGTTTCGTGTAGTTCAGCTGAATAAATTTTATAGTGGTATGGAACTGAGAAATGCCAGCATCAAAACTTTAATAAACACAGTTTTGAATCTTTGAAAATGAAGCTGTCAACCATGGTTTAGCAAGCATATGGCACATTCTGGAAAGAAAAATATCAGAGAAACACAGTTTAAAGCATAGTTTTTCTCTCAAAGCAGGATTTTATTTAATGCTTGGGGTTTTTTCCTATTTACTGCTAGCTTTATTTTTCTCCTATCCTAGATGATGGTCCTGAAGTGCATAGTTTTGTACAGTGTGGTATGGGATTGATTAGAACTGAAGTTTGACCTGCTGTGTGCCATTTCACAGCCTGACAAAGCCCTGCCATGACTGGTCTGGGCTTACTGCTCCTTCTAAAAAGAAAGATTTTGGGGGAGCTAGAAAGCATGTCTCAGATTTTTAATTCTCATTTTGAGAGTTTCTTAATTTTCATGATGTTTGGATAGGTTTCATAACCTTTTTGTAATTAAGTTTCCTATTTCTGAACAAAGTGTGATGAGTTTCCCTCTTTATTGGCAAAGGGAAGAGGTAATGGCGGAAAAACAAACATTGTGTTTTTTTGAAATATTTTTTTCTTTTCCTGTAAATACCATGTAAGAAAAATTGCCCTTCATGATGGGTATTTGTTCTTAATAAATAACAAGGTATTGCATACAGAAAATGTTGCAATACACATTATTAAATGCAAAATCATAAGGACAAAACCCCGCATCTCTAAGGAATAATTTGAAGGGGTTTTTGCTGAATTTCCAAAGGTACCAATGCACAAAAAGTAGAAAAGTAGAAGTAGAAAATTTTATTTTGTCCTTCACCTGAAGAGAATTCATGGTACATGAAAAAGGAAAAGAGAAAAGAAAATTATAACCACTAAGCACTAAAGCACTAAGACAACAATATCAAAAAATATTTTCTCTTCAGTATTCCCTGTAGTCTCCTGAGTGTCTCATAAGCTGCTACTTCTCACCTGATTTCCTATCATTGTGGTAAAGACCACCACTACCAACTGCTCTTAAATCAAATTTTTCTGCTACTTTTTGGCCTTCTATTTGGCTTCCCTTCCAAATAACAGTCGATTGCATATGTCACTGCCAAAGTGTGGCTAAAGTTTCATAGATCTGAAAACAGTTTAACTCTTAAAGTTTATAAAGTAGGACCTATTGTAAGAAACAATAGAGTAGCTTTTTGGGGTTTTTAGTAAGATCTCCCCAATTCATTAACTATTTGAAACTCTTAATGCCATCATTTTGGAAGTAATAAGTGATTTAAAGTGTTCTTAAACAGTAATGTCAGGAAGGTTTACTCTTACATGGGGTGAGCAGACCTTCCCTTTGTGAATAAGAGCTTAGAAAATCGGATTAATTATTCTAATGCAAACAATTAACATAAACACAACTTAGAAATGAACACTTGTATAAACATAAGGCATTTTGGTAATATTTAGTGGGTAGTCATGATTGAGAGAAGATTTGGGCAAATAGAGTGAGTATTAACCAGACTGGGTAGCTGCATATCAGTATAGGGTCTTCTGGTACCAATACAGAAGAATGAAATATTCATTAGGGAGGACACATCAAATCTCCACACTGCTGTTCAGACATCCCTATATGTCCTTCTTTAATTGTCTTAGTCTAAAACTAGACACAGCTTGCATTACTTCCAGGGGCTTAAGGCTGTTTATGGCATTATTTGAAAGATAGTTCCTAATATATTTTATGTTCTGGTGTTGCTGGTCTGCTACTTGTGGCTATGAACTTGTCAGTTTCTGGCTGTACGTGGCTGTACCACTGTGAGGGGTGCTTGCCTAAACAGTTTATCAGTTTGGTGTTGAGCTAAACAATTGCAACAGCATGACAAAGTAATGAAACCGGTTATCTTTTGGGAAACTGAGCTCAGCTAACATGAGTCATGGCTGTTTCCTTTTGAAAAGATCCCTAAATTTTTGCAGTTCCTATAAGATCTTCACACAATTCTTGCCACCGTGAAGGAATAATTCCAAATATTGGTTACCAAAATTACCTGTAAATGATTCAAAGGACAAGAGAGAATCTCAATTAGTATGATGGGGAATAAAAGAATTAAGACACAATCCTGTAGCCTGGATTCTCATGTTAAGTCTGCAAGTCTAGTTTTCATGTATTCACCTCAGTACTTCAATGTCACCTTAGTTTTTAAGTGGAGTATAGGTTTGTTCTAAGCCCAAAGGTAAAAAACTCAAGCAGACAAAAATCACAGCAGACAGGACATGCAATGTAATGATATCAAGCAAAGCTCTCTCGAGACTTAAAATCTAAATTGCATTCAATTTTTCATTCCAGAGCTGAAGTAGTCCCTTAGAGAAGAGCATAACGTTAGTGTCAGGTCTATGAGGTCATGTAGATGTACTCTGAAATTATTTATTAAGTCAAAGGGTGTATATGTGCAGCTACACATTTCCATCCACCCTTCCTTCATTTCAGACACAGAACTTCAGAGAGATTATCTGGAAAATAATCAAAAGTACAAACTGAAGAAACAGCAGCATTTATATGACTCCTTTTACTGTTGGAGGAAAGATGGGGTTTTACATCATGATCTGAATGCTAGCAAACAGAGAACAGCTTCTGAAAGGCAGCCACCTTCAGAGGCCTGGGTGTTTATCTCAAGGAGCCCCCCTTGCCATGTCATTAACAAAAAGAGGTAGATGAGCTTTCAAATGCATAGCAACAGGCACACAGAGTTTTGGTTCCTATTTTTTTTCCTGAGAAGAAGGAAAAAAACAATGCCTAAGCCGTCCTCATTTCAAAAATGCAATAGATGGCAGGTAACATTCATGGGCAAGGTGTAGCTATGGTGCTAAAAAAGGTCCCATGAAATGATGCAACCTCTCCTGTAGAGAGTGGCACTGGGCACACCAGGCACAGCAGGCAGGCTGTGGTCTGTCACCAGCTGCTTCTTCCTCTCCCCACTTCTGCAAATCCTGCCCTAGTTTCTCATCTAGCATGAGGCTTGTATAGCAGGCTGCTGCATTCTCACTTGTCAGCAGGATCTGAAATTGTTTAATATGGGCTCTACTGGGGAGTGGTCTCTATTAATTTGTATTTGAAATGGTAAATCTATAAGTGATGATGGTAAGCTCAGACAATAATGTTGCAGTCAGTAGACATAGCAGAATTGAAATGGTCCGTGCACAGCAGTATTGCTACATTCAGAAATTGAAGTTAATGAAGCAGCATTCTGGGACTGTGAACTCTATCCACAATTTACAGGCAAATGCTTGCAGTAAAAGGCTTAAAAATGGTCTTTATTACAGTTTCAGGTTGTTTCCCTTCATCTGTTACAGCCACCTGCCTGCGATGAAGAAAGTATTCCCCCTCCTTTAAATTCTCCCTGAGAGATCAAAATGAACCTGGTGGAGAAGAATTCCAACCATTTCCAGTGAAGTCTTTGCAACAGCAAATGACATTATCATACTGATTGAACTGAAGGTGCCGATTGCACTGTAAACCAGCACAGACATTTTGACCAAGAGCAAAGGTTTTTTACAGATATCATATGTAAGCTAAACCAGCCTGCAAGGACACCTGAAGCAGTACTGTTCTCTTAAATATTTTTTTTGTAATCTTAAACAAATATAGTAGAATAGGTGATGAATCATAGAACCATCTATATGCTAATTTTCCACATATTGCATTATATATGATCCCATGAACTAGAAGCTTCTAATGCTGTAGTGGTGACTGATGACTCTTGATCATCCTTAAAGTCAACACTCCCCGAAGACCTTTACTAGGTAGCAGAAATGGGTGTCCAAATCATGTGCTGCAACCCAATATAGTCTCAAAATCTACTATCTCTTCAGTTATCAAAGCTCATCTAAACTGCAACAGAAAAAACTTAAAGATTGTTTTCTGCGGATAATGCAGTATTTTCAGACTACACCTGGACATTCAATTTACTCTGTGTCTTTCAAGACACCTCTAGAACAAACTAGAAAACATAGCTTTCCATTTCATTGCCCTTGCTTCCTTTTAATCACTTAATTCTTTTTTCCTATCCTTGGTTTACTGTCCTAATTTCTTTAACACTTCCCTTGGCTTCTATTAAGTTCTCTGAAAGGTTTATGTGCTTTCTTGCTTGACAATTTCTTCCCAGCTCCCATGGCTCTACTTTTAATAACACTGATACATTTCTCTGCAAATTTCTTGGTCTACATTTCTTCTGGGTCTTTGATTTTTCACAGCAAATGGTGACTTTTATGAAGCCTTGTTATCACTGCCACAAATTCACTGCAGAAAGCAATCAGCCCAGCTGCTAAATATGATCTTAGAGGTCTCCAGTGCCTTTATTAATACTAGTATAAATAATTAAGTCCTTTTGTACATTTTACAATATCTACTGAAGGTGTAAAGGACATTAAACATCAAATCTTTTTCCTAGTATCACATAATCTCTAGTATCACATAATCTGTTTGTTTTTTGGTTTTTTTTTCTCTAGACTTAAAATAAGGTGTTCCCTACTACTTTTGCCATTGATTTGCTGTGTGGGGCTGTCTGATGTCTATTCCTTTCTTCATGTCTCAGTTAAACTGGTGAAAAAAAGGCAGGGAAAATATGGGCTATGCTTAATTATAATGTTATGTTAGTATTTTTATGACATTATCTTCTAAAAATATGCCATGTAACCAATCAATCTGGAATAGAAGAATAAACTGAACAAGACAGGAAAGACTGATATGATGGATTGTATTGATCCAATTCAGTGTACACATTCTGATAGACTGGAAATGTTCCTGTTGTCATTCCCATTAGATACCATAACCACTGTCAAATTCTGTCTAGAAAGGAAATCAAAGAAAACAATAAATAGATAGCCCACATGACAAAATTACCAAAAGATTTTGTCTTCATTTTGATACAGTGTATGACAATAGGCCACTTGTATTGTAACACCAATTTATTTTTGAAATAGCATCAGAACATCATGCTGGAGCAAGCCACATAAAGATGGTTATTGCCTGAAAGGGGATTCATTCTAGCACAAACAGTGTGAAGATTGTTAAAGGAAATAATATTAAACATATTTTAGCAATCAGTGACTACAGGAACTCTGCACCCACCATGTACTCATCACTGAATGGATTGTACTGATCATAATGTAGCTGTATTTTGAAAAGAGATTACAAGAAGATTAATAGTTTGGTGTTCTAATTTTGTTACAGAAAGTACTCTCTGTCAAAAAGATTGTGCTGGAAGAAAGTATGATATTATTTATGAGAAAATTTGACAAATGGGCAATCTAGGTGAACAGAGTTGGCAAGGTGGCACTTGGTAAGATTTAAATCTGTTGTGCTAAGGAAGCATCTGCCATGTAATGGCTCCCTCACAATGAGCTCTATTAATAACTTAGACTTGCCAGTGGCATATGGTGTTACAAAAATATATTTGGATGTTCACTTAGTTGCATGCCAGACTGCCACAGAAATTAGACTTGATTAATGTTGCCAATGGGACTACTACAGATTTTCAAGTTGCCTGTAGTTATTCATCAGGTGCCCCACGTCAGTCTGTGTCTGCTATGAAAGCAAGACAGTTACAATATGCTCACAGCTTTAGATCCATCTCAGTGCTCATGTAGCTTAATAATTATTTGGTGGCATTTTATTTAGTTTTATTTCAGGTTTGGGATTTTTTATGGGCCGGGGGTTTTGTTTTGTGGGATAGTATATCCCAAAAATCACAGAAAAGCCTCATCATCAGGAGTAAACCTAAATGCTTCAAACATTGTTCTGCTCAGGTTGGGAGTGTCAGTTTATGAAGACAAGAGGCAATGGGCAGAAACTGATGCACAGGAAGATCTAGCCAAACAGGAGGAAGAACTTTACTGTGCAGGTCACTGAGCACTGAAACAGGTTGCCCAGAGAGGATGTGGAGTCTCCCTCACTGGCGATATTCAAGAACCATCTGGACACAATCCTGTGCAGTGGGCTCTGGGATGACCCTGCCTGAGCAGGAAGGTTGGACCAGATGATCTGCTGTGGTCACTTCCAATTTCACACATTCTCTGATTCTGTAATATCACTGTGAATTGGCCAGGAATCGAAAAACTATCACAATCATTTTCCTGCACCATTATCAGGTGAATGAGGAGACCAGATCACTACTGAGATGCTGCTGACTCACAGAGAGAACAGATCTCAATGCTGATCAGCTCTACGTATCAGATTTTGAAATGCAGTATGGCTCAGGTGATAGATCTCAGGTTTCCTGTCTGTCACAGCAGAGCACTTTACTGAAAACAGCTTGCAGAAGGCAGAGAGCTTAAGACATGCTGAAATACATGGGCCACCACACTTTATCAGACCACTTCTACCATCTCTTAAATTATCTCAAATACAAAACTAGAAGACTACTATACTAACCTAAATGAAAATTTCAGGGCTTGATTAAAGTGAGAAGAAAATAGTTTATGATTTCTCTTTTCAGTGAAATTCCTATACTGATCCTTCGCAGATCACTGATCATAATTACCCCACCTGGGGTTTGCTGGCATTGAGGCACAAGTTCATGAGGACTGACTTCACATAGGATATTTTATTTTTCTGGCAATTAACCACCCTGCCTTTAAAATTTTCAACCACTGCTTTCAAACTGCCTTCTGGCATCATGTATGTTTAAGGGTGAAAAACAGAAGAGTCATTTGACACTTAGAGTCAAATTTAGCTTCCCTCCCCACCCCACTTCAGTGCAGGAGCTGTTAAAAGCAAAAACAACTTCCAGATCTGTTCTAACTTTTAATAATTTATTTAGAAAATAAGATATTCTCTTACATGTCCTTTCAACAAATATTTTTTTATTTAATTTTTCTGTAATTATTTACAATAAAGATGAGTATACAGCAGTCACAGCACCACAGGACACTATGTGGGAAATCTCTCTGCCACTTCCTTGGGTAGTTTGACTGACTGTCTAGGACATGACTGACTGTGATTCAGGATTATTAGTCTTGTGAGTGCTGGTGGTGGTTTCTGTGAAATCAAGAGTAGTCTCCATATTCAGAAATTACACTGATATTTCATGGCATTGAGTCACATGGACAGACTGGACAGAACACACAAATATGCATAAACAGAGATTCTGCATTCAAGGTCATGATTCTTCATGGCAGTATGCAACATTTCTCTCAACTGCAATTCCTTAGATTCCAAGAACCAAGGAGGGAGGCTCAGAAAAGCAACAGCTTTCAAAGACCATTTCTGGTATGGAATTAGCTCTCTGGTTGCATTGGTACTGCTGAAGTATGCAAATTCATTTTATAGCTTTATTGAAACTAGCAATGTCCAGCATTTAATGATTTGTTGTCTCTTGCACCAGGAGCAAATGAACTGGTGGTATGTAAGAAGTGTGAATGTGTCTGTTGATATCCCATTGATCTGGATATTAAGAGTATTTCTTTGTGTCCTGTCTGCAAGGCAGCTGCTTTCTTTCAAGTATAAAAAGTTTCCTGTAAAAGGTTAACTCACATATTCACAATAAATATTCAAGGTTGTAGGCACGTTCTGCCAAGCCTATTATTATTAGGCATTACTCATTTTATTATTTCATTTTATTACCTGACACTATATTAGCATAATGCCTCCCCATATCCCAGAGCTTCTTTGGGCAGAGGGTTGGACTACAGACCTCCTGGGATCCCTTCCTGCCTGAGCTACAATGTGGTTCAGTGACATTCTTTCTAACTCAGGGTTGCTCTCAGTGTTCCAATTCATCACATACCACAGTTTTCTGAGCAAAGTGTTGACTTTAAAACAAGAAGGTATGTATGATGTATATCTACAGAAAAATAACAAAATTGTGCTAGTATAATGTACTTTCCATTTGCTGCATAATTCACCTGTGACTTAACCGAATAATAATTTCAAAACAGAACGTTGAGTAAAGTGTGCCTACTCACTTGTTCACTCTGTTATTTTTCTTAATTTAGTCTGTTGCAAATATCATTTCCTAGGGCTTAAAGAATGACACCAATAAGGATATCTAAAACTATGTTTCACTAGTTTCACACATTATGTCTTAATACAGTGGATTGATAATTCTGCATAACGCTTCCTAAAATATAGGATTTGCATTGAATTCTTTCTTGCCTTGAGAAATTTCCCCCCCTCTTTGTTCCATCTCTCTAGAGAGGTATTCATTACACTGAGATGAACTGAAGTAAATTATAATTTTTCACCTCAGAAAATAGACTGTACAGCATTTACTGTGCCTCTGTAAGAATTACAAGACTTCAACTCACTTCACTGCTATACCTGAAACTTAAATAAGTGACTTGTCTCTGCTTTTCCTTGGTTTCCCATCTGTAGAACTGATATAGCCTCAGTTTTGTGTCTTTCAGGACTGATGGGAACAGGAAGATGTGGCAGTAAAGCAAAAAATATAAATACATAAGGAGGAAAAATGCAGAAAATGAATTTTTGGGCTGCCATCAGTGAGTGAAATCTGGTGTCAGCTGAAATACCAACAGCAAATAGTAGAAATGTTTTTATCATATTTGCAGCTGATGTATATTTAGTTAATGAGTTTTCTACAGCACCTACAATTTTCTGGGCTAAGCGAGTAGGATAGTAAGTTATGAAAGTATTAATACCACCTCCTTCAGGAGGTCACATAAAAAGATTACTGTAGGAAATGCTGACACTTTTCCAGATGCATGGAAAACAGAGTTCATTAAAAAAAAAACACTGCTGTTCCAAAACCAAGTTATCAGCAAGGACATTTTTTTCCCTAAAACCTTGTTTGTGATCTGTTATGAATCCTTATTTCAGATATGCATGTCTCTAGTTTAAAATGGTCATTTGCCTGGTTTGAATGATATAAGGAGTAACCATAAGCATGAAATTCCTTTTGATTAAATGAAACAGCAGAAGTGCAACTAAATCTTTTCAGCTGGGACCAGTGAAACATCTGCTTTGCCTGCAAATTGTTTCCTTTAACAGTTTGTTTTAACGAGTTGAAGCTTCTTACTTCAAGTACTGGGAGTTTGTTTTTGTTTTAGCAGGGGGGAGGGATGGACTCTGGTACTTTATCACTCACTTTATCACTGGTATCTTTTTTTAAAATTAACCTATATCTGTAGAGGCAGTATTTATACAGGTATTTATCTTTGCCTCTACACAGTTGTTCAACCAAGCAGGTTTAAAAGCAGCAGAAATACTTTTATATGATTTGTGAGGTTTTTTTACCCATAGGTACATGTAAATAGCAACCCCCCCTTGAGCCTTAGATATAGCTATGGAACAGATAGCAACCAAATAGGTGTCAGAATGAGCTCTCTTTTCAGTTCTTTGCTTTCTTGATGTGTTTTGTTTTCACACTGAGGGAAAAAATGACATAGGGAACAAAAAAGGGTTTGTCTCACTCTAAACTGTGAGTAGTTAATGTAACGTGACCAAAAAGTAGGGAAAGTACAAGTTACTGATACTTTTAAGTTATGGACTGCTGTGGGTCATCAGAAAAGTAAAACTCAAGTGAATACCCATAGGAAGAAAAATTAATCATAGCTGTCTTCAGTACAGCCAAGGGAAGCAATTGCTCCAAAGGATGCACTCCCTAAAATCACAGAGAGGCATTTCCTTTTGGAGTAGTTCTAAATCTGTTCCCAGGTTCTCAGTGACCATTAGCAGTTGAATTACCTTAAGAAGGAGCCTTCTGGTCTAGTTTCTGAGAGAAAACTTTTTCACACGCTCTGAAATGACTTGTGATATCAAGGAAAGCAGTGGTAGTCAAAGGCCAACTGGTAGATTCACTTGAAAATTACACTCATGAGACCTGAAATACTGAATAGACAGACACATTTTCTTTCTAGTTTTTTTAGTCCCAGAATGATGCTTCAAATAATTATTTCTAATAAACTGATTATCCATTCTAGAAGTTTCTCTCCTGAAACATTTTGATGTCAGTCTCCTTTGTAGGTAGAGAAGTTTCCAAAAAACAAACTATGATGTTTGGTTACTTTTTTAATTTTGAGAGTGTTCGCTTTGATAAAGGATAATAGACTATATGACCTTTCCAATAAGGCCAGGGCAAATATTTTCAAAAAAAGAATATTTAAGAGGTGAGCTTAAGATGTTCAAGCAAGTATCGTGTATACTGAAGGCATTGGTTACTCCAGTTCCAGTTTAAAAAAAGCGGCAGCTTTATATTTGCCAAAAGAATTTGCATTGTGGCTCTGTGTCAATAAGGACAGTGTGAACCTGTTTTCTTTTCCAGTGCAGATTCCTGGAGATATTTTTCCCTAAAATTTTGTTTAAACTTAAAGAAGCAGTCAAGTCAGGAAAAATGTAGGGAATTTTTTTTTTGTTTGTGATTGTTTTTATATGTCTGATTAGTTGGTTAGTTTTGGTGGGTATTATTTTTTTGTTTGATATACTAAGTATTGGGAAATTATTAGATTTATGAAAGAAATTATAAAATGGTTTGAGTTGGAAGTGACCATAAAGATCATCTAGTTCCAAGCCCCTTGCCTTGGGAGTGATGCCTTCTACTTGAATACTTTCAGGGAAGGGGCACCCAAAATTTTCTAGGAAACCTGTGCCAGTGCTCAGCATTCTCAGAGTAAAGAATTTCTCTTAATATCTTACCTAAACTTACACTTTTACAGTTTTCATGTATGACCCCTCATTGTATGCTCTTGTAAAAATCCCTCTCCAGCTCTGTTGCCAACCCCCTCCAGGTACTGGAAGTCTGATACAAAGATTTCCCTGGAACCTTCTGTTCTCCAGACTGAACAGACCCAGCTGTCTCAGTCTGTCTTCACAGGAGAAGAGCTCCTTCCCTCTGATCATCTTGGTGACCATTCTTTGAACTCACTCCAATAGGTACATGTCCTTCTTATGTGGAGGCTCCAGAGCTGGATGCAGCACTCCAGGTGGGGTGTCACAAGAGCAGAAGGGCAGGATTACCTCCTTTTTCCTGCTGACCACTCTGCTTTTGGTGCAGTCCAGGATAGATCTGCCTCTCTGGTAAGTGCACATTGCTGGGTCGTACTGAACTTCTCATCCACCACCACCAAGTCCTGCTCCTTAGGGTAACTCAGCCCAGCCTACATTTGTCCTTGTGTTTCTGTGTTGTCTTTACAGGTATATCTTCCAGCCCTTGGCTAGGAAGACGGTTGTCAATTACAACTACTGTAAAATTACAGCAAAACTACTTGGCTACAACAAATCATATAATAAGAAAAGGAAACCTAATTTGTTACTTGAAGGCTTCTCTCTAATGCGCTATATTAATTGCACTTGTAGTCAAGGGTAGTTTCCTATTTCACTAGCAACACGATTACAGCACAACCAAAGATGAAGGCAACATGTTGTTAGGTTATTTGAGTGGGTTAAAACACCTACTAAGAATCAGCTAGCAAATGTTGTTTGTTCTCAGTTATTAATACATTCAAATCTGACTGAGATTGTGTATTAACAAACACAACAGGAAAGGGGGGTTCAAGGGACCAGAAAAGTCTTATTCTGACTCAAGTGTTTGTGACATGGACACACTTTTACTTGCACCTTTCAGAGGTAATGAAATTTCTTAATGATTTCCAGCAAACTGCTGGACAGAAACTAAAAAACTATTTCCATCTCAAGTTTTTCAATGCATTTGTTTATTTTAAGATGAAGTGATATTTTTCTTCCCTCTGGCTTCTTTATGTGGTAAAGTTATTTTATTGCTGCTGGAAAATGCAGAATATATTACAGGGCTCACAGGGATAGTTTTGCCAGAGATGAAACTGGAATTAACTCCAGAACAGCTTATACCTAAAGCAGTGGCATCATATTTAGAAATCAGGTATCAGTTTCAGTTTAAAGAAACAAATTGGACTACAAATTTTCCCATGATGTTGTTCAGTCAAGTGTATAATTTGATTTTTTACATTCATTATACCATATGGTTGGAAGTGTCACATATGGTTGGAAGTGTCAGCCAAAAGTCAAATGTCCATTCTTCCCCTACCTCATATCCCAGTTGTCCTGATATTTTAATCATTTTCTAGTCTCCCACTGTGATGTTGGAATATTTCTACTTGGATTTTCATATGCATATATACATATTTATGTACAAAATATAATTTAATAAACTTTTAACATGCAGATTCAGAAACTGCCTTTGAAGTAAGGAACAAACCTGCATTTTTCCTATCTGCATCAGTTGTGTTTATTTTAGTCTAATTTATTCAATAAACTATGGCTTACAAATATTTTTAACATTGAACAGATGAAGTCTTAAATTTAATTGTGTAGATTGTTTAAAGATAATCCTTATGCACTGTCACTGTCCTGAATATTATTAGAGACTCAGATCCTGCAGGTATGTTATTCAATACATATGTGCTATGCTGTCTGAGGTGTTATCCATCATCTGTGTGATATAGTCCTTAGTGGAAAGGAGATGATCACTGTTACTAGTTAGAGTAAATGCTTTCAGTATTTTTTAGGGTGTTCTGTTATCTTGTTATTATTAGAATGCTCAGAAATTGTGACAAACTCCATCCATGACATTTTGAAAATTTAATCTACAGCTTCATTAAGTTAGGGTGTATTTTGTATATTGAATAAAAGAGGAATTTGCCACAATATTTTCAGAATTCTTCATCAGTCTGGATCAACTTTTTGGCTGCATGCAAAATAACTCTAAATGAGCTGTTACATTTGGCTGTTAAAATTGCTGTGAAAGACTTTTTTAAACTTAGTATCTCATGTTCATAAACTATGAACAAGAAATGGAATATTTTTTTTGTAACTTACTTCTTGAGTTCTCTCAGGAAAGATTTTCAGATGATGAATAAAGAAAATAGACTGTTTGCTTAAGAAAGAAGGAGTGAAAAAGGCTTCAAAAGTGTGAAAACATACTAAATATAGCATATAATATTTTCCCATCTCCTCTATGAAAAAATTGCCATATTTTACTTCTATGTGACAGCATGTTTACAAAAGTGTTAACTTAATTTTCAAGTTGTCCAATTCTATCTTGTGCACTAGTTCACATAAGGCAAAAATTGATTTATTTTTGTCCTGGGGTGTTTCAGATTTTTTTTAACTGTATGTGTTGAAATACCATGGTATTTTCCTCATTGAGAGTTCATTATTACTGAACTAAGGACAACAAACTATAGAAACTAAACTTGCATAATTACCATTGAATTCTAATAGATTATTTATATATACTTTCTCTTTTGCATAATTTGCTATTAACTGGTGTTTTTTTCTAAATAATGCTCTACCTAAGCTAATTTAGACTTTGAGAGCCTCAGATGATTCTGGATTCAGACTTTTTGTGAAAAATATTCACTATGAAATTTGCTACAACCTCAGTCTGTTACTGCTTGCTTTTTTGAATGAGCCAAGAGCAGGCCAAGCGAAATATAAAATTCAGTGTAAAATGGTAAAACATTTAGATATATATATATTTTGGGATTTGTTTTTTTAATTTTCTTTTGTGGTCCTCCACATGATTAGATTTGTAACCCATAGGATAGGAAGAGCCCATTCCTGGTGCAGTGTGAACTGAGACTGGTGATTCAGCTCTCTCCAGCTCTCCTTCGCTCCCTGGAGAAACATTCTTCAGTGTGAAAAGTGGTGTGGTTATTTTTTTTTTTTCAGTTAAGTCTGAATATCAGCACCTCATCCTCTTACATAGCCCGTCCACAGTGTAGTTTCTTTAAAGTTATCTTTCTACCCAGGGTATTGAGTCCCTGTGAAATTTCCAGCTACTGTGTCTTCATCAGCACAATGCCAGCACGTGAGCTGACTGAATACTGAGATCATCACTTCCCTCACAAGGGGTGACAAGTCAGACCTCTCACTTGTCATGTTTTCCTCGATACAGCAGAGACCATCTGAAGAGTATCCTTTTTTTAGCAATACTCAGGTGACAAGCTGTATTTTTAGCTGTTGACCTTTTGTCAAGAGATCAAAGAAAACGTCTCTGGGAAATCATCCAACTACAGACAGCTGTGGGTATAGAATAAAAAGATGGAGATGATTTCCAGGGGAAGAGACAGTGGTGGTTTATCAGTCTCTTCAGCAGATGACTCACTAGGACATTGCCCAAAGACCAAACTATTTCCTGTTGACAACAGAGGTACACAGCCTGTGTACATACAGAATCAAAAGGTTATTTCTCATAGAGGAACCTACAGGCATAATCTGTTCAGGGTGAGATGCAAACATCAGGTTTAGACATCAGGGGATGGGTGATAGGACAAGGGTAGTGGTTTTAACTGAAAGAAAGTAGATTTACATTCAATATTAGGAAGAAATTCTTCCTGACATAGGTGGTGAGGCAGTGGCTCAGGTTGCCCAGAGAAGTGGAGGCTCCAGTCTCTGGGTTGGAGGGGGCTTTGAGCAATCTGTAGTGGAAAGTGTCCCTGTCTGTGGCACAGGGGATGGAGCTAGATAGTCTTTAAGGACCCTTCCAACCCAAAGTATTCCATCATTCCATACTTCCATGATCAGATATGAGATGAGTTGATCAGATGTGAGCTATGAGGCAGAGTTGCTCACTCCCAAGCTCCCCAAAGAGATATGGCAGACCTGACCCAGGCAATCAACACACTCAGGCACCTGCTCAGCTGCTCCTGCAGAGGCCAGGTGGGAGGGCCTGTGCTACCCTGCATGCTCCCCAGGTGCTGCTTGAGGTTTTACAGAGCTTGTTTTATACTTGCCAGACTTGGGGGACTGCCTTGGTTCTCACAGGAAACAGAATTGGACCATTTTTTCTAAATAACAAATTAATTCCCCTAGATAAGCAGGATCCCACTTTTCAATTTTTTTAACACAATCAGCTAATTATTTGGACATGATGTCTTTTGGATGATATATTTCAGAAAAATAATAATAACCCTCAGGAGATTTCTTTTTGGCAGTAGATAATATTACCAATTTTTTGGTTTGACACAGAATTATGTTTGATTTTTAATTTAATTTCTGCTCACAAAAAGTTCAGGAAGCCGTCTACTGGGTTTTTTTCTGAGGAATCTGAATTTTTTCTGAGGAATCTGACATTTTTTTTTATGTCAGCTTTTGATTGTGTATAATCCTCTCTGAACTCTACATGATTTTTTATAAACCTTTCAGATTATTATATAAAAGTAATTGATATGGAATTTCTGGACAGATGTTAAGTGCATAAAAATGTTTGATGTGTTTCCCTAGTGAGATGCCAAGGTCATGTGAAATGCCTGATGATAGAGAATGCTCCCACAAAGTACTCAGACTTGATAGTACCAAAAAGTTGATTTTATCTTGGGAATCCAGAATGATGTTTCTTTAACCTTGCTTCTAGGTATGGCTCTTGTATTTCCTGTGGCCTATGCAAGCATTTACATCGGTGCAAAACTAATATGGAAAGGGCAGTTTTGGGGGCTTTTTGGTTGCTTACGAATTCTTTGTTCTTGTTTTCAGACCTAGTGCAAAGGTCTGCAACAGAAAAATGCCAGACTGTGGGATATTTCTTTGAGAAGCCTGGGGGAGGTACTAAGAAGGAAGGGGGCATTTTGCTGTCAACTTCATGGAAGGCATCCATATATTACAGGTAAAGGTAAGAGCTTTTCTATTCTCACAGCAAAAAGGAAGCCACAAGGTGACATTAGCACAGCACTAAAGCTGATGGATTTGGCTGCTCCAGAGGCTTTGCTTGTCTTCTATTTTTCAGCACCTTTTCAACTAAAAGCCCAGGTAAAATGTCAGTTAGAAGTGCATGCAATGAATATACAAAACTTGAATGGCCTTCAATGTACCTAGTCTGCTTGCTACAGATTCTTGTATTCATTCCAATGGACATTTACATATAAGGTAAAATAGAAAAGAGGCCATTGCCTCATTGCAATGAAAACTTGATTTCGTTATAACACGAAGTCTGACTTGAGGACAAGAAATATGCTGCTTGTAGACAGAAAAATTAAAAAAAAAAAGCGTAAAGCTTATAAATCACAAAAATATATCAAAGATTCACTCCTCATTTTGCGTAGAGCTACAAACATCCTCCCTGCTGAGGGGAGTGCTTTCTGAAAGGACATGAAGTCAATCCCTGTGGGCACTGCCTGTTGCCAGCTCTGTGCCTGGCTCTCCTGTCTGCCTCCACCCCGCTCCCACCTTGTGCCTCTTAGGCAGCTCCGAGGATGAACAGAGCCTGCAACCAGTATTGGCAGAGGGAAGTCTAGTGCAAAAAAGACAATACAGAAAGCAATTACAAAGACTTAAATAAAGGCTGGCTGTGTGAAAAAGGTGTCCTAGAAAAGGGTGAGTACAGAAATTTTTCTCGTCAGCAGTTTTATCTTTTCATTTAAACACTTGCAAGATGACATAGATGCCACCAGGATATCCAGTAATGAGTAAGATCACTGGTAAATGCTATGTGGCCTTACTGAATTTTGATAGGAATCATGTCAATATCAAGCTAGCTGGCTTCTGTCCTGTGACCAATTATGCATTTTTCTTGTGCTAAGTCTGTTTTATGTTGTCAATAAACCAGGTCATATTTTCAAATAATTCTGTTTGTGAAATTTTAGAATTTCTCTCCTGAAACATGCTTTGCTATTTGTTCTTCCATATTGCTAACAAAACAAAAATCTTGGGGAAATCTTTGAAGTCTCTCATTTAGTTTGAGGCTTTTTCGAGTCATTTTCCTTCTCTTTTAAAAGTGTCACCTGTATATAGTTGCTTTTCCATAAAGATAAAGTCTCAATGTAAAGTCTCAATTTTAATCTTTTTAATTATGTCTATTTTATTTTTACAATGTCACTTTTCTTGTAATGAAGTAGATCTTGTTTGGGAAAAAGCCCAAAACCACCACCACCAAAAACCCCAACCCAACCCTTCTTGCTTTTACCAGCCATAAAGCTGCTTCACTGTATGTGAGGGAAAGCAGATATTAAAGTATTTCATAGATGAAATAATGTGTTTGTTCACTTCACCTTTATTAGAATGGAGAAACTCCAAAAGAAATACGTGGGATTTCAGTTTTATTGCTCCCCGTTTGATTTCGTCTTTGAGTTCTTCATAATTAATTCAACCTCATTGCTTTAATGAAGGTAATTCTTTAGAAATTCTGCAAATGAAATCTTGCATTGAAAACCTAAATAGCTCCTTTACATAAACAGGGATGTCAATAAAAGTTGACTAAAAATAAATTAGCAATTAAAAATCCAATTCAGCAAAACATCCAATTACACACTCACTTTGATCATGTGTTTAATCTATAAATCCTAGTGGAATTTAAGCAGAAGTTCTGAAGTTAAGAAATTGTGGGCCTAAAAATAGTTCCTTAATTGCTATAAAATCATAAAATAATAATATATTTTCATAAAGTCTAAAAGATAAAACAAGGGAAGCAAAAGAAATACTTCCTCAATTCTTCTGCTTTGCTCAAGATACAAATAAAAACCCCTAAACAGGTAAGTTTACATGGCTTTATTTTGTGGATTGGTTTACTTTCACTGCAGTAGGTTTTAGGGGTATGATAAAGAAGCTGAAAAAAAGGTAGAAAATTATCTGGATTTCACTCCAAGCTGACTTAAATTTAGGCAATAAGATCCGCTGGCAATTTGAATTTGCAGTACAATCTGAAGTATTTAAAGGTAGATTTTTTAATCAGACCAGGATCAATGTATTGTTAAAATTCTTTTTTGCTAATCTGTAAAATATGCTGATTTTGGACAGAAGTAATGTGTTTGTGGAACATCAGATGGTCAGAAATTAAGCTTCAACCAAGTTTTTTGATGAAGCGCTCCCATAGAGTCACAAGATACAGCCATAATACAAAATATTGTTTTCTTCCAGGGCAAAAACTCAAAAACTTTTGTAACTTTATATTTTTAGTTGCATATCAGCTCTGAAACTCCACAGGAAAATACAGATAGATTGCAGCACCGTTTTTAATTATCATGGTGCCTGGACGGTCACAGCATTATTACTAGACTAACTAAGGCTGAAAACCTGTAATATGGCACCATAAGATTCAGCCCCTTTTTTGAACTTGTCTTATGTTGCGGTGTGACCACTCTCCAGTTCATAGTTTAGTTTATTATTCAAGCTATAATTCTAATGTTAAGATTGGCATGTCCTGTTCCCTCCATATTATGTTACAATGGTCCTGCCTTGGGCTCTCCCTGCCCCTCCCCCTTCTACAGTTATGCGTCAATCCTCCGGTTGCCTAGGGAACTCCCGCCATTTTGTATGTCAGTCTTTAGTCCCCTCCTTAGCTGCCATGGCTTCTTTGTAAAACCCTCCCACGTTATCCCTCCCCCCCCCCGCCCCCGGTAACCTCCCTGTCCATCACTTTCTGCCCACGCCCCGTCCCTAGAAGCTTCGACCCTGGGCGGAAGGCGATTGGAGCAGAAGTTGCTGTCCCTCCCCAACAAGCCTCCTATTGGTTACTATGTTAGATCAATCACTCGGTTCTGTTATGTTACTGGCCAGGGGGTGGGTCGCTCCTCCCCTCTGGAAGCTTTTATCACGCCATGCAAGTTCCCGCCCTCAGGGCAGATCGCGGCAGCCATGCTTCTTTCCTGAATAAACCCAGTTCCTGCTGCTGAGACCTGACTGCCTCCTTGCCTCTCTTCGTGCCCATGCTTCGCTGCTGGGTCTGTCTTGCCTGTTCTACCAAGGTGCTGCAGTCCCCGCCATTGACGAGAGGGAGAGCGCCTCAGGCAGCCATAACCACCGCCTGTCTCCTGCCGGGAGCCAGCACTGAGCGGCCACGTGGCTGCCACACCGAGGCTGCTGAAGTGCCTTTCCTGTGGGCTAGTTCGGGCTTAGACTTCCATGCACAGCAGCAACATTGCTTTTGTTCAGCACTATGAACAAGACATTATCAGACCAAGCTGTTTTGTTTTTTTAATCTTTAATTGTTGTGCTTTTTTTAGCTTGATACAGTCACCTGTTCAGTGATAGAAAAAAAAAAGAGGAGACCATAAAATCTTTGGCAGAAAACCACATTAGTGTCATAACTGATGCAGCAGGGTTTTGCATGTATATGCATAAGAAAGGAAAGAGGTGGAAGGTAGGACTGAAAGAGGTGCTGCTCTACTGGGAAGCCAAGAGAGTTGACTGATACAGTGCTCTTGAAAAGTCACTTAATAGGAGTGGTTCTATGCATGCAGCACTACAGGGATGTGTCACACTGCTCTTGGCGGAAATATGTGACACCAAACTTGTCCCTGGAAGAGACTATCAACTGTGATGTTCTTCCAGCTCTTACAGGCAGCTAAGTCCCATAATAACAACACTATTTGGTTATTTGATATCAGTCTTTCCAACACAAACCTCTTCTAGGATCTAGTTTACAAATCGTCTTTACATTTAGAAAGAATTTTTTATTATAAAATTAACTCATAGTTTGCTAACACATCTGCCTGTAAGGTAGGATAAGACTGAGAGCCTGGCTGGTAACATTGCTTAAGGTTGTTTAAGCAGGCTTTTAAGTCCCTGATTGCCCCAGCATCTGGCATACCAGTAGGAATGAAAGGTATCAAGTAAGCATAAAGGTTGGTCCTGAGGACCCTCGTTTCATCAAAGTTGCACAGATTGATTGCAGTTGAAGGAGCTCTCAAGGAGCAAACTCTAGAAGACAGATAAGAAACATATCAGCCTATCTCTGATGGAAGTTATGTAACAGAAATCTGTACAAGGTGACAAGCAAACCCCATATTTCATGACAATTTTACTGCAAAAATATAGAATAATACAGTTTTCCCTCTTATTTAAGCTCAAATCTGCATCTTCACCAGAATGTTGTTCTTTTTACCCCAGATTAGTTCTGAGTTCAAAATTCACATCTGTAAACTTTGCCTCCACTGGTCATCTGAGACATCCTTAACAGAAATGTGTCCCTAAGATTTTCTAAGTGAGTCAGACTTTGGATTGCATTTATAGTTTGGTTAATTCTAGGGCAGAGAAGGAGCTACAAGGGTGCATATTTGTTTCATTTTTTCACTTTTTTTTAATTTTCTAATATATCAGAAATTACATACAGATTTTTATTTTAGTAGAATTTTGGGGAAACCCACTAATGGAATCAATTTCTACTTAAATATTTTTGTCTGGTAACAAGAAAAGGCAGGTGGAAACAAAATTCCCCTACATTCTCCTCAGTGTTTATTCATTCACAGCAGGAGAAATATAATATTCAATATCATTAAATTAATATTGAAATGAACAAAGTTTGTGTTCTTATATTTAAACTAGGATAGAACAAAACTGTTCAAGGCATTCACAGTATCCCAGCAATGTCAGTACTATGATTTATCACTAGACAAAGCAGAGAAACAGGTTACAGATATAAGCACTTCAGATATCCATGTACCACACACAATGTCCTCTCAGAAAATCTAAATCAGAGAAGTAGGAAAAGGGCCTGTTAAAATGTCATGGTTAGGTTTTACTGACATTCTGGAAAAAATCTTAGATTTACTACGTTTATAATATTTTTGGATGAGATGTAGAGCAATGAGTAAAGCAATTAGAAGAAGCAGTCAAGGGACAGAAGGAGAAATATCCGCCAAAATTAAGAACAGTTAGTACTCTCATCAATACCACCAATAAAGAAGTTGTATACAAGATAGATATTTGAAGAAACCCTTCAGTAAGAATAAATCCACTGTCGCATTCAACTGAAATTGCTTCAATGAAAGTTCCTAAACATAAAGAACTGTGAATTTCCAGCCCAAGCTCTGTTCTTTGATGAGATAATTATGAAGGAGGTGGAACCTATACTAGTATATTTTTTGCAATAAAATCCTAGAAAATCAAGTTCAAATATTTGGCATACAGCTTGCCCAAAATTACTATTCAGCTTAGTCTTTACAGTATAAGAACCCCCTACTGACAAGAAGAGCAATAAGAACAGTAAATACTTTACTTTCTCTTAAGTATTTGGAAGATTGAGCTCTTGGTCAAAAATATCTAATTATCAGAGCAAGAGCACACAGTCAGAGAGATCAACATGGTTTTCATTTAAACAAACCAAAAAAATGCCGCAAATAAATCTCCATTTAAATATAAGAAAATGTTCTTCCTAGGTGTTGGATTATAAACAGTATGAGTTTGGAGCATTCATCCTAAAAAGAGATGGTTTAATGGCATTAACACTTTTGTAAAGCCAAGCAGCAATTTCATAATGGCTGAAATATTACATGCTGTTTTTCAACTAGAGTGAATCATTCCCTATGTATTTTAAGTTACAATAGACTCAACTTGATGAAGTATGTAATTTGAAATTCTTAAGTTTGTAATTTGAATGATTACTTTGTCTCACTGTAAGCTGCTTAGGCTTTTTCATTTATAAAGCTGAAACATTTGGCTACACAAACATGGCATCAACATAACTTGTCATACAATCCTTTGTTTTTTAATCATCTTCTACTGATAATCTAAATGATGATTAGTCTTGTCTCAGTGATTTCTTTGCTCTTCTAGTACACATTTGTATTAATCCCTACTACATATTTTGATTTATTCTTAATTTTTTTTAGAACTAGACCATATTAAAATCCTTTTTAAAAACAAAATGATTAGGGAATAGCATTTTAAATGTACATGCAATTGTAAAAAAGATTTTGGGAATGCCAGATGTTACACTTAGTGCAGAAAGGCACATTTAAAAATGAAGTGTGGCTTAATGCCATTAGCTGGAAGGACTGAAATTAAAATCTTTGAAGGCTGTAGAAGATTAATACAGAGAGAGAGTAAAGATTACTTTCTTACTGTGGTGCACTACATATACTATATACATATATAATCCTCTTGTCTCAGCATGTACAGAAATTTGGCAATATTTTCTCACCATTCTGTTATCATAAAGTTCTCAGACTTTCTAGAAATTACTCAGGGATTTTTCTATTGTTTGACATTATGAGGAGGGCCTGGCAAGATTTTTCAGTGGCACTGTTCAATTGGAAGTAATATATGTCAAAACATCTAACAAAGTGAGAGGTCCTGGGTCTCAAACAAATTTGAATATATAAGCTTACTTCTGGTGAGAAGAGAGTCAAAGTGTGTCAAAGCTTGATGAAGAGCAGTCTGTCAGTGCGCAAAGGCAATTGCCTGGCTAGCCCCACAGCACGTCAGCAGCTCTTTGGGGCAGCTGCGTTGCTTGCCGGCACAAGCTTCCTATGGGGAAGGCAGGCCGAGCTTGCAGCAGCCTGACCGAGCTCTCCCCGGCAGAGGGGGAGATGGCCTCGGCTGTGTCAAAGATTTCCAGCCAGGCTCCACTCCAACGAAACAGGGTCATGCAAACGATGGATGAGAGGCGAGACAGATCTCTTCAGCAGGAAGGGTTTTTATTGGGAAGGGTAGCAGGTACAGGGGGGGGTGAAGGCTGAAGGGATCTGCCCAAAGAGGTGGAGACTGTGACAACTTTTAAAGGGGGTCCTGGTGAGGAGTAAACCTGCCCCCGGGCCAATGACCAAACAAGAGCATGAGACTGACAAGGTACAATAACAAATCAGGGGGAGACACAAATGGGGTGA
>JAWWEY010000001.1:94739006-94759438 GCA_035582745.1 Loriotus luctuosus
GTTAGATCAATCACTCGGTTCTGTTATGTTACTGGCCAGGGGGTGGGTCGCTCCTCCCCTCTGGAAGCTTTTATCACTCTGTGCAAGTTCCCACCCTTGGGGTAGGTCATGGCAGCCATGTGCCTTTCCTGAGTAAACCTGGTTGCTGCTGCTGAGACCTGCCTGCCTCCTTGCCTTTCCTCGTGCCCGTGCATCGCTGCTGCATCTGTCTTGCCTGTTCTACCAAGGTGCTGCAGTCCCCGCTATTGATGTGAGGGAGAGCGCCTTAGGCAACCATGACCACTGCCTGTCTCCTGCCAGGGGCCAGCGCTGAGCGGCCACGCGGTTGCCACACCGAGGCTGCTGAAGTGCCTTCCTGTGGGCTAGTTTGGGCTTAGACTTCCACGCACAGCGGCAGTCTTCAGGAACTAAAATAGTCACACCAGTCCTAGAGTGCATTTGTAATTTGATTTACCTCTGTGTTGAGATGTGAATTGACATAGTTGCGTATTGGAAGACTTGGCTGTCAGGCAGGAGATTAGATCAAGAGGAGAGCATCAAAGATAAGGACAAACTTACAGACTTCTGGTCTGGACAAATGTCAATTATTCAAGCAGGGCCCATAGAAACTCTCAAAGTCAGTATCACAGGTTGACTGAACTAGCTGATACTCATTTCATATCAGGTATTTGATGTCTCTCATTATATAATCCATACCTGCTGCAACAGCAAGTTTGTCCATATGTCCTATTTTATAACCTCTTTTAGTTTTATTGCCTCCTGGGACTACTAAGCAAACAGAAAGAAGAGGGAAAACTTTCTGGCTGGTACATGTGAAGTCTTCACACACTTCAGAAGTTCCTTCACAGCTCGTCTCACTTTACAGCAGCTATGGATGGAAAACAGAAACCCCTTTATAAACTCCACTGTAAGTAATGACCTCCATATGCTTAAATAGTTTAAGGAATATTAGCTCATTAGTGAAGATACTTAAATAGTGTGGTATGTGCAGTACTTCTATGCAAGTGAATTCTTACCAGAAAGCTATGCCATGGTTCAATTAACACAATCATATTCTCTACCATTAATAGAACAAAGCAGTTTGTTAACCAGGATGTACATTCAAGCCTTTGTTTGATTAGTTAAGGGAAATATTTGTTCTTGGCTCTTTGTCAGGTCTGTGATTGTGTATAAATGATGATAAGAAAAAACTTTTGCCTGCCTAAAGATGACTTCATTTTGTGATACAGTAAGTGCTGGTAGCTCCTGTTACAAACAGCATGAGTTCCTTTGTTTTCAGTGAGCATTAGTCAAGGATATGCCCCATCAGAAATCAAAAGCCAGAATTTATTAGAAAGTTAATGCATAACATATGAATTCTGAGTATTCAGTGATTTTATGTGGATGTTCTTTGCTTAGTTTGTTCGGATGATCAAGGAAACAAGAAGGAATCACTCTTACACAGACCACAAGAATTGTAAAATTCATCTTGAAAATTTAAGAGCTTGAGCTAGTCCAGACTCTGCAGTCCAGCACAAATCTGAAAACTGAGTCTGTTTCTGCAGGTAGGGTTATGGGCCAAGCTGAGAGGAGAGTTCTGTGGCATGGTTTGGTTTTGATGCTTCACTTAATCAGAGTCAGGATGAGACATTGAGGTAAGATGCAGGGAATGCAGTCTCAGGTGATTTTATCAGTGTGATGCAGGATGGGCCACAGGAGAAAATCATTCAGTGATGCTGAATGTAAACATTCTGTGATACTGAATGTAAGTTTGAGAAATGATTTTAAAAAGGTAACTTCTCCCTTTAAAATTACTTTTCTCTTTTCTTGAAAAACATTTTTGAGCATCTTGGTTTTTGAACAGCTTGACTTCTGCACCTAGACGTGCCCTTTGTGCCTGTCGCATTGATTACCTGAGTTATCACTTCAAAGCCAAGGCATCCATCAAAGGCTTGCAAGCATTCACCAACCTCCAACATATAAGCACTATGAATGTAATTTCAGTATGAAATCTGGAATACCTGGTTTAAAACCAGAATGATAGATTTGCACAATACATGGAAATCCAGCTAAATATCAAGTTTATAATTAGAATTACTATTCTTTAATTTCACTCTACTCTCCATTTTCTCCCCTTCCTCTTTTAGTCTCATTATTTTATCCTCAGCTTAGAATTTTCTGTTCCTTCATGTCTTCAAATAATCAGAGAAGTTCAGCTGAAGGTTATGGTTGGCACAACAGTACAACTTAGCCGTGTGCTTGCCCAGACAAATGTGGATTATTTTATGCCTTGTATTTGAGCTCATTCTCCATTATCTCAATGTAATTATTCATTCATAAATACATTCATAACAGGATTTCTTTGAGTCTAAAAAAATCACTACTATTATTCAAAAGTACTCATAAGTACCTTTTGGACTCTGCTTTCCAAAAGAAAAACAAAATAAGATGTAAAATTGCTTAATATTAAAAAGAAGACAAACAAACGAAAAAGCCTGCACATTGAACACCAGGCTCTGTCACACACCCATCTCTCTGACTACTATAAAGGATTTTTATTCCAAGTGGTCTCTAATAATAATTTCTTGTATTTTCCTCTTTAAAAATAACCTTTCCCATTCTTAGCATTTGAAGAAGTTAAGTGTATGCCTCTCTAAGCAGTGTAAGATAGGAACAGTAAGATAATTACATGGCAGAATGAAATAGTCCAGAACTGGCAGGGGGTTTCTTCATGTAGTACTAGACTAATGAAAATCTTGGAATATAATATGATATATCACAGTGTGATGATTAGGAATAGCTTCATAGTCAGTTAGAAAGATAGAAAGGAGATGCCTGTCCACTGAAAAAATATCAATAAAATCAGGCCCTAATTTCTCTGGGGAAAGGTAGACAAGGTTTCTCAAATTAATAGATAGGAGGAGTAGGTCCAACAAGGTTCTCATTTGGTTATTATTTGCAAAACTTTATGTGTTTTTCTAGACAATCAGTGAAGCCAGCATGAAGCCAGGAAACATTACAAATACCTTTAACATGGCACTAGGCAGTTAGCTCAGTGATCTGAGCTGCTAAATGGCAGTTCCCTCTTTGCTTTCACATTAGATGGATGATAAGTTATTTGCTGCATAAAGTGCCTACACTGTATTTCTCATGTAGGTGTCTTAATGCAGAGAGAGCCAAATACAAGTAATGATTACAAATGGTTGTATCAGCCTTACCTTCTCTTCATTACCCCAGAATGATTTTCACCAGTCAGGCCTGATGACTGAAAAGTAAGTCAAATGTACTTTCTAAAGAGCAGATATGTAACTTAAAGGTGAATTCCAATCTGACTAGAATCCTTGCTAGGCAGCAAAACTCCTGAGGGACAAAAAAGCAAACTAATAGGAAACTTTATCACTACACATGAATGAGTAGTATTAGAGCTGCAGTTACTACCATTTAACAATTATTAAATATATTAGTCCATCACAGATTCCCAGTTTTCTCACTGGAAGCTGGAACACCACAAATAAAACGCTGTATTGTGGTTCTTGTGTAGGGCTTCTGTTTCAGGGGAGGCCATTTATATCAGAGTGGAGGTTCAGACCTTCAGTCTGAGAAAAAAAGACAGAATAGTGGACATTTAAATTAATAACGAAATCCAAATTTCATTCTCAGAAAAACAGAAAACACTACAACTTTAAATATCAGTGTACCTTCGTAAAAGTATATACAAATATATGACACACAGAAAGCATGGACAGGAATAATCAACATGTGCTAATAAATTAAAATTCATTGGTTTTTGGGGTAGTCCTACTAGAAAATGTTGGATAACAACATCCTCTCTCAGATGTCCTTTCCTTCCTCTAGAGCTGCATTGCAGAATTAATCAAGCATTTAAGTGTTATAATGAGCAGAACTGTAGTTTTTCACCAGAGCATGTGAGTTGGGTTCAAGTTAGCATTAGGCTGATACCCTCTGTCTCCTGGCAGAAATGGTGTCCTGACAAAGAGACCATCTGCTCTTAGAACACAGTCATTTGTAAACATAGAAAAGGATATAATGTTTTAGATTATTTTGGAACACTTATTGATTTTAACCTCCAACATGTTACTCTTGCACCTTGAATTTTTCTCAATACTAAAAATACAAAATAAAGCTCCAAATACATGGTCGTCATTCTTTGGAACTAATTTTCATTTTTTAAAATATATGGTAGCTCCTTATTTTTATCAAATTCTTCACTATTTACATGGACCTTTATTGCAACCCATTTTACTTTGATTAGGTTTTATATAGTATATTATATATATTTTTTATTAGGTTTTATACAGTATATTAAAGCAGATATATAGTATATTCAAACAGAGAGTAGCAAGGAGTCAGATCAGAATCATTATCTTTCAACACCTCATCTGGAATTCCACAATGAGTAAACTGCTACTGACAGTCTGTTCTTGCTGCACTGCTCCTTTACAAGATCTTGTCAGCCACAGAGTTCACTTGCCATAACCTTTCATACAAGTTCAAATTCCATTCACACCTAACTGAAATAACATACATAGCATTTCTGGGAAATTACACACTTTAAGGTGTCTGATATGCCTTTACTGGAAACAAACATTTTTTAGGACTCTCGCATTCACAATTTCAAAAGTTCCCGAATCCAAACATAAAACCTTTAGATAAAAATACTTAAGATTACTGAAGATGTAACACTGACACTGACAAAGAATCTAAGCCACTGTCATTGAAAGCTCTTTTATAAAGGTGAAAGTTATTATTAAATACGTATTTCAAGAGATACAAAGTGTTTATGGCTTTAGGGTATGCCAGAAATCTGCATAAATTTTGAAAAATTAAAAGAAGTGTCTACCAAAACATTGGAAGGACAAAATTATTAATGCTGATGCACTGGAGAGGTAGAAACATGCTGTGCACCTGTTAAGGAATTTCTGGTTTTAGACAAGCATATCCATTTCTGGTTTTAGACAAGTGTATCCATGTAAGAAGCCCTTTGTCACAAAGCTTCAGCCAGAAACTTCTGAACGGGTACTTCAAGTTGTGAGAAGCTGGCAGCTGGGCAGACAGGATTAGAAATACAAATTCATAGCTTTTTTTCCTATTACCTTTCAACCTTTCTGTGCGTCTTAGACCTCTCTTTGAGGTGAGTTTCTGATTGTTAGAGATTTAATTTGTTTTAGACCAGAGGAGATTGTAGAGATTGCCTATGCTTTCCTCTGGTGCAGCAGAGGACATCAGGCTTCTTCAGGCTATCCACCTCCCTAGCCAGGTAGTTTGTAGCTAAAAATACAATCTTGAATAGATTTCTATGACAGTTGGCATGAGTTTAAAAGAATGCTCCACTACAGATTTTGGTTCGGCACAGCATCTGCTGTCTGCACAATAAAGCCATGGTGGACCTGTTTCACCTCTCACAGTCAGTTCCACTGTAAGCAAACCTTTTGAGGCAGGTGAGCTTCTGCAGTAAGGGTAGGATACATATTCCTACTTTCCCAGTAAACTTGATGGGATGAAAATTGTCTTAAAGGTGTTTCATTATCCTCCAGTTTTATTGTTGTCATTTTTAATTCATGATTGTGGCTAGTCCTTTTGCATTTAAAATCAAAGTTAATTACTGAAGGATGTCATATAAGTTTTTGACATTTAAACAAATTTAAAGTCCTTCCTTGAAGTAAAAGAAAGAATCTACTGCACTTCTATTTGTCTTTTTCTATTCTCATTTAAAGTCTTTTTTAGGTGTCCTGTTGTTTACATAAAAAAGAAAATATAAAAAAGAAAGGGAATTATTAATTATTTAATTATAAGTAGCTTAATATATGTTCATACTAATATAAAAGTGAGTGTCATTATCCTGCATGAGATGCATCTTGGTCATTGTAGCTTCCATTTTTATTGTTGGCTTGTTTGTTTGCTTAGGGTTTTACTATTTTAAATCTAAATTTGTTTTGTTTCTAAATGAGGTATTCTACACCCTGACAGGGCCCAAGTGAATGATGTGAAGCAGAGTCAGGGTACATTTAGGTCAGACATTAAGAAAAGACTTTTCCCTCAGAGAGGGGCTGGGCACTGAAACAGCTTCCCAGGGCAGTGGTCACAGCACCAAGCCTGACAGAGCTCTAGAGGTGTTTGGACAATGCTCTTGGGCACAGGGTGTGACTCCTGGGGATGGTCCTGTGCAGAGCCAGACCTCAGTGACCCTTATGGGTCCATTCCAAGTCAGGCTATTCTGGATATGTTCTATGGTTCTATGCTATAGGGGGAAAAATAAAAAGTTGTTTTTTTCGCTTGTGAGTCATGACAAACTTAGGGAGAAAGATAAGTAGAAAATCTGAAAATATCTGAAAATTACCTCCTGCTAAGACATCAAAGTATGTAATGCCAGTGGCAACCTTCAAAAATTATAGTAGCCACTGGGAGTAATCATTCAACATTTGGATGGTATATTCCTATTTAAGTATACAAATATGTAGTTATTTCTTCATTTCTGAGGTATGAAAATGTCCAATAGCTAAAACCAGTAATTTTTAAGTCTCATAAAATTCTTGCTATCTATGTATGAATGAATTTAAAACATACCCTTCACATATAGATAGAGAAAAATGGGAGTCTCACTGCAAATCTAAGAATCATTTCTAGTCTTGTGTGTTCCAATCAATTTTGACATGGTTATTTGTATTTTCTGTAAAGCATCAGGTATTGTCTGTGGAAGTCATCTTAATGAATATAAATTTTGATCTTCTTAACATACCTTTATCTGAATGCATAAAGTTAGTCTGAAAGTAAATGATTGAAAGTCTGCAAAACCTGATTTCTCACTCTCTAATGCAGTGTAGTTGTCAAACTGTGTTCTTTCAGGCCTATTCTAGAGAATAGGTAGCAAGCAAGTGAAAGACACACTTCAATGTTCCTCTTCTCTGACCATTCAAATATTAAATACTGCCTAGTTCTACTAATAAAAAAATGGCAAAGTTTCACATTTTAGTAGAGGTTTATTAATTAGAGTATTCAATTTCCTTTTTAATAAACAAACTACTGCATAATTTAAAATAGCCAGGAAAATGTGACACCACTGTTAGTCAAACAATTTCAGAAAATGCAATCCATAACCATAGTGTGTAAATGCAAAAAGTGGAAAATATAGTAATTTTCTGACAAAGATGATTTTCAGACTGGATCCTTTTTTTTTTCCTAATCTAAAAATAATAGGGACAATTTAGACCAAGCTTTGATGTTCAGAAGAGTCAATATCTTAGCTGTTAAGACAGCTGATAGCTTAATGCCTTTGGCTTATCTTTAATTTCAGAAATACTCATCTTCTCACTGTGTAATGAGATTTCCTCCTCCATTAAAAATAGTCCAAACTAGCCTGTTAATCTAAAGATAAATCCTTAGGTGAATAAAACATGACACAGAAAGTTCTGTAGCGCAATGTGTATCAAAAATCACTTCAGGAAAAGTTTCAGACAGAAAATGAGAGCTCAGAAAATGAACTATTCTATAGTATAAAAGCTATTACTTAAAATATGTTACCTTTGTACCCCTCCCTTCATAAACTTAAATTTGCTTCATACTGTGAAAAGTGTTTTGGCAATTAATCAGAAAAGACTTAATACCACATCAGATAATTGCCAGCAAGTAGGGGATCGTTAGTATTACCACCTGCAAGATGCATGCAAAGAGGGGAGTGGGGAAAAGAAGTAGGTTAGTTTCCTTCCAGTCTACTACACTCCCTTTAAAAAAAAACTAATCAGAAAAAATATGCTGTATTTAATTCTTAAACACATTTTTAAAATTAAATCTATATTTATTTAATATGGCTGTAAAACATGTAAATTAAGCTTACTTAATGTAATTCTTTGTATCTGTGGGACCCAGAACACTCATTTTTATTTTGCATTGTCTTCAATATGTGGCAAATCATCACAATTAAATTGTAAATTTTTTTTCCTTTTAATAAAAAACTTCTAAAAAATAAAAGTAGCTCAGAAGTGGTTTTTTGAGATGTCTAGCTCCTTTCGAGAATGGAAGAGTTAATGCTGATAATGAAAAATCCTTATCAAGATCAGAGTAGCCATTTGTTTCCTTCTGTTTCACTTGTGTGTGAAGTTGTCTTTGCATGCTCTGAGACGCATAAGGCAATTCATGCAATACTAGAAAAACAGAACAACTAGAATAAATAATGATAGAAAATGTTTACCCACAAAGCACCTGTGGTTCTGAACACAAACAGATTTCCATTGATTTAAATATTTTTAACTATTTTATACTTTACGGTTTTGAATTCTTACCTTCAGCGAGTAACTTTCGTGTGTTACTTAGCTGCTGACAATTTTTTTTCTAAAATAATTGAATATAAAAACTCTGGCAATTTATATATAATTAAAAAATCCCTATGAACTTTATATTTATGATTTGCCTTTTATATTCATAATAATTTAGCAGCAGTCTTTATTATCTGGATTATCTCAATTCTAGTTTTTGAAATCTGGACAGCTTGCAGAGTCTTCATATCTCTTATAATTTTTTAAGTTACCAAACAGCAATATAATTTCTCTAACTGATGGTATAATTAAATACTATTCTGTTCTTATGCATACAATTTTTAGACATTTTTCTTGTAGTCTGAAGTCACATCTAATTCATGTTTTAAAAGAACTCAGCGTTCTCACTAGATGAGACACTTCAGCAGTTTCAGACAGCTTGGTAAAAAAACCTACTCTAAGCCTAACCCAGTCAAAAAGTAAAGAACAGTTGCCTAGAAAATAATATAAGTAATAAGGCTGAATCATTTCCAAAATAACTAACAGTGCTACTTTTAGGAAGGAACCTGAGGGCTTTTCACAAATTCTTTTAACTGAGATAAAAAAGTACATAGATGTCTAAACAAGTGTTGTGATTTCCAGGTTTTCTATCTATGAAATGCTGAAAAGAGAATAGCTTCTACTGGAATAAAATAGGATTGAGTGGCTCTCATATCTGGTGAGAAAGGAATAACTTCTGCAATTTCCTTATGCAGTAGTGATTTTGACTTCCTTTTTCTACATATGCCTCATTGTAATAAATTTTTCCATATTTATTATAGTGATTAAGGGATGCACCAAATATGTGACCTCCATAACAGATGCCCTTATTTAAGAGGGTGGAAATTAGTCTACTCATCATTTCTGCCAAACTATCAAAAAATGAAAAGGAAAGGGATTTTTTAAACATTGTTCAGGGTTTAGTTTTGTTCTTTTGCTTTTCTTAGTGAATCTTCAAGTTAAGATGTTTTCATAAACTGAAATATGGCCTATTTTAAAAGGCAGTGAATCATCCTGGAACTGACAAAAGCTCTCTCATCTTTAGGAAGGCTCAGAGAGTCTATATATAAAGGAAGGAGGCATATTTCTACATGTTTTAGTACTTGAAGCAGGAAAAAAATTGCATCTTGATCATGAAGGAAACCGAAGGAAATCAACATATCCTTTAAGTGCAGTTCAAGTGTACTTCTATGCTGTAGTGCCACTTCTGCAAAAGAAGTTACCATGTGAAATCAAATGATAAATGGGTTCTGAGTCTTCTAAGGGAGCTCTTACTTCTGAGGCTTAGTCCTTTAGACAAGCATTTATAGCTCTTCAAATTTTTCCCCTAGCATGCAAGAAGTATCTCCAGCATTCTTTTTCTATCCATGGTATTCAATATGGTCTATTTATTTATCATTTGAAACAAATGCACAATAGTAGCAGATTTAGTGTGCTTAGCAATGACTATGCATTACTCTGCATACAATCCAAAGAATATTGGTGTGTGCCAATCCTGTGCAAGAACATTTTCACTTTTCTTCTTTTTAAATAATTTTGTATAGATGGGCATGAAACTTTGATTCATATCTGACTTTATTCACTATTTAGCACACAGCAGTCAGATGAACCACTTGGTGGGTGTGTTGTGTGTATGGTGTGTGTGTGTGTGTGTGTATCTTGAAGTGATTTTTATTGTTAGGAATGGATAGAACACACACTCCTCATGTTCTGCTATAACAACTAGTGAGAAATTACATGATTCTTTTACCACACGTTCCATGTAATAAACCTTAACTTCAAGCAAATGCGAGCTATAAAATTCTATTGATGGGCTTCCCAGATGTTGCCAGGTTTGCTGTTTTAATAGATACCTTTCTTTTTTCAATACACTCTATTTTTACTCTTTGACATATATCTTAAGCAGAAAAGCCTGTCAAGTAACCAGCAGGGTGCAGATGATAAAGCCTGTTGTATCCTTTTACTACATCTTAGATGCCATAAACTATACACAGAGATCAACTGATATATACAGCACTTACTATATATAACATTGTACTGCTGATAGGTTTTTATAAATAAAGAACCTTAGATATTTTCCAAGTGCGAAGGTCACAAGATTAATATGCTGTAGGTTTGCATTTTGTAGCTGGCATGTGTTTGCAGCTTGGTTATTACTCTTCTTTAAAGATGTCAAATGATGCCACAAGGTTCACAATAAAATACAAGAATATGAGAAACTGGGTCTTCTGGGAAATGGGTTTTCATTTTGACTAATTAATTTTTATTTTAATAAAAAGAAAAAATGCATTAAAAGAAGCTGAAAAGAGAACAATTTATACCATATAGCGACCTCACACACACAAATTTGGAAGTCTTGGATAACTTTCTTTCTTTATTTTGTTTAAAACACACACTAACTGCTAACAAAGGAAATTGATACCTTACACATTGCTGTATTTCTTTCAGAATAATACAGAAATCTTTGGCCATGTTTGATGAAGCAAAGCATTTAGAAAGTGTCTTAAATAGAGAATGTCAATTCTGTATGTGCGTTCTTACTTAGAAGTGGGAGTTGCAAGTTACAAATGACCTTTTTTGTTTTCTTAACAAACCCCATATACAGATGAGTTTCTCACAAAAAGAATACAATCAAACCTCATTCTAAACACAATCAACATCTTCATACATTATTTTAAACAGCTTCAAATATGTTCTGTTGGCTGGGATTGAAGAACCCCCACCAAGTTCGCAGATGACACTAAGCGGGGTCACGAGGACGTGTCAGAAGGGTGAACCATCTTACAGAAAGGACTGGACAAGGTGCAAGAGTGGACTAACCAAGAACTCTATGAGCTTCAGTATTTCCAGAACTGGTAACAGGACTTTATTAGGAGACCTATGGTCTATACTCCTGTACTGTGCTTGATTCACATCCAACACTACTGTAAATTCAAAAGTCTAACATTCTAAAATGTCAGTGACTTGTAGTTCCTGCAAACTAATTGCAGCTACAACACTGTTGTCAAAGCTGTGTTATAGTTACACCACAAAACTGTTCTGCCCTCCCCACTTTGAACATTTCTTTTCTGTTATTACTTAAGTAAGGTGTTTGGGTTATCTATAGTGTTTCTAACTCTTCCCCCATAAAATTCATTATAAAATCTCCTGTTCCCATTTTGGGATACACTTTGTCCTCTCTCACTTGTCTGTATTGAAACAGTCGTCTTCAGAACTCAGGGTCTTCAGGTCTCACAAACTAAATTTGTATGAGGAAGACATGGAGAAACACAGTCATCATCATTGACCAGATGGCAAGTACCTACAAGTGGAAGGACAAAAAAAAAGGTTAAGCTGATTAAAACATTATAAATAAACAAGATCAAAAAAACTTACATCCCAGAAAACTTTCTAGGAAAATGCTCACATGAGGACTGAAGAAATGATCGCAACTTTAAAAGAAACATCTTTGCAGATCAAAATTCACCATATATGGCTTGTTACCAATATGATTTTACAACAAAAATCACAAATGAGACCCTTTTGTTGGAGAGCAATGCAAACTATCTGATTTTTTTTAATTATTTAGCTTTTGCCTTTTTTTTCTAGAATTTGTTAGGGCACTGAGTGTGGTGCTACAGTAAGTAACAACTTTCTTTTAAGTTAAATCAAAATGCTACAGTATGAGCTACAATGAGCTCTGTCTTTCCTATTTTTTCTATTCTGTTTAGGAAAAAAATTATACATAAACATGTAAGACACATCACACCATATGTGTCTCTTACATTATCTGCATATATTTTATACATATCCCTGTATACAAGGGAATTCCAAGCAAAGCTTAGTGTCTGAGAAATAGCTTTTAAAGTTTGGGGAGGGTGTTAATATTACATTGCATCACTTATAATAGTATTTAAACTGTAATAACTTATAATTATGTGCATATTTTTTATACAGGAATGCTTGTTTAACATTATAAAATGAAAATATATTTACTATAGTAGTGACCAAAATGATTTGTAAATTTATATCATCTATTAGAAGAATATTAGCTGACAGGAAATCTCTTCTAAGTAGAATAAGAATGACTTTCCTGTTTCTCTATCTCATGGTTCTCACAAAGTACTCATTGCTGTGCTAAAGAATGCTAAAATTTGTATTCAGGAAAAAATATGACTCGTGCTGAACTTTGCTTTAAAAGAGATCTTTGATAACTCAAAGTAATTGCTTCCTCAAAATCCCAAAGGAAGTATTTTACAAAGCAAAAACTAAATCTAGATTTCTTAAGCCCTAGTGTCTTGACTTAGCCCCAAGATCTGTTATATTCAAATCATTAACTTTCCATGAATTATTTCTTTAGGGGTTGTAGCAGGATATTTATTGCTTTAAATTGGACATTTAGACTCTGACCAAGCATCCCAGAGGTGTTGCTAATGCATCTGACATTTGCCCTTATTACTATCAATTCAACATTGGTGCTTTCTGACTTTAAACTTGCATCAGTGCCAACTTAGCGTGCTTGTACAACACTCCATCACACTTATCTATGCTCTTATAGATTATCTACAGCTCTACTGTACCATATGTGGCTTACATACAACATAATTATTGTGGTGGTTTATTTTCTACAGCAGTTTAAATTTTAGCAAAAGTATAGAGTTTCAAAAATCTAAAAAAAAAGTGAAATAAGGAAAGAAACACCACCTTGCAAATATTTTACAGGTTTTATATCTGAATTTTAAGTCATTTATTCCATGCTGCATAGATTCTCATTCCTTCCTTGTAAATACTCATTTTACTTTTTGGCATTATAAAGATATTGAAATGAACATAGTTATAATACAGTAAGAATATATAGTAGAATAGAATAGAATAGAATAGATATAGCAGCAATATATATAGTAAGAAACTGGAATAATGTTTGAGTGAATCAGACACAATTTGAAGGCAGCCGCTTAAGGAAAAAAATTATATTCGACAGGCCAAAGAACCATAACCAATCATATGTAGGGTAAAAAAGGCAGTTTTCTTGCCAGTTTCATAACTAATTTGATTTGAAGGCATGATATTGGTCCTTTTACTCAGTTTGCTGTGATCCAGGGAGGAAAGCTCCTCCTCCTCCCTCCCAGCAGCAGCTGTGGAAGATCATTGATACATCAGGCACAGACTTCGTTGTAATCTTTGAGGGATAACTATCAAACTGTTATCATGAATGAAACTGAAGATTATTTATTCCCATACATTACCACACTAAATAGCAGGGATTGGAAGTGACAAAAGGAGATTTTAACAGCATCTAGACAATTAATCAAGGTGATCACTAGCATGGTTCTAAACTTGCCCAAATTGAAAGCAAACATATCTTGTGTTGTTGTCTATAGCTTTAATTAAACACACAGCTCAGTCTTGAATTTTGTTATTGCTCCAAGTCCCTGAGCACTCTCTCATTCCTGGAGAAATCCACCTGGAAGTTTTGCTTACTGACATGCTAGCTGACAAATACCTTCTCCCATGGACTACAGCCAATGCAGACTATCCCTGTGAAACTGCTTTCAATTTCTCTTGACCTTTCACTGGAGGTTGGAAATTTCATCCTGTAATTATTCCTACCAGCATTTTCAAATGTGAGAGGCCAAAAGATATCTAGGACATGCTTCAATGAACATATATGTCATCTAACTTTACCACTGAGGATTTCAGAGTAGAATAGGTAAGAACTTTATGCACAGAGTACTTCAAGGAGAACTGAAATCACTCTGTGGGTTTACAGAAAAAGAGAGACCACTGGCAAGAACCACAGTTAGACTTCCAGCTCCTTTGATTTCAGGAGATTTAGGATTGTATAAAGCTTTGTATATCTGAGTCAAAATTCTCCTGAGCCCATCTAATGGAGAGTATAGAGCTTTTCAATTACGTTGAATTAGATAAAGATTCTTTTGTCCTTTCAAAAAGTGTCACTGTATTTTCCCTGAAATGCAGAGTACACAGCATGGTGGTTGGTCTCATCTCTTTCTCTGATGCCGTGGACATTATGACACACAAGGTAATGTTTTTTGGCACAAAAAGGAATCAAACTCTTTAAGCAGTACAAATTGAATCAACAGGATGCATATTAATTACACAGTCAGAAGTTATTGCTTCATTTACAGTTCATGATCATAAATGTATTTTACAATTTGTACTTGCAATCTAAACTACAACTGCATGATACTGCTCTGTATTCACCAAACATTTTTAAATGAGCATATATATAGAGAGAGAGCAGTATCTCTACCTTTGTCAGCATTATGGTTTCATAGCCTGGGGGTTATTTACAACTCTTCCAACAACACATTTACTCTACTCTTTTGACATTTAGTCTCTTCACAGCACCTTCTAGTTTCAAGTTGGGCTTACTAAACCTAGAACTGGAAATTAAAATATGTAGCAAAATCTTGGGATGACAATCTGGTACCTACAATTGCAACATACACTTGTTTTCATATGCTACCTATACTTTGCGCTGTAATACATCATATTGTCTCAACTGCTGTTTCAAATGTAAACAAAAATAGAGTGGCAAAAAAACCAGAAAACTTTCTCAGTGTCAGCTTCAAAGTCTGTCCCATTATCTGCATTTTTTGAACCATGGTGACCTGACAGATACTTGAATTCATACTTGAATTATAAGAGTCTTTTATTTATCATCCAATGTTGTTTTGCTTTTAACAGGTGAGAGCATGGAAAAAATCTGCAACTCTGTGTGAATATAGAGGCATACAGGTTTTGGCTGGGATAGCTGGTGTGGTGCTATGTCTTGGATAATTCAGGGATGTTTTAGCTATTGCTGAGTAGTTCTTACACATCACAAACGCCTTTTCCCTTTCTCTCATTGTCCCACCTATCAGACTGGGATGTACAAGGAGTTGGGAGGCAACAGAATCTGGACAGCTGACCCCTACTGACCCAAGGGATATCCCACACCATGTGGTGTCATGCTCAGCATGTAACATAGGGTGGAGGAGAAGGAAGAGTGGACTTTGGAGTTACTGTGTTTGTCCTCACAACTAACCATTACAGCCTGCTAATGGGAATTAGCTAATCAATTCCTGATTTTGCTTTGATGATACCTGCAGCTTTTGCTTTATCTCAACCCATGAGATGGTTAAAACCATCTCCTACCCTTCTTATTTTCTCTCCCATGCCCCTGTGGGAAAGTGAGTGAGCAGCTGGGTGGGGCTGAGATGCCTACTGGGGTTAAAACACAAGGGAGTACCTTGAAAGCCTTGTTTTTAACAAAAGGAAATAAAAGTAAATTTTAATCTGAGAGAAGAAAAAATGTATAGTCCCAAAAAAGCATGACTTTAAAAATCCAGAATACTTCCACATGCTTAACTGTTTTCATGCTTTTATTCTTACAGCTTCATGAAAATTAGCTCTATGAAACTTGGTATTTGCTATGAACCATAGAATACAGCCTTTGAACTAAGTTTATTATTAAATTTCTAGAAATCCTATTTATTCAAATGATTTTACAAGCATAAATGCCTTCAAGTATTTGATTCTATCCTTACTATGCACATGGGCATTTGGGAACTCAGCTTTTAAAGCTTCACATGGAAAGACTTCAACACAGCCAACATTATTTTCCCCATCCCAAGAGAGGTACAATGGCATTTTTGCCTCTAAGTAGATCTCATGAGCAACAATGCAATCAAAATATTTGATTTAAACAGCAAACACCATGTCTCCGATTAATAAGCACAGGATTGCACTGACAAGGTCAAAACCAAATAAAACCTACATAATTTGTTGAAACTATGACTGTTAGATACTACAGCCTGAAATTTCATGAGATGCCACATGAGAAGTTTCAGTTTCATTGGTTGAGTGGACCTGATCCAAGCCAGCAGGGGAGAAATTCATCTCACCTAACCACAGGCATCTTGCCTCTAGATGTTGACTATAACTGAGTTATTCTCCTTAGGCTGCCATTCTGCTCCCCAGAAAGAAACAGGCACAACAGCCTCTGATTCATCTATTTTGGATGTCTTTTTTAGAATGAGATTAAATCCTCATTCTTTTTCATAGTACATAAAGGGAATATGGACAGCTAGCAAAGATGTATGTGTAAGCAGCAGACAACTTTTACTCATATAATTCCTAAATATTTGCACTGCATACAGTTTTAGCTTTGGTACTATTAAACTCTCTTTCAGATAACTTTTAGACATGACCATAACAGATATGGTTATGTGACATAAGTACCATATGGCAAAGCAGTTCTCCAAAGAATGGGCATAAGGAAAATGGAAACATTTTAGGAGATGCAGCTATAACCAATCCTTGTTGGCAAGGGACTCTGGGGCAGCAGGAGATGTGAATGTCAAGGTTATGAACAGTAGGGGAGAAAACTGTTTAAAGGAAAGAGAGAGAACCAAGAAAAGAAATGACTATGTCTTTGCCCTCACCCCACAGAAAGGGATTTCTTATTTCCTAGGTAATTTCTATTTAGAGTGGTATCTAGCAAATGGAACAACAATTTGTCGTAAATTTTATAAATAGGTAGAGTATAAACAAGCTGTCTAGTTTAAGTCCAGAAATGTTCTCTCACTTTCTCTTGTTAGAGTGACAAAATTACTGACAAAAAGGTGACAAAATATATTTGCACAGTCTAGTTAGGGTGAAGAGCTGTGTTTAGGCATCCTTTTCTCGTGCACAGTGAATTTACTTCCTTTCTAAGAAAGGTTCACTTGACTCATTAGTATAAATGCACAGGTTAGTGCCAGATGTGTTCCGTGTCACTGCAAAGCTCTTCCAGAGAGTCCAGAAAGGCAACGCTCAAGAGAGCCATTAAGCTGCCTCCTCTACACAAAAGAGAGGATGGCCTTCTGAATAGTGAATTGAAAATCTTTTATCTCTAATGTCAACTTAGTGAGTTAAATGTTTCATTTTACTGCAAGAAATACAATGCAGTGTAATTCTATGAGATGCTATGAAGCAAAACCTAATCTTTTTTAAAGATGTAAGCATTTTTGTTGAGAACTGGGGATTTGAAGTGGGTTAAATATGAAAAATGAACTGACATCAGCAAGTGCTTTTATTCATATGAAACTAGTGTTAAGCTTCACTTAATCATCATATTAAAAGAGTTCATGTCATAGTAGGACACTTCTACTTTTTGTGAACATAATGAAGTGTTCTTATCTTTGAAGTAGATCAAAGTTTTCTGATTGAGAATAGATCTTTTTTCAGCACTTTCCTCTCCTATGGTGACAGAAATTTGAGGCAGAATATAACATCATCCTGTGTGGATGTTCAGGCTGAATTGACAGATTGATAATTAGTGAAGATGGAACAAACCTTCATGTTCAAAATCCTGCATCAATAAGCAAAAATGTTTGATGTATCATCTGGTTACATTATGAGCTAAAGAATGGTTTCAATTTAAGTGGCTCCCCTGAATGCTCAGTCAGTTTGCACTTAAGATACATGAGGGAATTTTCTCAGAACTGATGAATGTGAAATATTCATAGTGGGGCAAAAGCAAAACCATAATAACCTTTGCCCTCATTTGGATTGCTTTCTGCTTCTTTGCCCAGTGACATCTGCAATCATGAAATGAACCATTATTTCTCTCCCTGGATCCAGTTCCTGAAAGCAGAGTTCCAGCTCTCTACCAGAATAATTTTCATTAAACTGTCACCTTTTGGGCAGGCTGATCCTGATGACACCAACAGGTCTTTTGATCCACTTCTCCTAGGATCTTCACCCCAGTCTATGGGCCCAGAGCCCTCCCCAGCCTGACCCATCCCATCACTGTCACTTCTGGAGGAAGAGGACACATTGGCTGTGTCAATGAGAAAGAGAAGAGCCAGGGGATATCACCCTGCAGTTGCTCCTGTTGGGCCAACCCCAGCACTGAGGCATCCCTCCTCACATCCAGCTGCTCCTTTGCCCCCACGCTGGGCTGCCCTAGCTGAGGAGCTACACTTTCCTTCTCCACTGCCAAGTGGGATCCTCGTGCTCCCTGTGGAAGGGGTTACCCAGAGACTGAGGATGACCTCAGGATCCTTATGGGGTCATTTTCTGGCACAGTCCTCCAGTGCCAGTGCTGCCTTGTATGAGTGGTGGCCTGGCTGCCCAGACACCTCCTGGATGTGGCAGCTCTCCTCCACCTGTGGATTATAATGTAATGTAATTGCACAACAGCCACACCAAATGTGATGATCTCTGGGTTTTTTCCCATGTCCTCACCCAACCACCTCAGCCCTGAGATCTGCAGCTGAGTGCAGCCCTGACCTGCCCAGACCCCATAGCCCTGCCTGTGTCCTTGCCCCTGCCCCAGCAAAACAAGCCTTGCCTTAACCAGTGCACCCAAAGGAGCACAGCAATGAGGCTGATGGATTTAGGAGAGGGGAAGAAACCCTGCTGCCCACTACCTGAGTAACTGCCCACTTCCCTGATCCCAGGAGACAAGGTTTCCTTCAGGCACATCTCTGTGTACATCCTAAGTCAGTGCTCTTCAGACGTACTTCAGCAGTCCAGCACTGAGGCTGATCTGTCTCTGCCTCTCCTGCTGGACCCCATATATTTTATCAAAAAGAAGTATGGGGATCTTAGCCTGGGAGAAGATTGCAGACATGTCAGTGGGGGACCAGGATCCCCTGCCTGTCCCCCCAGAGCTCTCTGAATGTCTTCAGAGGCTTGGCCAAGTTAACCAAGCTGAAGCTCTGCTGACATTACATTTGCTTCAAATCTGGCAAGGGAATAAGCAAAAAACCATCTTTCTGCCCCAAACATGGACACTGCAAGCAGCCTGGTGTGCTACTTGGTCTCCTCAAAGCTCCATCCGCCTTCCAGCACTTACTGATTTCAGCACTGAGCAGACAGCCTTTCAGGGAAATACAATGACCCAGTGACTGTAGACCTGTTTTCTTAAAAAGCTCATCCCTCTCAGGAAGCACTCATGGCTCCACAGACTCCTTACCTTGCCCTGCCCCATGATTCCTGCTGCTAGGGCCTCACAGACAGCACCACCTTGTTCACAGGCAGAAATTGAAGGTGCTCATGGAGAGTAACATCCAAACTCAGCACCTGGGAGCTGTGAGGACACACCTTGCTGGCAGCAGAATTTGTTGGCAGGGCCTTGAGAGCAGCACCAGATTAACTGTCCCTGCCAAGTCTGCCAGGGCTCCCCTACCCTGCCCACAGCTCCTGACCTCAGCTCAGCTCAGGGCAGAATTGTTCTAACAGTTCTAATTAGCTGATATGGTCAGTAAACAAAACAAACACATAGGATGAGCAGAAATGCCTGGAATTTTAATGTTAATTTCCAGAATTTTATTTAATACATATTTTCTTCTAAGCTCCTTTCATGCTATAAAATACTACTCACTGCTATAGTAATATGCCGCAAACAATGATATTAAAGCTTTTTACAAATGCGTTTCTTGCAATATTGTCAGTGCAAGATAATAGCTGATTAAAAAAAAAGTTCTTAATATGCCATAACAGAAAATACTGGCAATAAAGTAGAAACCACAGAGAATGTCACTCTTTATTGAATTTCCCCCTTCAATACAAATTTTAAGCTGTTTTTGCAAGATTGAATATCTTAATGTCCTCCATCTATAGAGCTTTGAATTTTTTGCAGTTGAGGCTGTCTTAAAGCAGTTAGTAGTAAAGTGCCTGCTTCATCACTACTAAACCCAGCACACAAGCTGCTCTCAACTTTATGAGATCCTTTTATTTCCTGCAATATTTGGGTTGGAGGAAGGAGAGAGAGGAAGCTAGAGGCATGTTCAACAGAGGCCTTTGGTAGTTGGCAAAGAAATGTGTAGTGATCTAGACTGTGCTTCTCAATGTTTTCATCCTGGGCCAGTTCAGAGCATCATTGCTTCCCTGTAGAGAAAGCTACAGGGAGAGATTGTAGAAATTGCCTACAGGCACTTTAGGAGTCACAGTCTCTTGTACAGGACATAACTGTCTTATTTTTCTGAACAAGAATTGGGGTGAATCCTGTCCTTATCCATTCAGTGGATCCAGTTCTGAATAGTGCACTCTCTTCAGGAAATTTCCTAGTTATAGTTCCTGAAGACAAAACAGTGTTGTCATGGTTCGACACTAGCACACTGCCAGTGCCTCCATGAAGATACACCTTCCCTGGTGTCTGCTGTGAGATGT
>JAWWEY010000001.1:94768717-94779680 GCA_035582745.1 Loriotus luctuosus
CAGTGCCCTGGCAGCCAGGAGGGCCAACCCTGTCCTGGGGGCATCAGGCACAGCATGGCCAGCTGGGCAAGGGAGGGGGTTGTCCTGCTCTGCTCTGAGCTGGGGCAGCCTCACCTCGAGTGCTGGGGGCAGTTTTGGGTGCTACAAAGTGAGATAGTAAAGTACTGGAGAGTGTCCAAAGGAGGATCATGAAGCTGTGAAGGGTCTTTAGAGGAAACTTTATGAGGAGCAGCTGAGGTCACTTGGTGTGCCCAGCCTGGAGAAGAGGAGACTGAAGGGAAACCTCACTGCAGTTACAGCTTCCTTGTGAGGGTAAGAGGAGGGGCAGGCACTGATCTGCTCTGTGTGGTGATCAGTGACAGGACCTGATGGAATGACCTGAAGTTCTGCCAAGGGAGGTTTAGATATTGGGGGAGGTTGGACATTAGAAAAGGTTCTTCACCCAGAGGGTGGTTGGGCGCTGGAACAGGCTCCCCAGGGAAGTGGTCACAGCACCAAGCCTGACAGAATTCAAGAAATGTTTGGACAATGCTCTTGGGCACATGGCGAGACTCTTGGGGGTGGCCCTGTGCAGGGCAGAGAGCTGGACCCTGATGATCCTTTTGGTTTCTTTCCAGCTCTGCGATTCTGTGATTCCCTGCCTTATGGTAGAAATTAATTTTGTGTTACAGTGAATACAGAATACCCAATATTTTTAGCTATAATTTCTGAAGTGTAAGATCTTATAATACTGCCTTTAATTTCAATTAATGAAAATTAGCATGTAAATCATAATATATATTTATTTTGTCCTACAAAAATATTTCTTGAATTTTCTGTTACATACACTTCTGTTATTTTAAACTAATGTTATTTCACATTGTTTTACAAAATATTATTCTTGGTGATATATGCAGAGGTGTTGACATGACCAAGGATTACTTCTTCTGCCTCTGGAAGACTCTGACCTGTTTGTACCTAAAATACTCAGGAAAGGTGTTAATGTCTGACATGTTGGGGGGAGGGGGGGGTCTGGGTAATAAATAAATGTATCTTTATTTGACCAAATAAGTTAATTATTAAAAAAGAAAAAAGCTAAGTTTTCTTGGTTGGTACTGTATTTTCCTTGTACTGTTTTGTTTCCAGTCTACTTACACTTATGATGTGAAATTAATCTGACCACCCAGATACAGACAGCTTCTGTATAAGAAGAATGATTGTCCAGGAAAATAACTAGCAAAGTTTTCTGAAACATATTGCTTGTTCCTGGAGACAGAGAGTAAAGTTTTTCAACAAAATGAATAAATATAACTACCAAGAGAAAACTAAAAAGGGAAAATGAAACCCTTTATATTCTCTTTGTTTTAGAGGGAAAAAAAAGAAGAAAAATGAAAAAGAAAGATATGATTTGTTCAGCTGGAAATAAGCTACCACTATATAGAAAAATAATATACTTATTCTGCTTCTTTTTCTTCTATTTTTAATTTTTTTTTCTGTTTGCACTATAATGTTCAGATCCAGCAGGTCAGCATGTTCATAAGGATTCAATCTAGTTCTCTGTGCACCAGGGAATTTACTTGCATGTTCTTTGAACTGAGATTAATAGCTTAGCTAACCCTTTCTGGTCCTGCCATTTTGAAATGCTTTTAGGAATATGCAGTTGAACACATTTCCCTATAGAGGCCTCTTCTACCTTCTACTTCTTGATGATTTTCGCTGTTATTTTTTATGACTGAAAGGGTTTGGATCCTACTCAGTTCAGATTTCACTGCAGGTGATCTCCATAACGGAAGGAGAAAGTGTGTGATTCTTTATTTCCAAATAAGACTGAATTACTTCCTGGGTGAATGAACTTTTAATGGGAAAAAAATTCGAAAGTCTAAAGAAATACAGACATATTAATAGGAATATAATATGTATTTAAACTATCTTGTGTTGGCATTAGGTTTCTTGCACAGTACAACTCCCCTAGAAGGAAATATTCCCTTGTAGAGCTCACCACTTTAACAGAAGGCTGTTGCAATGCCACTCCAAGCACCTGAGGCTGAGTGAGCCTTGGGTGCTTGGGTAGGATGGGAGAAACCAGTTACTTGACGAAATGCAGCAGTTCTCTGCTTGATGTGAGAAATCTTCACACCAACATTGAGACTGAGGCTTGTTGCTTGTCGATGAACAAATATGTAATTGTGATGTCTTGTGGGGCTGCTTGGAAGAAATATCTTCTGAAATATTTTTTAAATTGGGAGATAACTTCATGTGTTCCCTCTGGCACCTGAGCATATAAAGAGAATCTCAGAAAATCATAGGCTGCACTTAACTCTGTGTCATAGAAGACAAAGGCAGTTTTACAGTTGATCTCAGTAGCAAGAGAGAGAAGGAAATATCAAATGCAGTTTTGAAGCAGCACTCCCTCCTTTTATATGGGTCAATCAAAATAAGAACAGAAATTTGCACAATTCTGAGCATAGACACATTATATAGGAAGTCCATTTCATCCTGCTGCAAACCCAGCTGTTAGGTATCAGTTCCCCAAGCAGCAGATGTTTCCCAAAGTGACAAGTCTGGCACATCTCTAGGTGTGATCCACAGGCTCCAAATGTCAATTACTGTGCTTGCCATCTTACAATGTACTATTGAATATTTTGAGCTAAATACAAAGCTTGGACTTTGGGGTGCATAAAGCTGGAAGAAAGAGCTACGTTTTGATAGCTCATCTGCAATCAAATGCCATTAAGGGGAGATAAAGCAGCATGCTAGGGGAACAGTGAGGCACAGCACAGAACAGCCATGGAAATGCCCGTGCTGTACACAGTACATTTCCACATAATATAATTCATGCAGGGACAAATTCCAAGGCTTAGTGCTTTGAGATGAAAATAAAATAAAATTAGGAAGGCTTCTTACGCTTGCTGCCAGATATGAAGGGGGGAGATGAGATTTCTCCCACTGCCAGTGTGGGTCACTGAAGTGAGCAGTAATATTCACTACTGAGGCAAATGAGTGACAGTTATGATGGACAGTTATGATTTTTTTAATGAGGTCATGTTATTTAGCATTTCACCTTTTGCCGTAGGCACATTTTTTACACATTATAGGAACAGATAAGTATTCTTTTTTAAAGTGTCACTGCTTACAGTTTTTTTTTCCTGAGGTCCAGAAAATATCAGGGGTCTGCTGCACTACAATAACCTGCTATAGTTTTCGATCTGTACTTCAAAATATGTACTTTATAATAACATCTACTGCTTCTTCAGCTGAAAGAAATTGGTATGGACTTTTCATTACAACAGAGAAAAGGGAAAATACACACAAAAAAGATCACATTCACTCTTGAATATATAGCAAATATACAGTTTATCAAGTAATTACAGATTTGTTCCCCAAACTGTTAAGAAACACTTGTGAAGTCAAGAATGGTCACAGTTATGGAGAAAAGCTTGTGTGAGCTAATGCCAAGAAGAGGTACTCAAGTAATAAAATCAGTCAGATTGGTGCAAAACACTGAAACAGTTAGTGTGCAAGGGAGATTGCAGTTACCTCTGTTTTTTGCACTCAGTATCTTTGGAGCAGCTTTTCCTCTTCTGCTGGGATAAAAATGTCTTTTGGCCAGAAGCTTTCACAGACTGAAATCGAGCAATACCATATTTTAATATTCCGAAAATTACTTGGGTGTAAGAGGGTTAGAGATTCTCAGAGTGCCCTGAGGAGCTCTGCTGAAATCTCCAGATACTCATGGAACTGATGAAGGAGCCCATATCCAAGTGTGGAGAACAGGACAGACATAAATTACTAAGTAGCACAAAGAAAGTATGAACTTTCAAGAAAAATACCCAAATCCTAATAGAGTCAGAGTGTTGTTATAGAGCTGGGGAGACAAACTAAATGCAGAATGGAATTATGGCAGTCAGACTCTACAAAGGCCAGAAAAATATGACCATCCCTTCCCCAACCCACTCACCTTCAAAATCCACAAAAAAAGCCATACCTGATTTCTGGGTCAATTTTGTTATCTAAGTTCAGAGACCACTGACTGCAAAGCTCAGGGGGAAAAAAAAGTAATCTCTTGTTTTCAAGATATCTGGAAAGTCATGTAATAGAGGGAGAAGTTCTGTGCAACATAACACATTTATTATGTGTTTCAAGGATACAGTGTGCCTGGCTACAACATCCTGAGATACTAGGGGGAGCATAGGTCAGTCATTGAGCAGGATAGTGCTTGAGACTAATTCCTGCCAAAGATAATACAGCTAGCTAATGTCCAGATCACTACTGCCAGTGGAATAACATATTGCTGCAGCTGAACAGGAATGTTTTGCAACAGAACTTGAAAAGTTATGTGCAAAAAGTCCATCTGGTACACTTGAGGGAAAGAAAGAAATCTTTCAAACACAATGTGACCATAGGCCACAAGAGAGGTTTTTGAGAGCTGTTGCTACTTGCCCCCAAATGGCTTCAGCATATGCTTTGCTACTCCATTGCCAGCAATTCGTTGTGTGTCAGAAAAATGAGTCTAGAATTCCCAGCACTGGCTTTTAACTCAGAGTTGCCTTGGAGCATGGAAATACAACATCTGAGTGAGAGCTGGGTAGGTAGAGAGCAAAGGCATAAGAAGCATAAACCAGAGCCATTATATGTGGCTGCAGGCTTGCAGTTGGACTTTCAAAACTGTGCTGCTGCATCATCAAAAAGTCAGCAAACAAATTCCACAGAATCATGTTTATTAGTTTCATTTCTATCCTGCTTGGAAAACACTAATAGTCATGTGTTACAGGAATGGGAGACTTTTCTACCACTTCTGAATGATAACACAGGACAACAGAACACTTCAGCACACCAAGAAAAATTATAAAAATGATATCCTGTCCTTTCACATGGTCAATTATTGCTAAGTCAATGATAGTTTTTCTGACTGTAATAAGGAATTTCAAAAAGGGCTGAGAATATGGGACACTTAAGGCAATGGTAAAGACATTGTGATAAAAACATAAAATGGAATGAAGGAATTTATTTATGCTATTTCATGTAGTAGGGTGGTTACTTGCTGCCTTGTTTTCCTTTACTTTCTCTTCATGGATATTTGTTCCTACTTCATTTTAACCTAGCTTTTTTGAACATGTAAACAGGATAGGGATTATACTGAAATAATGATGTTTGTTCTATCCTCTCCTCCCTCCTCTACAAATTGGACTTAGACTGCACTTGCGAGTTAATTTTATGCCGGAACAAAGAATTCTTGAAACTTTAACTCAAGAAGAGAATTCTTTGTTTCTGGCTGAGACATGATGATTCAGGAAATTTTCATGTGTTCTGCCTGTTGAATGTTGCCCTTGCAAGTAAATACAATCCTAAGCTTAGAACATCTGTCCCCTCAGGAAGTTAATATCAACACTAGGGAATATTTAATCCCAAAGATGCATGTCTAGTGCATGACAGGAAAGAATACAAAAACTTGCTCAGTAGATGTTCTGGCAGTGAATCAAGCATCTACCTACTGAGAACATTGTGAACACTTCTGCACTATCAGTATAAGTGATTTATATTCAGTATTCCTTAAAGCTGAGGAACGAACTGATGTTGCATGCAAGTTTCTTCAAAATCCTTTCAGCGGAATGGAATTATGTCAAGTCTTATCACAGGGCACCTCATGTGAAACATCACTGTTCTCTATAATATGCCTCATCACCAGCATTTTCAGAGGACACTGCATCTGTGTAGCCTCCAGAGAACAGGGCTCTGTGTTACAGGTACAGCAGCTGGATTGATGAGGCCAGCAGGCAACCCCAGGGCTGAGCCATTCTTGGCCTTGAGCCCCAGCAGGCTGTGGAATCTCCTTCCTGTGAGGTATTCAAAGATAAGCTATACAGACAAAATGCCATCTGCCCTAGTACAGTTGTCCCAATTTCCATCAGAGGCTGGAGCAGAACAGCCCCTAGGGGTCCTCTTCCCTCCCCATTTCTATGATTAATTTTGCAATACAGATTGCTGTTCTTCTCTGTATGGTTAGGAAGAAAAAGAGCGCCAGAACATCTGTGCATACTAAAGGGCAACACTATCCCAGAAGAAGAATCTTCTGGCTCCCTTTAAATATATAAAGGCTGAAAGTTAGAACAATGTTTTAAGCGTGAAAATGGTGGGATTCTGGTATAGTTTTTCAGTGGAAGTAAATGAAGACAAAACAGTAACTACTGTTAAAATAGATCTTAAGTTTGTGAAGCTTATCTCATATGGGATCTTTGATGTAAAAGACTACATTTCAGTAATTCATGTCTCAGTGGTTGAGTGTATGTGTGCTATGGGGATTATTTACAGGAGAGTGTTTAGAACTTTGTAATTGTTTTGTAACCTTTGGTAAGACCCAATATCATGATTTATCTGTTCAATTCCTGATATTGATCCTGAATATATCGTTTTGTATTTGCTGGTTAATTACATGACATTAATAATTCATAAACATTTTTATACTTATTTGATCTAAATTGTTTGTTGAGCAGTTTTCTCTTGCAACAGTGGTCACCTGTAAATTTTCTTTACACAAAATTGTATCTCCAAGATCTGATTTCAGACAAAAGACTCTTACTGCTTCTGACACTTTAGATCAGATTCAAAATCATGACAAGTGAAGAAAAATATATTAACAGTGAACATATGGCAAAGGAAGCAAATCTTATTTGAAAGAAAGACTAGACAGATTGAAAGCCCTGTATTCAGCATCAAAATAATAAATACAATGATGCACTTTTACATCCATGCTGGCTCATGTTTGTTCACAACATAAAGTACAGCTACCTATTAGGTGGCTTCTCAATCTCACTTGCATTTTGCCTTCAGATTTTTATAAAAAATCTTAAAAACTGATGAATGAAAGCAAAGACATAATTTTAAAAAATTTAAAACATTATATCACAGATTTTCATTTTCTTTTTAAAATGTCCATTGTTTAGATATCTTTTTTTGACTTTGATTTTTTTGACGATGTTAAACCTCTGATATACAACATTTAAATTAGAAAGCAATTGCTATTTTAGATAATGATATTACAACACAGTGATGCTTTTTTTGGCACAACAAACAGTTCTGAAGTTTCCACATGCTTTGTACACATCAACTGTAGTGAAAAGAGTGGGTCATTGTCAGTTTTCTGGTTTTTACATGTTTACTGAACTATGAATTCGCCTGGTTTTGCTGTAGTCAGTCACTCACTTTCCAGAATTTGTCCAATACCACTTCTTAGGAATTTTGTCTTTCTTTTATGTGTTGGGGGAAGAGTATTCAGCCACATTCACTGCGCTCTGCCAAAAGTCTGAGAAGAAACAATGGTGCTTTTCATTCTCAGAGACTACGCCCACACCAGCAGGGATAGAGGCGCTTCTGAATTCCTGGCTCTGAGCTGGAATATCCCCCAATTACCTCCTGTTTCCATATGGGGCACAACCTGGGCATGCACCAACCTTCCCTCTTCATGTCCGGTTTTATGCTGAACAGAAATGTGGCTTCTGCAGCCAAAGGGAAGCCAAACAAGTCCCCATCTGTGGGATCAGGTTCCCAGAGCACTTAGAGAGGGATGCAGGCAAAAGGACGGGACTCGCGGCTTGTTTTCCTCTTTAGAAATCTGAGTGCCTAAACCCACGTATTCCCTGTGAATTCAATACTAAATGCCAGCTCTTTCATATCTGAGGCTAAAATGAACACTTTGAAGTAAAACACACAAATGCTTTTACCTGTGAGGCATTAATTACTGCTCTAAGGGCACAGTCATGTGGTCTAAAGAAACCAAGTCACTGAAATGTGGCAAGGGACTGCTTCTCAACTGAGCCATTGTATCAGACAACATGCATGCATTTAGCATTTCTTCTCAGCTGTGAACTGAGACACATTCATCAAAGCTACAAAATCCAATGAGGTATAGCACGTACAGCTACTGGGAAAATACATGTGCACTGCAAATCACCCCGCACCTTTTTCATTAAAATGTTGAGATTTAGGAGTATTACAAGAATTGGACCAGCCAGAGGTCTTCTCCAGGGTGGCCTTCTCCAGTTCTCTCTCCCTTTTGTCTAACAGAGAGCTGGAAACCAACTATTTCAAATGTAATCCCTTAAAAACCATATCCCAATCCTTTCATTTGCTCTTGGATGACTGCCATAATTACATTGTTCCTACTCAGCAAGCATGGATCCCCCATATTTATTAACAGAGTACTTAGCTGTACAGTGACATACAGCTTTCCAGAACATTTCGACCTAATACTTATATCTAATACTGCCTTTGCACATAACATTAGAGCAAATAATCACACTGTTACCAAAGCAGCATAATGAAATTTAAAGTTCCAGCACTATAAATTGCTTTACAAACTTTTCTTGCTTGTGAGATTAACCCTTTGGTGACCTTCTTCTCTTTTCTGCTTCTGACCTTTTCTACTTATCTCATTTTCTTACTATGTACACTCTTTGGAAGATGCCTGGTTAATTAGGAGTCCTGTGGGACTTGACCTGCAGGTCCTGGTGGCTGCTGAATTGATCACTTCTCTCCAGGTAACCTAACTCAAAGTTTAATCCCCATACTTGAAGAGTTTTGTTTGAGGGTTTTTTGTTTTTTCCTGTGGTTTATGTTGGTTTTCTTTCCCTTTTTTTTATTTGAATTTGACAAGAATAGCAAAGTTCTCACAGGAGGTCTCAGAGGTGCTGACAGGAACATGATTCAGCAGCTTCCAGCAATTTCCTTTCTTGATGTGGTGTAAATCTCAAAAAAGAATTGTTCTTTATTCTCACAGGTTACATGTTTATTGATAATGACTTTCTATAAAGGTTTCTTTTAAATATTTGTATGCTTTTCAGTCAAAAATGAATGATCCTATTGGTTTTTTTTTCTGATGATTTACTTTTAATATTATTTAACTACCTCTTGCAAGGGTCCTGGAAAGTATGGTTTATTCACATACTCTACACTTTAGTGATATCAAGCCTAAGAAGCATGATCTTTCTGATTTTGATGAACTGTGAACAGGTCTGATGTCTGAAGCCAGTCCCCATGATAACCCCTGTGATACTGGTGTCACTCTCTTGGAAATATTCATCTATTTGCTTTGTTAACAAAGCACTGGAGTTGCAAATGAGGGTAAAAAGAGTAACCATAAACAATTGCAATATAAGAAGTACTGGGATTCTGCCTAAGCACATTTTGAATCAACTGCTTTAAAGAAATTTTGACACTGCCATTTTTACTGTTTTGAAAATCAGCATTTATGTTTTTAAGTGCTGGGAACAATTCCAAACTCTGTGATAAACTTTAGAATTAGGAAAAGCTCTTTGCTTGCAGTCCATTACTTAATCTCTTTTCCCTTGTGTCATGTGATAACTGCAACTTAGGTTTGCTTTCCACAAATCACCACACTTTACAGCTGAGATTTGGCCTGGGATGCGAGTTTAATAAATGGTATGGTGGAACAGAAAACCCCTGTGGTGAGGGAGGTGTGAAACAAGATTTCAGGCTTGTCAAGGGATTTTTTCCTCTTTGCAGGTCCTGAGTGGTCATTTTTCTCACTTCTTACAATATAGCAGAGCTGGACAGCCATATCCTTATAGCAGATGGCTGTGGAAATGGCACATTCTGTTATTTGTCTGCATGGGACTCTTTGTTTTCTTTTCCAGAACTCTTCATAATAGAAAGCCAACGTGTAATTCAGTCATCCATTTTCTATCCAAGGTTTTGACAGCCTCTTTTTTTTCCTGATTTAATTTTCTGATCTTTATTTCCTGAGGAGCTGCTGATGCCACTTGGTCTCTTCAGATGGGAGAGGAGGAGACTGAGGAGAGACCTCACTGAGGTCTTCAACATCCTCACAAGGGGAAACGAAGGGGCAGGTACCAATCTCATCACTCTGGTGACCAGGGGCAGGACTTAGGGAAATGACCTGAAGCTGAGTCAGGGGAGGTTTAGGTTGAATGTCAAGAAAAATTTTCACACAGTGCATGGTTGGGCACTGGAACAGGCTGGCCGGGGAAATGGTCACAGAACCAAGCCTGGCAGAGTTCAAGCGTTTATACAATGCACTCAGGTACACAGTGTGATTCTTGTCATGTGCAGGGACAAGAGTTGGACTTAGTGGTCCTGGCGGGCCCCTTTCAATTTTTTTAAGGAAACTGATTACCCCAGAAAGTCAAATAGTGTTTTAAACATTTCTAACATTTACTCATGTACATTTGCATCCTATTTAGAAAATTTAGTTAGCAAATTTTTACATCTACGTCTATTGCTTAATACATGTTAGTCTCAGGCAAAACAGACTGTGGAAAGATGATTAATTGTGCTATATTTTAGTTACCTTTGTTTGTAAAACTCTCTTTAGCCATTGGCTGAGAGCTTCCAGAAAGAGTACTTATGTCTTAATGTACTCACCCATGTGCTAGTTCTTCACTATCAACTTCATTTAAGTTCATTTTTCTAGGCGCTCACATTATAGATTCCTAAAGTTGAAATGAGAAAACTTTTCCTCCATCAGTCCTGCCAGTATCCCTAAAAGAAAATCCTAATTGCAATTAAAGGTCAATGTCAAAACTGACTTTTGAATACATCGCCCTGACTCTTCACTGCAGTTGTTTAGTTAAAGCAGATCTCCCTCCCTAAACCCTCAGACTGCTGGAGCATCCTTGAGACATCCTCAGACCTGGACTGGAGATATTTTAATGCAGATTCTGTGGCAGAAGGAGATGGTTGACAAAGCAAAACAATAGGACAAAACATTAAAAGAGAGTTCAAGTACTGTAACTCTTCTAAGGAGTTACTGATTTTTCTGTTCTTCACCTTAGTGACCTCACCTTTGAAAGATAGAAAAGGAAGCCCTGGAGGAACACATTTAGTTCCTATCCTCTTTCCTCAAATGATAAATTTAGAAGGCCAAAGTGTCACGTGGGTGTATCATCACTTTAGCAGAAGTGAATCAGTAATGCAGAACAAAGTGTCATTACCTGGCTGAGAGCAGGGG
>JAWWEY010000001.1:94779780-94802314 GCA_035582745.1 Loriotus luctuosus
CGTGGGTGTATCATCACTTTAGCAGAAGTGAATCAGTAATGCAGAACAAAGTGTCATTACCTGGCTGAGAGCAGGGGGAGGGGTTTGTATTTGAATTCTAGGTTACTTCTGGATAAGTAAAGATGTGCTTCTACATTTGTATTGTGCAAGCTGTTGATGTTTTGAAACAGTTAAACGTGAGAGAAATGGATTGGGATGGATTTGAACCTTTTTTTTTTTTTTAAAAAACTTCAAGGTGTCAACCCACACCTGAAATCACACACTTATCCCTTTCCCCATGTTTCAAACACCTGAGTCTAGACTTCCGATGGGACCCTGATGGTTCAGTAAGGGCCAGTTCAACACTTCAATTTCCTTCAGATTCAGCCCATTGCAGTTGTTTGTCACAATCAACATTTGAACTATTTTGATGAACCACAAACTGCACACTGGAAATTTTTGGTTCTCTTCATGTAGTCTTGCTATGCATTGATGTCTTTCTAGTTCTTCAGTCTCCTGTATCATTAGGAACACTGTAGATGTATCACATATCACAGATTCATTGCCATGACTTCTCAGACCTTTGAAAGACTTTAAGTCTAGCAAATCATTTCAGTAATAAAACAGGAGAGAGTTTGTGTTAGGGGTTTTTTTATTTGGGTTGGATTTTGGGGTGATTTTGCTTTTTTCAGAATGCATTTTTAATGAAATAATAGTTAGTGACAAGTATCTCAAAGTGATTCCTATATTTTTTTCCTATAGTGCTCCTGAATTGCACAGATTAATAGATGTCTGCCAAGATCAACTTAAATGGATGCTTGTGGAAAGTTTAAAAATTTTACATATAGGAAATGCATTTAAAAGTGGCATGATCAAATCCACAGTCTTTTATCCTATTGTCACTCAAAATTACAGTTCACAGCTATATCCTTGTGGGAATAATTTATTTTCAATTAATTTTTAAACTGAGCGTGACCTGAAATATAATTTCAAATAACTGATGGGCTGGAGGCTATGTAGAATATGGGCATTTCATTAAGATGCAAATCAGACTTTGTATTCTAATATCCATAACAAACAAACTTTAAAAGAGTGAATACCAGTATTCTCAAGAATTATTCTGCAACAGCTATTCAGAAGGAAAATGTGTAATAAACCTGCACAGAAATAAAGACATAGTCTGTCTTGCTATATGAAGACTAGGTAAGGCACATTAATGTGCAAATAGAGTTTTTCCATTTATTTTATACAGGAAGAATTTTGTGCCAAACAAATTGCCAACTCCAAACAGGGTACACATGAAATTTTTATTTGCCTTTTCTAAATGAAAAGATTTCACGTTTATCACGAATTTAGTAACACAGGGAAACTAGGGCTGTAGGACTGATTTATCTGCTGGGTTCCCATTTCTGACAGACAAACGAAGCCTCAGGCTTGTGAGGGCTCTGGATGTCACCACTGCCAGCAGCCTGCAGAGAGAGGGTGTTCTCCTTGGCTGTGGAGGAGATGAGCTGTAGGAAGGAAATTCATTTCCAAACAGGAATCATATGTGGAAGACTCTTTTCCTCTGAAAAATAAAATTGGTCAGCCAAGTTGAAGCATCTAAGGATGCAAGTTTTTAATTTGAACACTCAGAGCTGCTTCTTTCTCTTTCACTGTGCTGTTGTTTCCCCCTCCCCGGTAAGAGGGTAATATACAACTCACCTTTGTGATTTGAAGGAGCAAAAGTTAATTGTAGCAACTGAATGTGAATTATTATGTGAATTTATTATGTTAATATGTTTATTGTTTTTATGCTCATCTGCCTTTCTTTTTTACAGCTCAGGAAAACAAATAAAAATTTCACTTTCAGGTTTTTCAGCTTCACTGTTTTATCCATTTTTCTACAGTTTTCAGTGGGATTCCATTTTAAAAAACACAAAAAAACAACCCCAGAAAAAACTAGACTGGCTGGGGATACCAAGAATGATACACTGCAACATTAAAAGTTAAAAAATCCCAAAACATTCTCTTTTAATTTACTAGGAAAATGTTCTTTAAGATCTCTTCCTTAATTACATTGGATACATCAAGGCCAGGTTCAGTGTCTGTCTTCATTTATTGGATCTCTCAGTGTGCCAAAGCAGTAGGATATGACTTTGGAGCTACTCCTTCACAAATAACACTTATTTGGCAAATAGCATATCCAGACATTTTCCCAGTGCACTGGTGCCATAGACACTTAACAGCATGTTCTGCTCTCCAGAACATTAACTTTTGCTATCTCTCCTGAATATCAGTTTTCATTTGGGGAATGCAGGTCCTTGGTATGGGCCTTTTCATCCAAAGTAGAATTATTTCCCTGTTATGTTCCTTTTAGTTGAGAATACAGACATTGATGGTTATTCTATGTCCCACTACATATAATCCTTATACTGAAACAACATAAAAAACGAGGAAAAGTGTGGAACAGCCCATGTTTTTTTTTCTGTATATTTCTCTTGAAAGATGTCTTAGGTTTTTAGCTATGGATAGAAATCCATGTTTGTAAAGAAATAACTTGAAGATACTTCCTACTCATTAGCTAAAAATCATTCCAAAGAGTAATAAAGTAACATACCAAATTACTATTTTTGTGAGTCCAAGAAGTGATTTTCACTTCATAATAACCAATTATGTTATAATCCTAGGATGTGATGTTTTACAGAGAAATGAACTAAAAATAATATCCACTTTTGTAAACTGCTAGTTAAGGTTGAATATCCTGAAATAAATAATGAATTAAAACAGCAGAGCCATGATGGTATTTTAGAAAAAAATCTTATTTCTCTCTAAAATCCAGAAAGGTCTATCTGTCTGGCAGTGCCACTGGAGTTCTATTTCTGGCTGGGATAGATGGTGTTTTCCAGAGTCCCACCTCCCAGATACTCATCCTGGCAGCAGGTAACTTCACATCAAGCCCAGGCCTGACTCCTGCCTATTAAAATAGGTGCTCTTTCAGGTGAAAACCTGAAGACACATGGAGGAACTAACAACTTCCTGGATGGGATGTATCTGGGGAATAAGAGCCTGAGGCTCTCTCATCCAGCAATTCAGACACAGCCTGAGCATCCAAAATGTGAAATACACTGGAGCAGAAGTCTGAGATGGTCCCTGCACAGCACTCACATGCTCACCTTCATAAAATTATAGCATAAGAATCAAATGATTGTTCTTTCTCAAAAACAAAACCAAGTAGAACAATTTTATTTTTATTTTCTTGTGGTTTTCTCCTTATTATTTTTTGTTGGTCTTGCTAAGAGTGCAGTTACAGCAAATGATAGTCCCATTTTAACCTCTGGCATTTAACCTATAAATCATAAATAGAGCAATATTTCATCTGCGACAGAAAAGATTCCTGGATGGTATGATGGAAAGAGCAGTTTCAAATTAATGTTACAATAATTAATAGAAATAGAGAAGAACCAGTATATGACCAGGGTCATGGATGTGAGAAAGTAGAGACCTACAGTCTGGCCTCAGCAGTGATAATTTTTGCAAATTAATTTATTTAGAGGGAGGCAGGTCTATATTCTTCATGGTTCATTATCCTGGCAAGCACATGACCTACCACTGTAATTTGCAAGTGAGCATGATGTCATTTTAATGAAACATCAAACAGGGCAATTCAGAAGGAAATGCCTACTATAAAAGAGCTATTAAATAATACTTAGTAATTATGGAGTGATTTTCTACTTCAAAGCCCTTCACAAACAGTCAGTAATGAATTTGCATAACCTCTCTGTGAAGGGGAGGAGGAGGAGGAGGAAGAGGAGGAATATCATTGTTCCTTTCTGCAAGCACAGAGCACAGAAATAGGGTGCCCAAGACTGCAGAGGCCATGAGCATCAAAGCCCAGATCAGAACCTGGAATCCAATGACTGTCACTATGGCTACATCATCACACCAGGCTCCCAGCCTAATAGGGGCCTTTAAAGAGTCCTTAATTCTTTTAAATAAAGGTTAGTATTGATAACTCAGCCTCAACTACACGAAGCTAGCTCCTAGTCATTGTTATTTTTTTGTCTTTGCACAAGGCTGTCCAGACTAGGATCTAACACAGTGCCACCCCACAACCCACAAGTCTTCACCCTCAGGTCTGCTTACAAAAGAGTACCAAGGGAAGGGGGACACACCATAGCCTGATCATGGTAGGCCGTCAAAACACACTTATATGTCCACTGAGACCCAGAACTCTGGAAACACTGCTATTTACCCCAGTTTAGAAATCCTCCTCATAGTACCCCCCACCCCGTCCTGACAGGTGTGTGCAGCTCAGTGAAGAATGAATGTTGTAGCTGCTTGAATCTCCTAAGGTCTCACAGAATCACAGAACGGGTCATGTTGGAAGGGACCACAGTGGGTCACCTGGTCCAACCTCTCTGATCTCATTCCAGAGCACAGGGCACAAGATTACACCCAGGTGGTTCTTCAATATCTCCAATGAGGGAGAATCCACACTCTCTCTGGGAAGCCTGGGGAATAAGAGACTGAGGCTCTCTCATCCAGCAGTTCAGACACAGCCTGAGCATCCAAAACATGAAATACACTGGAGCAGAAGTCTGAGATGGTCCCTTCACAGCACTCCCATGCTCACTTTCACAAAATTATAGCATAAGGACCAAAAGACTTTTCCTTCTCAAAAACAAAGCCAAGTAGAACCCTGTATTGGCTCAGAGGGCTGTTCTTCCCCTCTGCCGGATTCTGCATTTGCCTTTGCTGAATTTCTTCTCTGCCCATCTCTCCACCCTGTTGAGGTTCCTCTGAAGGGCTGCACAGCACTCTGGGATATTGGCCACTCCTCCCAGATTTGTGTCCGCTGAGCTCGCGGAAGTGGCATCCCCCCTTCATCCAAGCCATCAATGAAAAAGTCAATCCATACTGGGTCCTGTATTGAATCCTAGGGGACACCACAAGTGACAAGCCCCAACTAGACCCCATACCACTGATTACAACCCTCTGGGATCTGCTGATCAGTCCATTCTCAATCCACCTCATCATCCACTCATCCATTCCATACTTCCTGAGTTTGCTTATGAGGATGTTGTGAGAGAGAGTCTCAAAAGCCTTGCTGAAATCTCAGAAGATGTCTTTAAAGTTAATAGTTAGCAACAGTGCAGTCCACCATCTCTGTTTAGTTTAATACCAAAACATTGGTGTTTGGCACTGCCATGTAAGACCAGTGCTGTTTGACATGCATGTAGTGATTGGCTGACATTCCCTACCCTAATGGTAGTGGCTGCTCTTAAAATCTCAAACCATCACTACTTGCAATGATTGTGGTAGTTTTCTTTGCCCACAACAGGAGAAAACTTATCTATTTTGAAAAAGAACAAGTTTTCCCACTGTGTTAAATATCAGGAGTTGAACTTTTTTTTCCCAAACTTAGAGTAGCAATATCTATGTATGGACAGACATTCTTACTCAGGTTAATCTATCTATGTATCTCAGTCTTGAGAACACAATACAATATGTCATCCTGGACAATACTTTTAATAATTCTTAGCTCTATATTTGGGAATATATTTTTTAAAAACATTTGATGGCAGGTGTTGCATTAAACAAATACCAGAGGCTTTCTGATGAAGCTTCTGAAGTTCTGTGGATTAGCCACATAGCAAGATACTCAGTCTTTTTTAGCTTATCTTTCAATTTCTTTCTAAAAACCTTGAGATCTGCTTCTATACGAGAAAAGCCCTCTTTATTTGGACGGTTCACTGTGGAAAAAAAACCCCAAAATTATTAGCTGCAATGCAGTCCAAACGTTTTTGAGGACCCAGAAGTCTGGATCTCACTGAAAACCTGCAGATATTTCTATATATTAATCATCACTTTGCTTTTGTTCATATTCCTTGCACAGTGGTAAAAGGGAGCATGCTCAGGACATAATTTGCAGTAACAGCAACAAATGTTCCATGTGGCCACCCAAAACAGCAACTAGGATAGATTTTATAGAAATACTTAATACAGACTATTTCCGAGAGATATATATAAACATATCAATTAAAAACAGTATATTAAATTTGAGATCCTTTCCTTTCTCCTCCTTACTAAGAGTAAAGCGTTGAAAGCATTGTTTTATTACAAGTTTGTGTACTTAGTAGAATTTTAGACAGAATGTGTATGCACTGGAAAGATTTTAATCTTGCTTAAATATGATCATCGTAAAGGAGTTGCAGGAAGGCTGCCTGAAATAAGGTGTAGTTATTTATTTGAAGGATATGTTGCACTGGTTTAATGACTAGTCCTCACTGGGAAAGATCTGCCACTCTTTGGATCAGGTACAGATAAGTGATAAAGGTGCAGATGGAATATATTTCAATACTCATTTTTGTGTTATTGTGTGGGGTATTTGGACCATATATGTACCAGAGAAGTAAGTATTTAATAACTCATCCAACAGCTGTCTCCTTACCAGAATAATGTCATTTAAATGGATGGGAGTAATGTATTTTAAATACTTTTGAAAATATGTCCAGTGTGAATGTATCCTTAAGTATTACTAGCTTTCCCAAAAACTTATATTCGTTTCAGTGAAATCTAAACTGGAAAGTCCTGGAGAAGCTCAGTGCCTCATCTGCTTCTTCATTTGTTCCCTTCCAGGCTGCTGGAATTCATCTTTCCTCCTGGAGCCTCAAATAGACAAGCCAGAGAGCACTCACAGCAGGGCTCCACAATGAAATATTTGACTAAGGTTAGGACATCTGGGAAGAGTTTAGGGACAGCTTCAGGTCTGGAACTATGTATTTGAAACAAAATAATTTTGTTTGGCACTTTTGGTCTTGATTTCAACTTTTGCTTTCTGCCAGCTGGGTAAATTCGTTCATGGCTGGGTTGTACAGTGGCGTCTGTGGTTTGCAGATGTATGTTCTTGTCCATCACTCTCACTGACACACCCTGTATTGTCTTCTTCTCTTGGAAAATGTCTCTATAGCTAAGGGGTTTTTTAGGCTTGAAAGCATTCTGAAATACAGCCTTATTTTCATAATATAACATTTACATGCAGTAGCTAGTATTAATTGTTGTTTATTCTAAACTATTTCAGATTCTGAACCATCCATGCAACTGCCAATTTTTACCAGTTTCCTAATATTGCTATATTTTCTAAAATTTCTTAAAACAAAGATACAATTTTTCTGATTCTCTTGATTGGACTGTTTCCATTTTCTCAAAATCTTGTTTCCTAAAAGCAAATTATAAATAGAGAGGGTTTGGGTTATACTCCATTTTAACTGCATTTTTAATGTGGTTGTAACAATCACACCAGAGGCAATAATTTGGGAGGAATGTAGAAAAGGAAACAACCTGATTCTAATTTTCCTTCTCCTTAATTGGGTTTTGCAACACTAGAATGCAATTCCCTTTGTTTTTCAGAGCTGCATATCTATATAAACAAAATAAGCACATGATGACTTATCTATTGATTGACTAGTGAATTTGATGGTTGAAGGAAATTATGGTCAAAATTAAATATATCAATCAAACTCTAGACCCTCAAAGGCATTGAGAACAATAGGAATTAGACTCTAAATCCTCTGAAGACCTAGGGAAAAATGGTATAAATAATGTAACTTTAATACATGATTAACAAAAATTCAGAAATTCCATATATAGTAAATGTATACAGTTGTAGTAATAGTTTGCCAAAAGCAGACTATTTGAAAAATCATAGACTTTGGCTCCATAGAATTAATTTTAGCTGTTTCCCTCTATTGACCTTTGCAAGATTTCTTCCACTATACACTAGTAAGGAAAAAAAAAAAAGACAATTTGCTCCTTTCAAGAAGGTTATCATTCTGATGAGACCATGAGACCATTCCATTCTGTTTGGTCAGAGCTTATAGGACACCCACACCAAACAAGCTTGTATTGCACATGATATTTTCCATTCTTTTGCAGAAGACAAACATGGGGACATTTGTCGTTAATGAAAATATACTGAACTCAGTAGCAAGGAAAAGTAAACATTTGTCACTGGTCCAATTTATATTAGACAGCATTTATATTCAACAGAATGAAAGAGGCATTTGCAGAGCTGGATTTACCTCATCCCAATGACTCACATGAATCTCATTGCAGGCATCTGGAATTAGACAGATGTATCCTGACCTCAAGTCACAGGCTATGGTCTTCTTTGGATCAGGACCATCTGCAGAAGTAGGAAACTCTCTCTTATGACTGTAAAACTGTGTGAGACTTCACAACTGTGAGCACTTAAGAACGGCTATAGGGAATGACAGCAGAGTGTTGCAGAGAACTCACTGGCAATTTTTTATGCAACATCTGTATCAGTCATGAGTGCCCAGTGCAGCCTTACTCATTGAAACACCTTGGATGCTAAGCTAAAATCCAATGAGGCAAACAGTAATCATGCCCAACTCATGATGTAAAGCTATAATTTGAATAAATCTCACTGAAAGCAAGTTTCTTGCTCTCATACTTCCAAGTTACAGGAACACTTCCATAATTTATCAACAATATATTTTTGCGCACTGTTCAGTTGAACTGTCTACTCAAAATGTTAGACAAAGCTTTCTGTTTCCCAGAACTCAGTTCTGTAAAATTACAGATCCAAATAGTTTCAGACATATGAAATATTAATGTGGTAGGAATTGTTATCATGTCTTAGGTGTAGAGAATATGGGAAATGGCAGCCAGTACACTGAGAGCCTACCTGAGAGAGGATTTAGAACCTGAAAAGCATCCTGAAATTTAGACAGTGGTCCATCACCTCTATTTTCCCACACTAAGCATGTGAATAAATGCAAATTTTAAAGTCTGATAAACACTGTGTTGTGAATCGGTTCAGGGAGGGCTGAAAAGTAAGGTATGGCACCAGTCGTTTTCCAGTAGGAGTCCAGTGGCCAAAATAGTCCTTCAGGAGGTGGGAGACATAGTTCTAGATGCTGTTCCACTCAGGAGGGTTATATTTCTTTCTCTTCCAAGGACCACCACAACTGCAAAACTTCATGGTCTCCCATCCAAAACATTTTTTTTCATCTTTTCCCTCCGATGGAGAGGAACAAATGCTAGAGTGGGTACCAGACAGAAAGCAAATAGCACTAAACTTGGTTGGGTGGAGTGGATGGGAATAGGAACTAAAGTAGGAGCTCCAGAAACATCCTTCCAAATTCTTCTCTGTGACAAGTGCCCCACAAATGCAATATCGTTATTTTTCTTCATTCTACTTAGTGATTTTGTTTAACTTCCCACACATACATCCATTCCAGATGACAGAAACAGCCCATAACAAAAGGCATATAGATACTGAAGGCTTTTCCAACATTTATTTATTATCATTATTGACTAAAAAACAATTTTTTCAAATACTTTGAGATAATTTCAGTTTAGTACATAGGGACTTACTGCTAATGAAGCAGTGATACCATAAGTAAGATGAAAACTTGGGGTTTCTCTTCTTCTAAGGGAACCAAAGGGTCAAGAACAAGAGTCTGTGTTTTAAACTCAGCTCCTTTTGTCAAAGACTGCATGGTCCTTTTCAGATAGAAATAAACGAAAAATGTTTTCATTCTACTTTTGGAAAAAAGGTATGAATACTATAATTTAATATTAATTAAAAATACAATTAAATATTTCTTTTAATCCATTTTATAGTTTTATCCTTAGATATTTCTCCACAGATCAGTATATCCCCATGTTAGAACCAGTCACTCAAATGTGCATGTTTTTCCCAGATTAATTGTATTGGCATTTGATACATGCATGGATCCTTCTCTCTTTAGGGATTCTAAGTAATTTCTAAGGATACTGCCAAGTATATCTACAAGGAACTCCAAGCCTGACTACCCAGAACATTTCTGACCCTTGGGAATTGGGAAAAAAAATAGCTTTACTTACATGGATGTCAGTTTATGCCTGAAGAAAGATAGGAGACTTTTAAAATATATTTCTTTATACATTAATTTTCAGGTTTAAAACTGATGTCCTAATCATCCCCAGTTAGAAATGAACTTAATAGGAACAAACTCAGTCCAAAATTCCTGACTGACAGAGAAAGGAAAGTAGAGAATTCCATTCAGAAATTTCTGATGTATTAAGAAGAATTAGTGTTTGGATGAAGTTAATGTAATTATGTTAGATGTTTCTTCAGCAATTTTAAGTTTCTTACCTTTTTGAGAGAGATTAGATGGAACATGGTGATTTCTTGAATTCCCTGTTCACATGGCAGCTTGGATTTATAGCTGCAGATCTGGGCACTCTTGGGTGAAATGCCTCTCATAACTTTAAAAGAAGCTTGATGCAAAATAAAATGCTAACCACCATGGGTTCTTGCAAGATTTGAAAATCAGCCCATTATTTTGATTGCTTTTGTAGCTTAGAAATTCTGATCAAAGTGAAATAGTTAAAGTAGTATCTCCACAAGTTTACAAAACATAAGTGCACTTTGACTTTCAGTGCCATCTCCATATTCACATCTACATGGACTCATGTTGTGATAACCCACAGAGGCATCAGATGTAAAGCCTCACAACACAACTATGGAAAAGAAACTTCACTGAATATTTGATTATTACACAAGCTTGAATCTCCTCCTACCATATACAAACCTGCTGTGGTGATCAACATATTTTATTTCATCAGCTGATCCCATTTCTCAAGACTGAACTCCGGAAAAAATTTTTTTTTTCAAGTGAGCATATACAAGAGCTAGGTAACTAAACTACAATACCATGTGAAATCAAAAGACAGCTAATGCATTAATGACTCCTTCACCTTTAATGAGGAATAACTATATCCCAGGCTCGAGTTCTATTTTCAAAATGCATAATGATTTTTAGTGAATCTTCAGTGAGTTCAACACAAAAACTGAAAAAAAATGAAGCATAAAATGGCTGAAAGAAATGGTGTCATAGTGTTATGTATAAGGAGAAATAATTTACTTAGACATAAACTTCTCCTTCCTAACCAATTATCAAGTCTAACTTGATGCTTCCATTGCCTTTTTTAATGACAAGATCTATTTTAAAACACATTAAAACATATTAAACCTATTAAATATCATATTAATATCTCTTTGCATTAAGAAACCCTTTTTGTTTTACAAGCCAGCTTAGTATTTAGTCTTCAACCTAAGAGCAAATGGGTTAATCCATTATGTTATTTTTAAAACTTGCTTTATTTTCCTAGAAATGTGTTCTTTCCATATGGGTAAGATGACAGTTATAATAGTTACCAATATTTTTACCTTTTTTTTACCTTTCCTGGAATTTTTTTTAACTTTATTACATCAGTAGGAAAATCTATTTTTTTTGTGTACTTAAGTATATATACTTAAGTATATATTTTTTTAATTTATAGAATATCCTTATCAGACAAACATCCTCAGTGCAGTCAGAAGGAATGTGTTATAAATGATGCTTGGAATTGTCAAGGGAACAGGTTTATATTTTAAGAATATATGATATTACTGAAACTCTTCTCTTTTTTTCTTTTTTTTTCCACTAGAAGACAAGGAGCAGGGAAGCATATTTTCATTTTAAGCTTCAACCAGACTTCCAAAAATTGCTGTCTTTGAAGCACTCCCCCCACATCCTCCCCCATACTGGTCTCCAATCCAGAATGAAAAACGTTCCTCTCCTGCTGTTGGACCACTTTCTTCTAGGATTTTCATAATGTTCCTGTCAACAAATTACATAAAGTATCAGACAAATCCCCTGTAGATGGCTTCCATGAATCCATGACACTAATTTCCACTGCATCTTAAAACTTATCTACAAAGGTCTGATCACAGCTACTACTTACAAAACAGCAAGGAACAACAGGAGCCTCTTTAAAGAGGGGGAGAAAATCTGTTTTGCAGCTACTTTTTAAGACTGGTGATATATTTTTCCAGTTTATTGACACTAAAAGAGTTAAAACTAATCGAGATTCCTCTGCCTCAAAACATTTGTTCCCAGCTTTCTGGTTGATTTAGTCAACTATTTTTGGTTCTAAAATTTTGGTAAGTAGCCATGAATCTGGTTTCAATTGAGTGTCCCAAAGTGACAGCAGTTGGGAAGTCAGTCATTTTTGTGATGTGCCTGTGCCCCATGAGAGAATCATGACCTTTCTGTGTCTATTTGCATGGGGCTCTTTCATACTTTACAGCAGCTTGGATCACTCAGATGTCTCGAGTTCTATGCCCAACCCCCAAGCCCAAAGCAGGAAGATGAAAAGACTGCAAAATACTTTCAGTTTGGTTTTTCATCATAGATAGTTTGTGACAAAAGAGACCATCTTCTACACCAAACAAAATGGTTTTGATTTTGTGATTTATCCTTTTGTCTAACATATTCTAAGTTATGCCTCTTTTTAACTGCTGCAACAAACTCTTTCATTTAAGGAGACCATTACTGCCTTCTAGAAAACCAAGATTTCCATCGGTTTTTAATATCATGAAATAATTTTTCTATAATTTTTTACAATTTATTTTGAATAAAAATGTGCCAAATTTTGAATTTTTAGGAGCAACAAAGAACAGATTTTCCCTGAGAGCATTTGCTTACCTTCTTCCCATTCACCCCCAAAGCACATTACAAATATAACAAACCTATTTTGAAATCTGAACAAAATCAACCAGTAACTTTATGAAAGGTGTTGCCACTGTGTATGCTGATGAAATTTCTGATATTCACTGATATCTCAAATATTGTGAAGAAAAAAAGCAGTTTTGGGAAAGAATATTGCCATGTCTAATCTTACAGATCTTAGTTTTTGGAAGGCGCTATTTATCCACAGACCATTAATGTGATCCATTGATGATATAGCATGGTATAAGGACGTTCCAAACATTTGGATTTACAGACAGAATGACAGATTTATTGTTATAGTATTGGAGAAGCCATATGCACAGACATTTTGCATTCTGAACAATTAAATCCTTTCTAGTGAGGCTCAGCACAGTGGTAGAAAGCCACACCATCAACCAGAAGGAAAATAACTTCTAGCTAAGGGCTAACACAGTTTTTACCCTTTCTAAATGAGCAACAGTCACATCAACCAAAAAATATCTTGAGTTGATAACAGTAGAAAATAAGGAATAAGATTTCAGAGAAAACTGATTTGGTAAAATGCTGTCTCAGACTGACAGAACACAGCCATGATATTTAACAGCTTCATTGTCATAGCTTAAATTTGAACAGTAAGTTTCATTATCCTTACTACATGCACAAGTATTTATTTTCATTTTTATTATGAATTTTCACAGTTTAAGACAACTTGTTAGAAGGATCTTGATTCATTAAAGCAGATTGACTTTCAGGGCTTGTTTCAGAACTATTTAGATATTTATTTATATCTAGGGTTTTGTTCATTAAATCAGTTGTGGAGGTGGAACTGCACCACTAAATCTGGCTTTGCAGTTTATGTCAGCAATCTCCCCATGATCTCAGAAGACACTTAGAGTCTTAATCTCCTATTTTTCCAGGTTTAAGCATGCAAAATCCCCAGGTGTCTGAATGGTTTACTTTATACCTGTGCACCAGCTCCCTTGACAACTTCAGACAGAAAACTTTATAAACCCTGCACAAATCCCATTGACATTTTTCTCTGCCATCATTTTAGCTCTGCCTAAATACCTTTAACATTTGTCCAAGCCTTTCAGGAAAAGGACAGTGCAAACAAACTGACAGAAGAGTTGGACATGAGGCAAGTCTGGAGTTTTTTAAATTAAAATTTAATAAATGAAATCAAAGCATTTATTAAACTGGAAAGGGAGAGAAGGGTTAAACAGGGAACAAAGAAGACTGGTTGCTAAGAACAAGGCAGACATCCTGATTCAGTAAGGCCAGGCTGTTAGCAAAGGGGAGCTGAAGGGCTGAGGGAGCACATGGGGGAAGTCAGGAGAGAGGTTTAACTATTAAGATTTCATATATAGACCAGCAATTTCTTGAAAAATATGAGGTTAAAAGGCCTTAAGGTATGAAATATTTAAACTTGTGAGTCAGTTTTCTTGGGTTTACAATGGAGATTAGCAATCTTTGGAAGAACCTGACCCCAAAAAATATTCCCAGTGCAAATAGCTTTCCTGGGGCATCTGTGAATGTCCTCATCAAAATGGCCTGAAACTTCATTAGATCCCTCTGCTTGCATTCCTCATCACATTTAGCTATTTAATAAGGTCTGAATTCCAAAGAAAACGCTTTTGGAGAATATGGAAAATTGTTTATAAGGTTCCTCATGAACTGGAAAATGTCTATGATTTTCCCTTTGCAAGCAGGACCTCAAGCTACATGTGGTTGATAGTACCTAAAGTTAAACGTACATCTGGCACTCACCACAGGCTACTAGGAATTTCTAATTGCTGTCTGTCCTCAGTGTTTCCCAGAACAATGTCTTGTGGGCATCATGCTACACAGAAGTTGTTGGAAGCAGAGAGCAGCTGTACACTCAGAGCACTTCTGCTAGACTGAGTTTTGAGAATTTCAACACAAACGCAATGTTTTGTTCAGGAGCAACAGAAAAAGGTGTTCATGGGTGAACACGGGGGAGACCTGCAGCGAGCAAGCATTAATGAGCATCTTGCATGCCTAAGGCTGCCCAGCTGTCCATGGCAAGCCAAACAGATACTGTGCATGACTGTCTGCCCTGGGAATATTGTTCTCTAGATAAGAGGAATGGGATGAAAACAGAGTTGATTAAATTAACTTTAGCTGTCTAATTTATAAAACTCACAAGGAAGACATTTTTGAGCCCCCATATATTCAATTTTTAGTTTTTCTCAGGTAATCTAATATATAATATACAAAACAAGTGCTAGGTGTGTGAGTCTCTCTGCTTTATTTTTTTCTAGGAAGAAATACATAGATCCTTATAATTTTCCTAACCTTCCAAGTAAGGAATATCTGTTATTTATCACCAAGTCCCCTTCTCTTCTAGGGTTTATTTGTGTTAATCTATAGCCTGCAGAAGAATTAAATGTAACCAAGTGCACCAAAAGAACCAAAGCAAGGCACTGTACTGGTTTCCACCATCAGTACAAGAGCTTGAGAACTTTCTTTCCCTTCCTATTTTAGCTTCCCACTTAACTTACTAGTCCCTTCTGACATACACTAGGAGAAATAGAGCTTGACAGTAGGGATGTGCATCCCATCCACATTTCCATGACAATCAGAAACAAGCCACCATGTAGAAAGCAGCTGATAAGCCACCCAAACTTTGTCATAAGTGGCATAAATCATGACAGTCAAATCAACCCTTAAAGCAGAGTTCTGTCGCAGCCCAAGCTCTTTTTCTGCTGCTCTACAAGATGTGCACCTTAGTATGTCCAATTTCTTGCCTTCGCTGTATTTAAGGCATCACCCTACATGCATTAGAAAGTCCCCAGAGTTGCACAATATTCAAACATCAGGAGTGAAAAAATATTTCAGTCACTACCCTTAAATCTACTTACCTGAAGGGTGGGGATTTGTCACTGCTTCTAAAGAGGGAATACATGCTTTACACACAGAAATCAGTTGTATTCTTTTTCCTTGGAATTATTTTCAGCTGGCGTGAAATACTATTTTAAATTATTCTGCTGTTTTGCTTATTGTATTTCAAGACTCTTCTCACATAACCAGTAGAAAAGCTCTGTACAACAGACTAGAGGCTGAAAAGATATAGAACTGAATCTGGCAAATCAGATGTAATCAACATCCAGATTTTTCTCCAAAATAATTAGTAAATTGTTGTCTTCAGGCAACTAGTGAGTTTTTCTGTTGAAAAAAAGTACATTGAACAAAATGTTCATCCTGAAATTTGGAAACAAAATTTCTTGTCCTTTCATTTCAAGATGACTGGGATAATGAATCTACCTAAAATTAAACGGGCTATACAATAATCCCTTTTTAGTCCATCTTTATAGCCTTTTGTAGCCATGGGCAGATTTCACACATATTTCACATTAAGTTGATACCTCAAGCAGAATAAAATTCCTAAAGACCAAGGAAATTAACAGCTTGATAGGGGTGTGAAAGGTAATGTGATCAATTGTGGTGAGACTGAAGGAAAAGTGAGGGAGAATTGGGCTGAGTTCAGCCACCTTCAGATGAGCAATCAGTGCTGATTAACCTGCCAATTAACTGTGCATACACTGATCAGATGCACCACCACAGCTGATTCTTGCCTAGTGAAAGTGTTATGGAGACTTGGGAAGCCACAAGGTGTGCTGAAAAGCAGAGGAGACTTTGAGCTCAACCCAAATGCAAACTCAGTTTTCTTCATATATTGCTTGTAAGACTGGTCTCAAAGAGCAAAGCTAAGAGAACAAAATTAAAACAATAGCAAAAAAAAAGAGTTCAAAAGAAAGATGCTAATATTTTTGGGTGCTAATTTGCTATAAACTAAAATAAAATCTTTGATAAAAACTAAACCTAAATCTCTTTGGATGCTAATTTGATATAAACTAAAGTATTTGCACTGTTTTTATTCAGAAGAAACAAGGAGGCTCATTTGTTTTAGTATGACCCAAGCCAAATATTTCTTTCAATTTTTCCCTTTGTCTGCAGAATCAGTTATTCAGAGATAAGTGCATCATGTCGCTGTCAACTATGCATGAATAGCTGTGTCAAACACACTGCCATAAAGTTCCAGGCTGCAGTTACAGACAGAATGTTTGCAAGGGGCATTGCACACAGCAGTGGGACAGCAGCTGAGCCACACAGAACCTGTTCCTGTGCCACTGTACCAGACACTGCTGAAATATAATTTTATATCAAAGGGATGTGCTATTAATAGCAACAGTACATACAAATCAATTTAGGAATCCAGGTATTAACTTTATAGAACAGAAAGTTTTAGTTTTAGTTTTAGTTTAGTTTTCTTCACGGATTTTTCTCTTTCTTCCTATTTGCAGGTTTGGGAAACAGCTCACAGAATGACAAGTCTACAGAAAATTCAGTGACCATAATGATGTCAAGATGATATAAGTATAAATAAGAATAATGATTTTTTTCACCACTCAAATTAGCTTATATTGACATTTTTATTTACTGTGGATATAAAATCAGCTTTACATTCATGCTACTTAGGGTACAATGCTGGATGTAGTCCAGAAATCAATTAATTAATTAAGTTATTCTGTCTTCAAAGAGATTTTTAAATGCATAGATAATTTCATAATCACACCAAAAAAGTATGGCAATTGGACATAAAATTGTACAGGCCACCTGGAATTAGAGATGGAAATGACAATTAGGTTGTGTTAGATATTTTTGTCAATGTGGATGCATGATAGTAAAATTTTTAACTTTAGGTTGAGTATTATGAGGCTAGGAATGGAAATGCTATTAGGTTTTTAGACTTCTGATATGACATGTATGTCATGTGATCCTTAAAATGCAAATTTTTATATTTTCCTATGAGATAAGCATTATATAGCTTTCTGAGAAGGAATGCATTTATTCAGTTCTACTCTAAACACCTTGCAGCAGAGAAAATTTAATTTTACATAGAATGAAATAAAATTTTCTGTTACATATTTGTTATTTGTACTGTAAAACTTCATATTGAAATGCTGGCAGCTTCCTCTGCAGTGGTGTTAATAACTTTCAGTTATATTCTATTTCAACTTTTTTCTTGTAACCACTGAAGCCTTTGCCCCAGATTGTATCCTGTATCAAGGTGTTAATTTCAGAGCTATTAGCATTAATTTTAGTTTAAAAAGCAATAACTTAGCCTTTCAAATTTTGTTCCATTTTATGATATTCTCTTTGGGTATGTACAATAAATTACTCTAAAGACTGAGATGTTAAAACAATGCCAGACTGAGCTAAGTTGATTTCTTCAGAAATCTGCATGTCTCTCCATTTGCCTAGCTACTGAGCTTTGTCAGAAGTATATTTTATGCATATGTTGAGAGAAGTAAAAAGGATTTTAAAGTCTTTAAAGATTGAAGCACTATTTTTGAACATCTGTAATCTCCAAGCAATTCTCTCTAAATAGAAGTGTTTTGCACAAGAAATGGCTGCTGTAAAGTCCTCTGATATAGCAGAAGAAGATTAACCAGCTGTTTAAATTCCAGACTCTACTTAATGAAAAACATGGGTGTCGCCATATTCAGCTAAGCCAAAAGCCTAAAACCAGAAATATACATTCTCTTTTGAAGTATAAATTTTGAGTATGCTGTCAATGTGATCTTGGCTAACAATACAGTTTTAGATTCACTCAGACACAGTAAAATCAACCTCACCCTACAGAATATCATTCAAGTAATCTGAATAAGAGTTCTAGGTGACACCTATTGGGATGAAAGTATCAAAAGCTACATGCCAGTGAAAGTATCATGTTCCTACCTAAAGCCATGTAAAATAACATTTTTAGAAAAAAACCCACTGCTATTTCCTTTAATATAATTTTAATGGTAAAATTTAATGAAAATAGTTTTCCCTTACGAGTCAGCAATTTACACTACATTGAAATTATTAACCTTAATTCATAATTTTATAGCGTTCTCATACATCTGACAACTATATACTGTGATTTTATGGTAAAAAACCACACAGAATGTCAAGATAGTCCTGTCTCATTAAAATAAATATAATGAAATAGGAACAAAATACATGTTGGAATGTCTAATTGCTCTTATTTGTGTATTTATCCTTAGTCCTAGTTGCCCAACTGTTTTCCCTAGATTAATGGGCTGTATTAATCTAGTGAGAATTACTAAGAATTTAGCAAAAACACCTTTATTTATTGCTCTTCTTCACACTTATTCTAAGAAAAAAGACATGTAATATTTTATATCAATTTTTGATTATCACACTTCTCAGAACTGGACAGAGTTAGGCTGTTTGGCACCAGTTCAAACATAGGAACATCCTTCTTTCTATTTAAATAGGGGTAACCTTGGAAGGCTTTATTGATGACAACATATCACCTTTCTATGTTTTCCTGCAGGAAAGAATTGTGCATCATGCCAATGCCAAAGGAACTGTAAAAGTTCCCATATGGTTTTAACTATACAGAGTTCTTAAAATACAATGATATATTTTCTTGACTATAAGTCATTTAAATGGATTCTATCTAGAATGTCTTATTAATTTTTCATTCTGGTTATAGTCTCATTGGCCTTGTTTTAAGAACTTTCCTCCAAAGTAATAAAAATCCCTGCCTGCTCTTAATTTGCTGCTTAGGATTTTTTTCTGTTTTACCTCACACAGGACAAAGCCTCAAGCTTCCATTAAATGTCTATTTGACAGGAAAATGAATAATGTTCTTTATCTCCATCTTTAGAAATACAGTGATAAATTTATGGTAAATGTCAGTCTGTTCTGAAATGCAACCATGGTGCATCAAGATAAAAAATCTACTTGCTCGGGAAAAATTATTAACAGACCATGAGAGAACAGTATATAACAAAAAAAAAATTAGTCAGGATCTCATTTCACATCTTCTCATCACAATTCCATTTTTAAACGTGTTATATAAGTTCTGGTACATAACTGAAAACCCCCAAACTTTCTACTTCTTAAGTCTTAACAGACAGTAATTAGGGCAAAATCTTCACATCCTGTATGCCATATACAATGTATGCATGTAACAGGGACAAAACTGTATTGTGTATGTGTAGGCATACATAATTTTTCTTTACATATGTGTGTATAACTAAATAATTTCATTTAGTATTTACATTAAAATCACACTCTTTACATATATATCACAAATTTGCTTATGTCTCATAACAGTTCAACAGCAAGAGCTCAACAGGTAAAACGAATACCTAGGAGTTCATAAGTCTGTTTTGAAATAAAATTCTCTAAATATTTAGGGGTTTTTTTTAACAATATGAAATTTTGATTGATCAGAAAGTAATTACTAAAATACAACACAATAAAAACAGTTTTTCTAAAATTATTTCATTGAAATTTGGAAAGCACAATGAAATGTAGCATGGTATATTCATAGAAACATACAGTCATAGAATAGCAGGCTGAAAAACACTTCAAGGATCATCTAGTCCAATCTTTTCTGTTAAAAACATGGTCTAGACAAGATGATTTATCACCTGAGCAGCCATACCTTAGAAGAGTGCAATGTTGGATAATCCACCATTTCTGCAGGGAGATTATTACAATTGCTGATTGTGAAAAATTCTCCTCTTTTGTTCAATCAGAATCTCCCCAAGAGTAATTGATAATTAATCAAAGGGGGGGGTTAAGGGTTTTTTTACAACCCTGCTCTTAAAGGGTTACCTTTGGCTTTAGACATTCTGTCAATTCTAGTCTTGTTAAGCAGACCTGCATGGGGGAGAGGTAGATGAAAACAGTGCTGTGGTTCCCATAACCTTGACAGAAGGGTCATTCTCTCTCAAAAATATCAGTGTTCAGAGAAAATTGTGAGATTTTCTGAATCTTGTGCAGAAATTAGAGAACTTTGCAGGCCCAGATTGACCTGGGACTGTCATAAGCATGTGTTGAAAAGAAAAAAAATGTTTCCCAATTTCTGCATCTATACCAGCAGCATCTGCAACCTCTGCCAGAGGAAGCAAAAACTTTTTTTAACGCTAGCTAAGGAATAATATGAAGAAAGTTGTAGCCTCAAGGATGGTATGAAGCTCTCAGCTTGGAGCCCTGTCCTAAGGACATGCTCCATGACTTATAGGGCATATTCTTACTCCTCTGTACCAGGTTGTGAGTCACAAAAGATGATGTTATCCTTTAAAAGCATTTGTTCATATTATGTATAAGTAACAAAATGCAAGAAATTACTTGTTCCAAAGTAATTTATTAGTAGTTATTTCCAAAGTCAAGGGTTGTTGGATGGCTTTAATCCATGCTATAAGTGATCTGATTGCAGTCAGTGGAGAGGAGAGGATACATCTCTGCTGGGCTTCATTTTATCCATTTCAGAAGCTCATTCCAGAATAAGAAAAGCAGCCTCACAGGTGCTGTAGTAAGGACTTCTCTGGTAGTCTAGGGAAAATGACATGACAAAAGCCAGAGGCCTCTTGGTCTATTGTTGAAGTGACAGAGTGAATCCCATATTTTACAGGGCAAATAATTTAGATTCACCCTGTCCTATTCAGAATGAGAATGAAAGTCAACAGCTTCTTTATGTTGCCTCTGCATGAGCTACTGACATACTAACTCTAGTTTTTCTTTTCTGCTATTAAGTTAAATCTCTAATGCATGGGTTCATAGCTGTCGACATCTATAGAAAAAGATGGTTTATTCATTTGTGTGTGTGTGTGTGTCTGAGTGGAGATATGTCTTCTAACATTTCTAAATAATTCTTATACGTGCTTTCTTCATCAGTTATCAATCAGTCTGACAATCAGTAAATTCATCTGTTGTTCTTCCTTGCACTCCCAGAATTACAGAATTAATATATTCACTGGAGGAAGAGAAAAATTGTGAAATTCATTTTAATTGACTACTTTATGCATTATATATAAATTATATAAATAAATGCATTCAAAATTATTTATTTATTTATTTATTTGCTACTGTGTTTGCCATGTAATCACCTCATTGTTACCCATGTCTGGTTGGATCAGCAGCACAATATTTCCCTAAATTAAATAAAACTACTCTGAGGTTATATATTCTCCTTGCTGCCCATTTGAACATATCTGCACACCAGCTTACCTTAACGATTCTCTCCTAGTCAAACTGATTAGGCAATGTGACTGCTAATCTTTGGAGGCACCAGATGTCAATAATTCTTTCAACAGTGTAGTGGTAAGTATTGCAATTGGAAATTTGCTATTCATAATGCATACCAGTCTTTCAGAATGATAAGTTTATATTAAACTCATAAAATCCCATCTTCTCCCATTTTGTAGTTCAGCTGAGGAGTGAAAATACTTCAGCCAAATATTTCAAGCTTGTCTCCAAAGCCTTAAATCCACAAGTTAGAAAAAAACTGCTGAATACACAAAGCTCATAATGACTTCAATAATATTCTGGATTCCTGATACTTCTTAAGATTTATTTGCAATTCAAAACTTAATTTCAGGCAACTATATATTTTTTTAAAGTCTGTTTTCATAAAGCAGAGTCTGCCCGACTAACTTGTGACTAAGGTATTTCCCAAAAGACTGTTTAGCATTTGTGCACCAAAAAACGTTACAAAGCACTTAGGAAAACATGAATCACTATATTTTCACTCTCTTTTTTATTAAATCCCATTTCAAAGTTACTGTAAGTCAAACATTTTCTCCCTCATTCTTGACATTTTTTCCCTTTCCACCCAATAAAATATTTCCTCTTAACATGCTTTTTTGTCCTTCTGTCCATATACACTTCTGATTTTTGAGATTCTACTTTTCATTCCGTTTTCAGTTCTCCATGCTGAACTGTCTACTGTGACAGCAGTCACAGGGCTTCTTGGATGAGGGAAGAGACGAGAATGTTGACTATGGAGTCAACAGAAGGCTTGATTTATTATTTTATGATATATATATTACATTATAACTATACTAAAAAGAATAGAAGGAAAAGCTTCATCTCAGAAGGCTAGCTAAGCTAAAAATAGAATGGAAAGGAATCATAACAAAGGCAGCTGGCTGGGACAGAGAGCGAGAGCCAGCTCTGCCGTGACTGGTCACTAAATCCAA
>JAWWEY010000001.1:94802414-94862801 GCA_035582745.1 Loriotus luctuosus
AATGGAAAGGAATCATAACAACGGCAGCTGGCTGGGACAGAGAGCGAGAGCCAGCTCTGCCATGACTGGTCACTAAATCCAAACGTCCACACGAGACCAATCACAGATCCACCTGTTGCATTCCACAGCAGCAGATAATCATTGTTTACATTTTGTTCCTGGAGCCTCTCAGCTTCTCAGGAAGAAAAAATCCTAAGAAAGGACTTTAAGAAAAGATGTCTGCAACATCTATGGCATGAGAAAAATACTATTTAATATTTTTTAATTATTCAGGTGGTGAACAGGCTTTTGTTCCGGTGCTGGCAGTCGTTACAATCTCTATTACTTTATTACTATTTTATACAGGATTCTCCAAACTACTTCAGCTTTGCTTCAAAATAATTCCCACTTACAGTGGGAGCCAGCGTTGCTGGCTCAGTAAATCATCAGTCCTATTTTTATAAAATTCCTTAGGCCGCAAGATCATGAGTTATTGCTCATATTTATAATGTGTATGGTTAAAAATTGGACCCAGACTCATTGGGACACCCTAGGCATCTAGTCATTTATATCACCAAAAAATTGATGCAGACTTGATATACCTTCATATCATAAGAAAAAAAGAAATGTTGATGTCATTGTGTCTTCATCTTATACACCCAAAAGTGGCTATAAAGACAAAATCAGCACAGATTAGATAAATACCTAGTAAATAAGTTTACTACCGCTACTACTACAACAAATAATAATAATAATAATAATAATAATAATAATATAGATAAACATCTCCAGAATCTTCACCCAAATTCAACTGATCAAGTTGTGCTCTTATTTAAAATTGTCTCATTATCATATTGATTGGTTGTTATCCTACAATTTGGTTTACATGGTTATAAATGAAATTGAAGTAAAACTTATATTTCATACAAACTTTAAATAGAAATTAAAAGGAGGAATGGTATGTTCATCAGTACAACAGTAATGATGACATTTGCTTTTACCACATAATATATTGCACATGGATAATAAATGATATTACTAGTGGAAAAAAAATACACTCTATTTCATGCAATCCTTCTCCTGTTGTAGATACGTGTACGGCTGCAGTGGAGAAATAGGATGCCTAAGAATAAACATATAAGTGAGCCATCTGGAATGGTTAATCTTAAAAAAAATCTGTTTTCCCGTGGAGTTCGGTAGACAGCATCAGAAATGTGAAAAAGCCAAAACTTCAATTTCTAAGTTTTTAATTAAAACGTCTTTTGATCAATCATGAGAAATAGAAATCTTAGGAAAACAGCACCTACAGTCAATGTTTCAATGTCTGTAATATTTTAATTTTTTACAGTAATTTACTTATTTTTTCTTTTTTGACCATGATAAAATTTTTAGCCAGTATCAATTACTTTCTGTCATTTTAGATTAATTACCTCACTAATCTGACTGATGTGCCTCAGGATATTAAAAGCTTCTCAGAATCAAGTTGTGGTTTATCCTGAGATTCCATTTTAAATCTCCAGTGTACTTTTTCTGTAAGACCTCTGACTCCAGAGATAAAAGCACAGAAGGATTATAAGTGACAGTTAATCTGATAAGTATTTTGGGTTTAATATGATTGCATATTTAATATCCATGCATTTAATTCTGAATTATAATAATATGTAACTTTACTTTCGATAGTGATGTTCTATACTAAAAAAAAAGTTAGTAAATGACATTCTCTAGGTAATGTTTTTTCTTCTTTATATCCCCTGGGCTTTTGTAAAAATCTAGTAGTAAAGGATTAATTTTATTTCATGCTTTCTGATTTGAAACTGATATTTCACTAAATCGTGAATTTATAGATATCCCATTTGTATATTTTTCAGCCTCAGATTGCCTATTTTGATTACCTCCCAGTTTCCCAAATGAAGGCATGCTGAACCTGATCTAAAGCCTATTGAAATCAATGTGAAACATGTCATTTATTTTGATGAATTAATTTATAATAAAACTTAGAAAGAAAAATACTCTAAGCAAAACTTTTCAATTAAACAAACCCTTTTATGACTCTATGTTTAGTGTTGTGTTTTGGGTTTTTTCTTAAAGAAAGAATTAAAATTTTTCAGTTTTTCTAATTACTTGAGAATCACTAGACTGAATAACTTTAAGGTTATGTAAATGGTATGACTGTAAAGCAAAATCTTTGAAGTAGGGATGTACCCTCCTAGTGAATTAAAAAAAAATATTCTAAACCCTATTTTGCATACATATGTTATTTTTCTACACTGCATATGAGTATTAAAGTTTGTATTAGGGAATCATGTTAACATATCAATCCAACTGTATACCACAATACCAAATAAAAGCCCACTTCATCAACAAATAGCACATTATCTGCAATACATTCATGTGATATATATTTATGTCTTCAAGATCAAATAAAGTCAGTTTAATACATTTTGCTTTCTATTTCTGCCTGCAGTTTGAACTTGCCAGATGGTTTAAACTGGAATAATATCTACTTTAGAATTCCAAATAAAACTTTTACTTATGATTCCATCTTTTCAAATATCAAATACAATGGGTAATTTAATAATTCTCTTGTTTATATCTGCTAGACTAAAGTTGTTTCTATGTCTTTCAGATCTTTATATTAACAGATTAAATTTAGATCTTGTCACTACATGGGCAATGATAGAAAAATGTCATGCACTAGAAAAAACTAATTTAAAAAAAATTCTAGCTCATGAATGGAGTAACTAGTAAGTTATTCCAGTAAGTCTAAGAAATGGAGCAGAGATTTTTCAGATGAGATATATAAGCATAGCTTATACATGTTTACATCAAATACAGGATAAACTCTAATTTTTATAGTTATATCCAATGAATCTGATTCTATCAAACATTTTAAGAATTAAATAATAATGAATAACTTCTGTGTCTTAGCCATGTCTCCTCCTACCTACTGCAAAAATTAACCCTGCTCTGGCTGGAAGCAGAGCACCTGCATGTTGTCTTTTCAGTAGTTTTCTTTACTTGAGTAAGAGAAAGATTTGGAGTTAGCAGGGCTAAGAACCAATCCACCAGAATATTCTATCACAAATAAGAAAGAACAATTTACCTTTCCCACGAAGAATATTTAGTTTCTCATTAATGTAGCAGTACAGTAATTATAGTTTAGTTGAGTATAGATTGGAATATGTTAACTTAGAAACTTGAAGATACTTAATGGAAGATTTATGTCTAAATATAGATAAACTAGTAAATCAATGGGATTTGCTGCCTCAGTTTCCTCTGGGGTAGTGCATAACATGTATAGTTAATTCATTAAATAATAGATTTTCTAATTTAAAGATGAAATTTTATTGAGGAATACCTTTTCAGACCTGTCTTCCAAGATGACAGTGAAACACTCATTTCACCCTGCAGGACACTATTTCTTTTGTGTTGAATTAACTGATTAATCAGCCTGTGCTTTGTCATTTCAGCTCTGTTCAAGCCTAGCTCACCGCTCGAACTTTGTGCATGTTTTTAAAGAGAAAGTTCAATTTCTGAGATGCTTGCAATTTGACAAGTAAATTAGAAGCTTAGCAAGTCATAACACAAGACTAGGTTTTCACGGGCTGGATGTTGAATATGTGATCCAGCTATGTCAGTAACAGGACAAACAAACCACATTTTTAGTAAATTAGGAAGTTCCTCCTCTTTGAAAAAGATCTTTCAGGATGATCCCAGTTGTCACTGATAACAGCTTTGCTGCATAGTGTAGATAATTTCAGACAACATGGAGATATCCCTTCTTAAATGTTCATTTTATTGGATATCTGACTACATTAACGAATGTTGCGTTTTAATTAATGTTAACTACTTTTCCATTGTCTAAGGCTGGAGCTACTTTGGCTGCAGTTGGGACTGCAGTTTTGCTGCTGCTGCTGCTGGAGGTGGCTTTGGGTTCTCTTCTAGGCTTCGAAGGCACAGGCACAGCAGAGAATTCAGAATTGGTTCTTCTCATTGCAATTACACAGCACTTCAGTAAATATTACAATTTTTTAATTCTATATTCCATATTAAATAATAAGAAATGCATGTGCATTATCCCCTTGAACAAGATTACATGTCATACACTAGTAAGGTTTTTTTTAATTTTCATTTAGGTTTTTTATCATCCTTTATACTGGAACTTTTTTTTTTGCTTGATTTCAACCATAGTTCTTTTCTTAATTGATTTTAAAGGCTATATGGCATTTTTAGTCTTACTATATTATAGAAAGAGAGGGAAATAAAGAGGGGGAAATCTGAGACAGCTGTATAAAGAAAGATTAGTACAGGAAAAAAGTAAAAATATCTAAAAGTGAGCACAGGTGAATAGGTCCATGAGCATGCACATACTTCTACCTCCTTAACACAGGCTAACTCTGTGTCACTAGAATATGTAATAGTTGATGTATTTATTCACCACTGTGAGTAAACATCCTGTCACTGGAGTTTACAAATTAAGTTGTTGGTTTTTCTTTTTGTGTTGTAAAGATCTGTGGAATGCTGCTCGAACCTCCTATCTTGGGAATATCTTCCACTTGCAGGTGAAATGTGATCCTCTAGCAAGTATTAGCAACATTGCTGATCCTGCTTTAATATGTTGGATATTTTCTTATCATAGTACAACCAGTGTGCAGCTACAGATATCTCACTGTCTTTGTCTGACACCATTTCTCATGGTGCTCCATCCGTGAAATCTCATCCCACATCTTTGGCAAATGGGTCACTTATCTTATGATAAGACACTGCTGTTCCTAACTCTTGGAGAGCTTTGAATCAGTGATGAGTGCAACTCCAATATAAATTCCAGCGTCCATAAACAGTTTATCTTGGCATGATAAAATATGTCCCTGCAAAACTGAAGAATATCACAAGTTCAGAACATGATTAGATTTCCATTTTTTATTATACCATCTGCAAGTACTGCAGAGTTTTGAAGTAGGGAAAAAAAGAAAATTTATTTCCTTCCTGAAGGTGACTGATTTTTCAAATGCTACCAAACCTGCATGTTACAGGATCATACAGTTTAAGTTTCTGCTGCATTCTTTTAAGTATTTCATCTTCTAAAGCATTGCTTACCTCTTTGGCCTTTGATTCAGAGAACCCTTGTGACTTACAACAGCTGGAACTAAGCACATACCATTACATTGTATATGATAAAAAATCATTTGTATTTCTCTGTTTTACTTCTGGAATTGAACACCTTAATACAGTTAAAAATGTGAGCACTGTAAAAGGATGTATTAGTGCTGCATGAATTAAGCTGAAATATGTGTGTTTCTCATGAATAATTAAAAGACAGCATCTTGCCCAGACATATCCAAGTATTGGAGCTTTTTCACACAAGACCAGACATGGTTGTTAAATCACAGTTTATTTTTCTATTAATCTATCTCATCCCTTGGGCTATTCATGCTACAGTCAGTTAATATTCACCTTTGAAGGATAAACCTTATGTTTCTAGTATGTAATAAAAAGGTTAAGGAAACTGATGATATTCTGCTGTTTTGGTGGAAAGAGAGTGTTGAACTTTAAAATTTCTTTTAATAATAAATACACAATGACTCCTCGTGTGGCTATCTACACAGAATATTGGACAATGTATTATCTCATGTTGGAATTAGACAGTGGAATTAGAAGCCAAGAATTCTTGAGTTTTATGTATTGATCAGTTAAAATTTACTCCACCTTCACCTCTGAGAAAGTCACTTAACTGTTGAATGTTTTTTTAATATACATCCCCTAAAGTGTGGGCAATGGTAATTATTTTCCTCACAAAGTACTATGATAGTGAACGAGCGTGTTTATTACTTGTTTGCTCATTTTTGTTTTTGCAAGAGACCTGTCTATAAATCTACAGGGTTTTTCTGAATGTGATATCAGTGAGCTAAAATTTCTTAAGTTATTCCTTGCTGAGAGAATTGATAGCATGAATGGGATTTTCTAGCAGAAGAGATGCTTTGGGGAAAAGTCCCATAGGAATCAACACAACAAACCTGTTTAATTCATATTTGAATAAAGAGGAGACAAGCTGTGAACTTTGGGTTTCCTATCTCAAAAATTTGGATATTGCACTTTTTTGTTGCTCTCGTTTCTGTACAATCCTTTCATCTTCTGCATCTTGTTTATTTGAAGAAGAGAGTGTTACCCACTTGCTACAAGCTCAAAGTATTTTAAGTCAATATTCCCTCTTTGCCCCAAGAAGAACAGTCTAAAGACCAGAATTAATTACAAATCTTGTGTGCAGCATGGATCATGGTAATCATTGTACTACTAAGAAGATTTTTTTCACATCCGTTCTTCATTTTTTAATATGTCCATATCTTCAATTCACACACCTGGACACTTTCATAATCATAGTAGGCAAGAATGTCTCTTTTTCCTCTGTACAAATATTCAGTACGACTTCTCTGGGTTTTATTGTTATTTTCTACTTACTTTCACCATTTTCCGCTTCATTTTTATTACATTTTTATTGTTGTCTCCCTTTACTCTTACCTTCTTTCAAATCCTCCTTTTTTCTGTTGTTTTTTTAATATTTTTAATAATATTTTTCCTTCTTTCATACTCATAACTCTACCTATGGAAGTAATGAATTGAAACAGTGAATCTTACATTAATTTTGAGGCTGCAGGGTCTGAAAATATCCAGTTCTTTTTCCTCTTGTAAGGCTTCAAGAGCCCAGGATTTGTTTTTCAGGTAGCCTTGTCCCACAATGCTATGAATTCACCTTTTAAACAGATGATTTTATCAAGTTCACCTGGCTCCTGTGGAACACAATTTTGAGAAAAGCTGCTTGCATTGCAAAACTCATGAAATCTTATTCATGAGCAGAGCCACTCTGTGAAAGGTCCAAAGATGAATGGAAGGATCTGAGAAATAGTACCTCAGTACATGGTAAAAAAGAGAATTTAATAATAGGACCAGGTGGAACAACTTTAAACAGAAAGGGGGCAGATTTAGGTTAGATATTGTGAGGAAAATCATTACTGTGAGGAAAATCATTACTGTGAGGATGGTGAGGCACTGGAACACATTTCCAAGAGAAGTCATGTTTGTCCCATCCCTTGAAGCACTGATGGCAAGGTTGGATGGGGCTTGGAGTAACCTGGTCCAGTGAAAGGTGTCCCTGCCCAAGGCAGGGAGGTTAGAACAAGGTGATCTTTAAGGTCCCTTCCAATCCAAACTGTTCTATAATTCCGTAATTCTATGAAAACAACACTACTGCTGGTTTCTGTACTTAGTGAAATATTTGTAAGGATTGTGAGCTCAGACACAAGGTACAAGGAATTACAGAAGTCCAGACAGGAATTTGAATGACTGGATCACCACAGCCAAAAAACCATCTGGTTAATGTGGTTTGGCTCTTTAATTAATCTCATTCTCTAGCTGAGAAATCCTGGGGGTGTAAAAAGTTTTAAGGTGATGTAATTTTATTTGCTAAGCTGTTTTTGTAATCTTGACCTGTTCTCTAAGACTACACTGAAAGGGTCAGTTTTTTGGGTTTTTTTTAAATCAATTTCTGTCTAATATCTACATTTTAAAGAGAAAAGCTGGAAAAGAAAACATTCAGGGTATCAAATAGAGTCTTTTGTTTGGTCAGGAGAAAGTTATTTCTCAGCATGTCCATTGCTCTCCATAGTTTGGACTATGAGCCACCTAGACATTTTGAAATCCAGTGGGCCTGGGGATTGTTAGCATTAGGACGTAATTTGGAAGTAGTTTCTTGTAAACTATCCAGGTTCTGATTTGTTTTAAGACAGATTAAAGATTTTCTGCAACAGTAGAGTAGGAATTACTCCTGTTGTAAACTATAAGCACATTAATTCAACAAATTTTATTGAATAGTCTATAGAGATCATAAATATGCAAATACTTCAAGGAAGTATTTGTATGACCAATCATTTGACAGACAGATTGCTGCAGGATCCTTTCTATTCCTGTCAGAAAATATGTTTGCTTCAGGAATTGATACACAGCAAGAATACAGACAGTTTTATACACCCCAATCATAATTTGCAAGCCTAAATTATATAGCTCTGCAGAAATATCTAAATCCCACTTATTTGTTTTGCAAACAGGCAGACAAAAAAAACACAGCTACAGATAACCAGTTCACCATTGTGTCTGAGATTCTTCAAAGATGAATTATAATGCAAGTCTCCTGTCCCACCACAAAACCTAAATGTCTGTTACGTAAATAAGAACCAGCTATTAAAGAAAATAAATAAACCAAAAAGTGCCAAAACCCCCAAACTGGAGCAATAATTCAATCTTCTAAAGTCAACATAAGAGGACAAAAGCCCTATGAAATTTGGGTTCACAGTCCATCAAAATACGAATGAGGCCACCCTAAATTAATGTAAGGGCTTGTATAGATGACAAAGCCTATAGAAGTCTTTCATGTAAAGCTACCTAAAAGATACAAAACTGTCACAAATTTAGAGGCATCTGTTAGAGGGTGAAATGGGCAGAGAATGTTGAATCCTGAATAGCAGAATATTTAAACAACGTGATGAAACATACACTTAAATTCAATTGCTACACAGATTGCATTTACTCATAGCTCTTTAGCGGGCCAGGGAAAGCACACTCAGAGCACCTCCACTCAGGCCATCTGCTGCAGGAACCTCTCCTCCCAAAGTCTTGCCCTCCCTCAGCACTTTTGTGCAAGAGGTAATGTCAGGCATTACCTGACATTCCAGCTGAGCTCATGAACACCCCTGAGAGCAATTCTGTCTTCTGCACCACATGCAAAAGGGAATAAGTGTCCTGGGAAGTGGAACTGCTGTCCCTTGCAGGTGGGACTACAGCCAAATGTCACAGTTAGGAAAAGGCCACGGTTTGTAAATTCAAAGGATGTCCATGCAAAGCAGTTCGATCAGTTGACATTTTTGACTGTTCTTTTCTTCTTAAAAAATAATCCTGTAAAATCATTCATTTAAATAAATAACATTTTTCTAATGCATATAAAATTACATATTTATTATGACACCACATTTAATTTAAATTTAATTATAACTGTAGTGATTTTAAGTTGGTTGTTAATGAAACAGCTCTGAAACTAAAAAATACCAGAACACTTTTTTTAAAATGTTTTTTCCTCTTTTTTTTTGTGGTTTAATATGCACTGCGAAAAACTGTATTAAGAATATGACTTCCAAGATTGTGTAGAGTACAACCATATTTAGCTAACATAGCAGTAATTAACAGAGAACAAAAAATTGACAGATTCTCAACATATAGTGCTAATGACAATTAGGGATCTGCCAAAAATTACAAGCAGAGGCAGCAGAAAATGCTGAGGATTTTCTTGTTTCTCTCTTAATTCCACTGTGTGGGAGGAGAAAAGCATAGAGGGACTTTCCAAACTTTGGAATTTGTATGAGCGAGTTTATTTTGATTATACACTCCATTTAATCTCAAATTTTTACAGGAGATACTTCTGAAATATATTCAGAAGCACATTTTTTAATGAGCTATAATCTGTGTTAATGAACATGGTTTAAAGCAAAAAAAAAAATTAAAGAACCAAATTCCTCTAGCTGTGCACTGAGCATCCAGTATTCTACAGCTCAAGAGAAGGTAAATGGCACTCTTATTGCAACTTAAAATATTATCCTAAGTACCTGAAATGTTCCAAGGCTTGAAAAGTACCATGGCAAATTTCTTTACCCACATCTAAATAATCAGCAGGATTATTTCATTAATTACAGTTCAATCATCTGATTGTAATATGCATGCTGAAAAACTAGTAAACTAAACTATGATAAGTTTTACTTTAAAATATGATGATAAGGAAATTTTTAAAATTCATCGCTGAAGGTAGTTTACTGAAAAGATCAAAAAATGGACATCTGTGAAATGAATATCTTCAAGTATAAATATCTCTAGGATCAGTATGATACAAAACTTACTGGTAGCAGCAGTACAACAGTAAAAGATAGGACTTCCATGTCTGAATGGTCAGACATAAAATAGTCAGTTCTGAAACAGCCTGGCCTGCCTCTTTGTGTGTACATTATTACAACAACTGCAATTTTCAAGCTGTTGTCCCAGATATTATGTTTAAAATAATTTTTTATGTTTGTGAAATATCTCTAGTATTTTTAAGTCCTGGCTAATTTGCATTATGCTGAAACTTGTCCTGTGCTTAGGATGCAGGGAGACATGACCAGTTGACAGATCCATGGGCTGATGATCAATTTGTGCTCTTTGAGGTGGTAAACAGAAATTAACTTTCAATACTTTTTCTGGAAATCATTACTTTATGTGCTACTTGAAGTGCTCATAAGCTAGGATATGAAAGGACAAAAATAATGTGCTGCTCCAGAAGGAAAGATTCTGATCTATTTATCTGGTGTAGTAGGGTTCCTCCAACCTTGTTTTAGGCATCAGCAATATAGTTGCCTAGGCCCAAGCATTAAATCTAGCCGACTTGAAAGCCAACTGAGAGAAAGCCTTGTTTGTAAGGCATGATTTATCTGACTTATTTTAGCTCAATGTGTTCAGATGATTTAAATTTTATATTCCAAAAGGTTTTCCTCTATTTGATGCCATTATATTACTCTGTCATTTTTTCTGTAACAAGAAAGCTCGTAACAAAGCAACAAATATAACATTTCCCATTTGATAGCAAATCAAAATGTTACAATATTATTTTTATTTGCTGCTTTAGATTGCATGCATATGAACTAACAAATTAGGTTTTCATTGCTAAGAAAACCAGCCCTTGTTTAATCATATGCTCACAAACCTAATTTTGTTTTCTGTCTGGCTCTCCAGGAGTGCTGTGGTTTGGTGTGATGAAAGAGAAGTGTGGAAAGAAAATCTTAAAGGCTTCTTTTGATGGAACAACAACATTTAACCTACATGCCATGAACTCAAGCTCTATTTTATTCAGAGCTGGAATATGTTTGAATATTTGATGAGCTTCGTCACATTTGGTCTAGTTTTCTCCACTCTGCAGACACACATATTTAAATTTCTTTTTTTTTCCTCTTTTAAGAAAATGAGAAGCAACAATGCAGCACAAAATAAAATTAAGGTCCATAGTAAATAAATAAGACATTATGAACTAAAGCTACATTATTGAGGGAAAAGAAGACACAAAAGGAAGGAATACACCTTGAAAGATGCCCCATAACTAACTGATTGCTTTAAGCTCTTAACTTTCTCAGACTTTAGGGCATGTATGTAAATTCCCCTAATCTGTTCTCTCCAAACTGTTAAATAAACTCATTAAATTTACCATCTTAAACAGCTGCAGATGTCAGCTTGCTTTGTTTTTCAGGTTGAGTTGTGACAGCAATGTCTATTTTCTTTGTGATTTGGATCTTCATATGTTAAAGTTAACAATTGTTGGGGTAGAGATATTTAACCATAAATTATCATATTTCCATTAAGCCAGTAGAGCTAGGACAACTTAATTTATCTGAGGATTCCCAAAAGTTCATAGCAAACTATTACAGCAAATCTGGGGACTGAATTAAGTCTCCAAAGCGTGTGATGAATAGCTATAATCAACTCAAAATACAAATTTCCAGGCAAATCAGTTATAAACAGTTTCAAATGGATAAAAAAAAGAAGTGAATATTCAAACATTGCAGAAACAAAATGAACACAATGAACCAGTAGAATAAAATGTAGAATTACACACTGGTTTCCTGTCAAACATCCAGTTGGTAATGGCACCAGAGGGGATAGATTTTTTTCCCTTGGTTTTCAGTACCAAATATCAGCTAAACTTTTACTCTAAGCTTTCCCATTTTGCTTTGCAGAAGTGTAAAACTTCTGCTGTCAATGTTAATGCAAAAGACACAGCAAGGAAGCAGTTAAAACATTGCTGGGAATCTATCAATCAGATGGTGCATTTAGAAAAACATTTTTGGAGGGGTTTTTATATTCTCTCCAGGATCTATTTTACAAGAAATTCTGTTTGTTGATAAAACCACTCCATCCAAGGGACAAATTGAAGCCATATTTCTCTCACAGTGTAGTTTTGATCTCTGGAAATTGAGTTTTGTAAATAAAGAATAACTGAAAACTTGTCATTCTTCAACAGTAGAATTTAAACAGTTGAATTTCCCTGACAGTGAAACCAAATATTTAAGTTGTCTGAGTTGTCTCTACTCATAAAAATCTCAAAACAACTATTTCCTATTTTCTAATAATGACACCTGGAAAAGTTGTTATTTTGGCACTAAGACCAGAAGTATTACTGCCCTCTTCTAAGTCATGTACCAGAGGTCCAGAGATTTTATTTATCCATCAATGAAAACTGATTATGCTCTGGATTAAAAAATGCGAAATGTGCATCTGGTTATCCTGCAACACAAATCATCTACCATATCTTCTCATGCACAGTGGCAATTACTTGTCATTCTGTTGAAAAGTCTTCCCCTACTATAGAGAGAGAAGGTGAATGAAAGCTAATTAGGGAGTTGATGATGACAGAAACAAAGCTGCAGAAGTCATGGCTGCAGACCTTTATTTTGAGGCACAATATTCCCTGGTCAAGTGACTTGAGGATTCAGATAGCTTTTTTGTACCCTTCATTTAAGTAAAATGGAGATTCTCTGAAATTCAATTAACAGATAGGATAGAATGTTTGTACAATTTTTAGAACTAATATCCTCTTATGAAGTTTGGTGCTTCATCCCAATTCCAATGAGCTACAAATCAAAAGATGTGCCTCAAATAAGCAGATGTGTCAGCTTTAAGCCTTCAGAATTCATACATGTGTGCATGCTTAAACTTACACTAACGGTTAAAATCAGTGGTATGATCCAGAATTTAAAATTTTGGGTGTGAGTTCTTCTTTTTCACTAAAGAATTTTTTTCAGGTGCCCATCAATACTCGTACCACTGAAAAATAGACAACCCAAGTGAGAAAACCACTTTGTTTTCACTAAGCTCCCTTTTCTGTTTAAATATGTTTCCCTGAGAAGAAAAGTTAATCAATACTAAAAAATCCAAACCTAGGAGGGAAATATTTTCCACTTTTTCTTTCAAAGAGCCAGGAAAATTAAATTCCATGTCTTAATGTATTGAGTTCATGTGGCAAGGTTTTTGCAGTGAGGGGCTGGAAGAGTGACTTCTGTGAGCAGCTGCCAGAAGCTTCCCCCACATCCAACAGATCCAATGCCAGCCAGATCCACGACAGAGGGGCCCATCAGTGGTGCTGCATCTCTGGGATAATGCATTTAGGAAAGGCAAGAGGTTACTGCGGAGAAACAACTGGAGACCAAGACAGAAGTGAGAACACATGAGTGAAAGAGCCCTGCAGACACCGAGGTGAGGAAGGCAGAGGAGCTGCTCCAGTGCTGGAACAGGGATTCCTCTGCTGCCCATGTGAGGCAGCTGTGCCACAGCAGCCCTATGCCCTAACCATGGTAGGTGAATGGTTGGACTCAAAGATCTTGTCTTTTCCAACCTAAACAATTCTAGGATTCTATTGTACAGACGCAGTTGTGTGGTAGGTGTGATTTAGAAATTGTAGCAATCAGAAGCACTCAGTAATGGTAATATATTTATCAGGTTAAACACTATGTATAAAACTATGCATTCCAAATAACACTGTGATATGTGGCTTGAGATATCTGAAGACATAATATGGAGGATAGGCTTTCATTCCAACAAGAACCACTTCCAAGTTCCAGTCAGCAAGAAAAACAGGGACTTTACCTTTACCACCATACATTATAGTATTCCACTTGTTAAAACAAATGGGCTAAAGGCAAATTATCTAGCTGGAATAACTAAGTTCCACTAAATAAAAACAAAAGTACTATTTTTTTTTTGCAAAATAATAGACCAAGTGAACACATTGAAATTTTTGGTACCCAAAAGATGTCAGATTTTTCTATCCCTTGAATGCTAAAAAATGTATGGAGAAGAGGCATTGGTGTGGTAGCATTTAATGGACTTCTCAGCCATAAAACCTGAGTCTGGTCACATTACAAACTGAGATATTTATCCAAAGTTGTCAGTCACAAATCCAGTGTAATTGGTCAGGCAGTATAAAGAGGATTTATGTCAGTAGCCCTGACGTCTCTATTGCACTATATTGTGACTGTTCATTAAACAATCATTTTGTATACCTACATATCTGTTACTTGGTTTAGGTTGTTACTATAAGAAGCCGTTCACCCAAATGAAATAAAGCTCATGTAAGAAGATTTTTCTTATTTGTAAATTCAGCAACCCAAAGAGTTTCTCCTTCAGAAAGGCACTTCTCTAGGACATTAAGAGAAGGAATACAAAAACATTTTCTTGGATTCATCTTGTGAAAGAGACAAAATGCCTCCCCAGCTTTGCAGCCATAAGGTCGCTTCTGGGTTTGGTAAGAATTTGTGTCAAATTTAGCATGATGCTAATTCTGTAGGAATTCTAATTCTGGCACCTGTTGCATTATTCTGGAAAGGGTCAAACTGCCTTAAAATAACGAATTATTACATTCTATTTAACACTACATCCCCAGCAATGCCATTGACTCCTCATGGTTCTCACACGAAAGCAAACAATGAAGTTTTTATTTTCTTTATGACATGTAAGGTCATGAAAACTTAATAATAAGGTTCTGAAGAGGAATTATTTTTTGAAAGTGTCTCTTTATACAAAACAATGTTCTTTTTTTCTTATTACAGGAAATCAAAAGCTGTAACTACTAAGCTGTGGTCCAATAACAACATCTACTATTTTCAGACATGCATGTTACAGTAAGAGTAATACACACAAAGAATTGAGAAACTTTAGGTGTTCTGACTTTGAAAGGATTCAGTGAGTTATTCTCTGGCAATGTTATAGGATATTTGTTTTTTCTTGGAGCCTTTGATGTACTCAGACTCTAAACAGGTTAAGTCAGAATACAACCTGAATCCTGTCTAAAACACTTTTATGTTTTGCCCACATTCTACCAGCCAGAATAACATCAGTTTAAAACAGTCTTTAGTCACAGTTAGAAAAGAAAAGCAAGTCTATTTCACTTACCTAAGCTAGTGTGATTTTTCTTAGATTTATTTTTCTCTTTTACTAATGCTTTAATAAATCAAGTTTAAATTTTTTCCTAAAAATACACACACAAAAATCACTTGAATACCCCCTTCTTTGCCAGAAGAGAGTCAAGATTTTAGGGGGAGATTTTAAATCTGCTTTGAGATTTTGAGAATGTCATCAGTAATTTCAGAAATACGTGATCTTCAGAGCATATTAAAGTTGTTTTGTCAGCAGTCCACTCCCACAGAATTTTTCAGGTGAGAAGAAAAGGACAAAATAAAAATTAAGTGACAGACACTGTAAATAACAGATAAAATTAATTTGCAATATGAGTTTGGGGCAAGAAACTGAGAAGCAGGCAAACATGATACATTTTGCTGGTGGAATCAATTTATGTGACCTAAAGTTTCAGCAGAGTGAAAAAGGACCAAGCAAGGAAAAGGGTCAGAAAGCCAGCTGGAAAGAAATCATGGTCAGTGCTCAAAGAGATAAGGAGTTAAGGAGTTTTCACAGGAGCACAGGAGCGGCTGCCCAGTAAAGAAGTTCCAGGATGTCTCCCAGCCTTCCTCCTGACCTTCTTCCTGTGGTGGCTCACTGTGTGGGCAGCAGCAGGAAAATAAAATGGTCTGTGAGTATGGGTGTTATCACATATTCCCCCTGGCAACAGGAGCAAGTCTTTGACTTAAATTATCAGTGTCATCTTAAACTGATTTTTGGCTAAATGATGCAATGCACTGAACTTTGCTGAGAAGTATTGCAGAAGGAAAGAAACTACTGGAATAAAGAAGTACAGAGAGAAAATGGGGGACAAGAATGAAAACAGGTGTAGAAAGGAGGAAAATATAATTCTGCTATAGTTCTAGACAAACAAAACTATAAAAAGACATTAAGAGAGAAAAGACTCCTAAAATGTGCAGTGTATGCCTCCATATCACAGAGAAAGCTTTTTTTCTTACTTGTTAAGGACACCACAAATTTCTAGTGAAAAGTGCTCCAAAAATCATAAATTCTTTTGTGGTTTGTTGCCTCACAAAAGCTTCCACTGAGCAATAATCATAAAGCTGGTGTAAAGCCAGAAATTATAACTTTGTCCACAGAAGGAACAGGAAAAAATGAGAAAGAAAAGCCTAAAAGATGTTTCACTGGAGGTAGTATCAGGAGAGAAAAATAACCTGCAAGAAAGGTCTGGTTGAAAAGAAATAAAAGTTGCTTTCATGGTGAGAAAGAAAGAGGTAAACACAAGTCCATGTTTTTCCATATGGACTCTGAATGATGGCAATAAAAATTTGGCTGAAACTTTGGCATGTCTGTATCATATATCTCAAGTATTTTTTATTCTTTTCCTTTAATTTTTCAGCAGCACTTTTAGTATATTTGTTTGGAGGCAAACATGTAAAATTATTCCCAATAGGCAGGATTTTCTTCCTAAGGAAATTCCTTATATATAACCTATATAATATTTTCAGATTCCTCATTTTCCTCCATTGTATTTACCTAACTCCTCTTTGTACCACCCAGTTTCTTTGTGCTCTCTCACTACTATTAAAACCATTATTTAAGTATCTTCATACATAAATCCTTTCTGCCCTTCTTCTTTCAGGTGCACTTATCCAATGACTCCAAGAAAATTCATACTTTCTCACACTGTAAGTTCAATGTGATGCCATCAGGTGGGAAAAAGAGATGGTTTCTATCTGTTCTGAAAAGCACATATTCTGAGTATGCCAGGATAAATGTAACACATTATCATCATCAGAGAAACAGAGAAGAGAAATATTAGCTTTTCATTGCCATGTCTTTAAGATGGTCCAGCACAATCTAAAGAAGTGCAAATTCGCACTCAAAAGTCAACATTCATATTATTCCACCACTGCTATTCTTAGGATAGCTCCTCTTACAGGTTAAAGAACACCAAAACATCTTTTGTGTGACATATAAATACATCTCCTTACTCTACAGGAAGAGGATAGGACAAGTTGCATTGTAGCAACTTTTTGAATGTGCTGATAGTGGGAGAATTAATGTGAAGCAGTAGTTTGGGGCAAGATTTTTTATTTCTTTAACAGGTGAATGCATCAAGCCAGCTGTGGTTTTTTTTTTAATTTTATTGATGTATTTATGTTATGTTCAAATTTTAACCTTGATTCCTAAGTCTCTAGTCTCAGTTGCAAAGGAAATCAGTGCAAAAAAAGATATCATTGGATGTTTGGTATGAACTCATCTCTTATCTCACACTTTCTAAGCAGATCTGGGCACCTAGTGTTGCACCTAGAAGAAGAAGGCTCATATATCATTATGTTGTGTGTTGTAGAAACAGAGATCAGTTGTTCCAGTCTGGACAAGTAGAGGTGTCATGGGAAAGGTCTTTGGGACACTACACCTTTTTTAGGATTTTCATGTAGATCAGTGGGTTTTCTGTGTGTCTGTCTCACAATCTGTGTCCCTAACACTTCATTTTCCCAGCCTTGGGTAAGAAGAGAGACACCCATTTTGGGGGTATGCATTTTCAGGCTTGTATCCTATTTGTACAGGACCCAAATTTAAAAAAGCATCATCTTACTCAAAATTTCACTCTGTTGCTCTTCTATTTTCAACCTCAGGTAGCTAAAAAGCTGTCATTACCTAGCACAATTCACTCTAAAATGAGTGATGGGTGCTGCAAGTAATACAGCTATGACAGAATATAGCTCACTGTGCAGCCAAACCTGGCTGATAAACTAGGTAAGAACTCTAGCAGCAAGTCTGAACTGAGCTTCAAACCATCCTAGCAAATTCTGGGGACTGTGATATGGCTCTGCATTATCTATCACAACATCAGGGCTGTACAATAGCTCCCCAGCCTGCTCAAAATCTCAGCTGTCCTCTCTGTCGTCAGCTGCTGCTGCCTCACTGAATTCCTGCCTCACCTGAGTGCTTCTCTTGCCCCAGCCAGGCACATGACATTTAGAGATTGTAGGAATTCATGTCTCAGAGTGGAAAATTTAAGTGGCTCTCAAGCACACTCAAATATCAAAAGCAGACATTAGATTCCATGAGTGGAACAATCAGTGAATTTGCACAGGGCCATGGAAACTTACAATCACATTTAATGCCTGGAGTTTTTTATGTTGTGACAGCATATAAGCCATGGTGGCATCCTTTTTTTCTTTTCCTAAGCTAGATGCTAGAAAGAGGTAACAAAGAAACAAAGAAACAAAGGCTAGTGCGGAGACATAAAAAAGGTTCTCTAAATCTAAAATACAGCCAGGTTTGAGTCCAATCTCTGCTATCATGTGCTTTGTATTCATCAGCTTTCCTTGCATTTACAGTGTCCTTCTGAAAGCATAATTTCCTGAAGAATTTGTTCCTCTTTAAAGGTCAGACAGCTGGGTTGCTATCACACAAAGAACATTTGCAGAATAAGCTCTAACATTAATACATTCAAATGCCTTGTACATGTGTAGTCAGTTCTTTCTCACAAAAGAGGTCAAAGTAAAGGAAGCTTTCATGAAAAGATAGAAACATTTTATGGAAATATCCTTTATTCTATACAATTATAATTTATATTATACTCCCACATGTAATACTGCTTCCCACCTGAATTACTGCCTCCAGCTGTGAGGTCCCCCAGCACAGGAAGGACATGAACCTGTTGGAGTGTTCCTCCAGAGGAAGGCCACCAAGGTGATTAGAGAAGTGGGAAACCTTTCCCATGAGAAAATACTTTGGAAATTGGGATGGTTCAGCCCAGAGAAGCAAAGGCTCTGTGGAGACCTTACAGAAACCTCCCCATACCTAAAGGCAGCCTAAAGGAGGCTGGAGAGGGATTATTACAAAAGCATGGAAGGACAAGAAATACGGGCTTTAAACTGAAAGAGACTGGGTTTAGATTAGATACTAGGAACAAATTCTTTGCTGTGAGGAGAGTGAGGTCCTGGAACAGGTTATCCAGAGAAGCTGTGGTTGCCACATCTCTGGCAGTGCTCATGGCCAGTTTGGATGGGGCTTTAAGCAACATGGTCTAGTGAAAGGTGTCCCTGCTTGTGGCAGGGGCTTGGAACCAGATGATTTTAAGATCCAGTCAATCCATGCCATTCTATGATTCTATGATAATTATATATATACACTGCCATTAAAGGTAGAAACCAGAAACAAGATACAGTTTTTGAATGATCACTACCAAAGCTAACAGTAAATTCAGAAAATGTTAGGAAGAGGGACATGAGACTACATATCCTACTACTGATTTTACACAAGAGTAGCAGTGATGAGCATTAGTGGGGACAGGGCCAGCATGAAAATGATCTGCAGGAGGAGGAGAAGTAATTATTAAGAAGTAAAGCATCCAAGTTATAAAGCAGGAATGAGCTGGCCTGCAAGAAGTGGGCGGCTGGTAGCCTTGAGAGAAAGCTGACTAAAGAGAGAGAAAGATGATACATGTCAGTGGGGTATAAAAGTTCATACCTGAACACGGGAACTGTTCGTGCACACTTCTATTTAGCAGCTTTCTGTCTTAAAACAGTCTCCAAAACTGGAACAATTATTTTAGAAATATATCTGTCCACTTAAAAAGAGAAGTAGCAACAAGAACAATAAAACTTCCACTGTCTCTTGTAAACACATACCTAGGAAATTCTCTTGCCAATAAACCAGTCTAGAAAAACAAAAAAGTTTATCATAGGGCAGTTTTTATTAGCTTTGAAACAATGAGAAATAAAGCTGAAGGCAAACCAATATGCATTCTTAGGAAGATGCATAATAAAAAAGATAACGACATGAAAAAAGCATGAAAAAGTGTGGATTTATTCCCTGCTTCAGGGAAAAGTTTTCTATCTAAACAATAAAAACCTCATTCACAGAGAAAATACTGCTTTCAATATGCTTTATTTGAGCATATTCCTATTACATGGTAAATGAATAATGCAAAATATAAATGGGAGTACTGCTATTGGTTGTTGAAGCTAATTAATTTTTGTACCTAATGCAGACATCAAGACCATTAGCCTGCACACCTGCATTTACTCTTAAAATCTGGGGGGCTGGGAAGTGGAGTCCCATACCCATACCTGTAGTGCTGACTTCCAAGTAAATTAAACTCTTTCTGACACTACCAAAATAACATTTTATGCTTTGTACATTTCCAGTTCTGCTGAAAAACTGTTGTTCCTGACTTAAAGCCAAATCTGAATCTTTTTTTTTTTTTAACAGCTGGATACCCTTGTGACTAACTACTCAGGAGTGCTATTATTGTGTTGAGTGCCAAACTCCTACAACATGCAGATAGAAGTGGTTTTTATTTCCTTCAGTTTCTGTTAAACTGACATGCATTCCACTTTCCTGACTGAGGCCTTTTCAAGTGGTAATTTCTTTAACAGCAAAGAAAAATCAATTCAAATTCAGATAGGAGTGTGAGATCAAACTTTCTCATCATGTATTGCAAGCAATAAATCATTAAAAAGTTAATAACCCTGAATGACATGGTATTTGGTGATCACCGTGGTGGCATTCTATTTAAAAGTGTGATAGCATAATCTGTACTCATAGTGCAGACTTTCACATTCTATCTTAGCCTAACCTTGAAACACCTGAGACACCTCCAGCACCTGCATGACTGCCTACCTGTCCTCCTGGGCTTTAGGCAGACCTCTGTTGGAGCAGGCTTAATCTGCTGCTCCAGAAAATCCTCAAACCTCCTTTATAAACAGATCACAGGTAGTATAGATACAGGATGGGAAGTCTGTCATCTAAGTTACATGTCTTGTTTTACTACTACTCATGACCACTTCAACTGGGCCACAGTACATACAATGAGGAAAGAAATGAATAGCAATCAGCAACATGAAATTATTCACAGTGGTGAATATAAATTTTGAATGAATCACCATAGAAACTAAATTTAAAGGACATTAATTCCACAGATTTTAAATAACCGTTCTGTGATATCTAAATAAGTATGGAATTCACTGGAACATAGATCAGGAAAGGTCTCCAAGTGCAGCTATCAAGCATAAACACAAAGTTCTTCCTAACTAGCACACACAAAGGTCATAATGAAAGGTGAGCAAGGATGGGCCTCTCATCTTTTTGAGAAAAAGTTCCTGTGTCTTTTTGAAGTGGGAATACTTGCATCAGCCAAAGTGAAAAAGACAAGCTGTACAGAATATAGACAATTTCAACACTGCTGTGCCTCTGTTACACCTCTGTTACAAGGTCCTATGTGACCTGGAGACATCTCTGAAATACCAAGCAGTAGGTTTATGCACATGAATTTCTCATGTGGTCAAAAACATGTCTTTAAGTTGGAAGTGAAAGAAAGATTTCTGGAGATGGAATTAGCATACAGTTGTGTTCAGTAAAGAAAGACTTCTTTGCTTATCAAAGGTATGAATACAACTAAAAAGAGCAAGCTTAACTGTTGTTGTGGGTTGACCCTGACTGCACTCCAGGTGCCCACCAAAGCTGCTCTGTCACTCCCCATCTCAGCTGTAAAGGGAAGAGAAAATACAGCAAAAGGCTCACGGATGTGATAGAGTCAGGGAGTTACCCTCACTCACCCATTACCCTCATGGGCAAAACAGACTCAGCTTGGGAAAGTCAGTTTAGTTTATTACAACCAAATCAGAGTAGGGAGATGATGAATAAAACCAAACCTTAAAACACCTTCCAACCACCCTTCCCTTCTTTCCAGGTTCAACTTTATTCCTATTGCTCTACCTTCTCTCCAACACCTGCACAGGGGAGGGGGGGCTGTGGTCAGTTCACCACACATTGTTTCTGCTGCTCCTTCCTCCTCAGCAGGAGGACTCACGTTCTTCCCCTATTCCAGCATGGGGTCTCTCCCACTGGAAACAGTCCCCCATGAATTTTTCCAACCTAAGCAATTCCTACAGGCAGTTCTTCACCCAGTACTCCAGCACTGGTCCCTTCCACAGGGTGCAATCCTCCAGGAACCAGCTGCTCCAGGGTCACAGCCAGCAAACGTGATCCAGCATGGAATTCTCTCTCCACAGACTCACAGGTCCTGCCAGAAGCCTGCTCCAGCACATGCTTTCCATGGGGTCACAGACTCCTCTGGGCATCCATCTGCTGTGGCATAGGGCTGTCCATGGGTTGCAGGTGGATCTCAGTGTCAACTTCCATGGGCTGCAGGGGCACACCAGCCTCACAATGGTCTGCACCATGGGCTGAAGGGGAACGTCGGTTCCAACTTCTGGAGCAACTTCTCCCCCTGCCTTCTTCCCTCTCCTCTCCTCTCCTCTCCTCTCCTCACCTCTCCGAACCTCTCCTCTCCCAGAGTATACAGCCACATGATATACTTCAAATATTTCTGATAAGCCTCTTGTACAGTATAACTCCACAGTATAAACCTCATAGACCTTTCACATGTGTTTATAATGTTCAAAGTCATCAATATTTCAGATATATTTTTTTTTACTTTGTTTAAAAACACTACAGATGAATGGAATGAGGCACATACCCTTTTTTAGTAAAATGCTTAAAGGCTTTGGCTTTAAATTTTTTTTTTACATTAATCTTTATTGCTACGAAGAATGATGGGTATGTGATCACAACTGCTGACATGCTGCTTCATTTTTTTGAAGAGAAAAAAATGAGGATTTTCCTAGAATTTTAGTGGGAACATGAATTCTTTAAGTATCTCATAAAAGGCTATACTCAAGCATGTGAGTTTGATGGGACTTAGGCTAGTTCAATGGCAGGTCCAAAGGAAAATTATTCATGAAAGTAGAGCTTTCTAGGTAATTTGGAAGATTTCAAGGCCATATTTGTCACTGTGCACAAATTTAAAATCTCCAAAGTTTAAAGACCAGATTTATTCTGCTGAGAAATTAATAGACTTCTAATGTGAAGAAAGATTATGTATTTCATAGCCTTTTCAAAGTTACTGTAGCTATTTGGAGTCACTTAGAATTTTGTACATTAGAATAATCTCCTTGGAGAAAGATTAGTAAATGGCATGCCAGAGATATACTCAAGGGCTCCTCTCCAGATCAAGTGATTCTAATGATTATCACTCAGATGTAAAAAAAAAGGCACAGATATTACCATTATGGAACTATATACTAATTTCAAGATATTCAATAAACTAGAAAGTTTAGATTATTTTGCTACAGAAACATTTCACCAATGAGTCATATGGTTCAAAGACTGCATCCTTGACTTTCTTTAATCTGTACGAGTTTGCACTAGCTGAAAATCAGATTCATCAGATTTGATTTCCTGTGCATTCTTGTTCTTGGTTTTAATTTAATTGCTCAGCCATAACATTACAATAAAATAGCTGATCTATAGCAAACCCATTTCTTTTAGATGTGTAGTTTAAATTTTGTTTCCTCTAAATAGAGGCAGCCTTCTCATATAACGAATCTCATTTACCTCCAATAGCAACTAAAATCCATTAACTTCATTGAAACTAGTCATGTGTAGAACATTAAGCATGTGTATATGATTTTTGCAGAATATATCTAATTTTATTCTCATTAAAATATAAGAGTGCATTTTTGAGAAAAAGCAAAATTGGAATAAGTTTTTTAAACTGCTCATTTTCAGCTGGGGTAGAGTTAATTTTCTTCACAGTGGCTGGTATGGGGCTATGTTTTGGATTCATGCTGAACACAGGGCTGATAATATAGAGATGGTTTTGATTTTGCTGAGCAGGGCTGACAGAGCCAAGGCCTTTTCTGCTTTTCCTACTGCCACATTGGGAATGAGGCTGGGAGTGCTTGGGAGACTGGGAGGAGACACAGCCAGGACAGGCGACCCCAACCGACCAGAGGGATATTCCAGACCATCTGACATCATGCTCAGTATATAAAGTGGGTGGAAGCAGGAGGAAGGGGGGATGTTTGGAATGATGGTGTTTGTCTGCCCAAGCCACAGCTACGCACGATGGGTGCCTGGTCTCCTGGAGATGGCTGAACACCTGCCTGAACACCTGCCTGCCCGTGGGAGGCAGTGAATTCTTTGTTTTCCTTTGCTTGTGTGTGTGGCTTCTGCTTTCCCTATTAAACTATCTGTGTCTCAGCCCACAAGTTTTACTGCTTTTACCCATCCAATTCTCTCCCCAGTCTCTCTGGTGGGGCAGTGAGTGAGTGACTGCATGGGGCTCAGCTGCTGGCTTGAGGTTAAACCACAACAGTCCTTTTTGGCACTCAACATGATGCTCAAAGGGTTGAAGATAATGACAGATTCAACTGGGATCCTCTCATTTGAATTTATAGCTGTTAGTGTTGTTTAGCTGGTAATGAGCAGGCTCCTGTCCTTGCTATGGGGCTCACTTTTCTTACTACATATTAGAGTCTAGGGCTTGTTAGAGGCCACTTTTGCCTCTTGCCACTTGCTGTAGGGCTGTACTGCTGATCACTTACTGAATTGTGCCTGAGAATGTTTTGATAACAGCCATGGCAATGTTCCTGGGCTGGCAGGTGGCCAGGGTGTAGCTGTTTTCTGTGCTGCTTTGCCAGACAGGCTGGAACTGCAGTGTGAACTTGAGCTGAAGGGACTGTGACATGTGAAGGAGTCCACACTGGACCAGAGATCCACCTGAAGGCCATGCAGGGTCCCACACCAGAGCAGGTGGATGCCTGAAGGAGGATGGCACTTATGATCCTGTGGGAAGCCTGGGCTGGGGCAGGTTTGCTGGCAGGCCTTGTGACACCGCAGGGAACAGTTCATGAAGAACCCAGCCATGGGAAGGACACACGTTGGAGAAGTTTAAGGAGGACTGTCTCCTGCAGGTAGCACCCCACGTGGGAGCAGGGGAAGCAGAGATTCCCCTGAAGCCTGTGGTGCAGGCCATGGCAAAGCAGCTGCCCCCCAGAGCCCAGGGAGGATGAGGATGATGATGAGGACCATACAAATGGTGGGCCCCAGCAGGAACACTTCACTGTTGGTCAGGCTGGGAACAAAGGGAGGAGTTCATTCCAGTGTTAAACCAGATAATCTGGCCCAAAAGGACCAGGGTGGAGATTTCAATAGAGGGGCCTTTAAATTAAATAAGCCATGATTTGAGATGTGTGTTACAGGGATTACCACAGTTTGTGTACTCTAATGCACTTAGATATACAACTCATAAAGCAATTGTAGTTTTTCATTTCAAAATATTTGAAGTCTGCTGGGAGACAGGATTAGGATTCAGGACTATCCTACATGAATTGAATTACCACTGCACTGTGAAGTCTGCTATGCTGTTGAAGACCAAAGGACCTCTGCTATTTTAACAGTTAGTGTGCTGACAAGGTACTGTCTTGCTCTCAGTAAGCATGATAACTTGAATTCCAGAGATGCTCGTGAGTGCCTTAGGCAGAAGTTCTCTTGAAACAACAGAAAGGAAACCATCTAAATTAGATGTGAATTCTCAGATGCATTGCTGAAATGTAGCAGGATTATTGGTGTGGGCAAAGAGGAGAAAAAAAAAGAATATTTTGTGACTTGATCCAGATTTGTTTCCAATGCTTTGGGTGTTAATATTGCATAACAAATTCTTCTAATTTCTCTGGCAAATTACAAAATTTTTAAGTATTTTTTGGATTCTTCCCTGAGTAAAACTGTTTTACCATTGAATCAACAATTCAAAGTTGTCTCCAGCTCAGAGGTTCAGAGAGAAATTGAAAAAAAATTTACCATACAATGACAATGAAAGAAAATGTATTCCAGAACACGGCTTTAAATTACAGAAATGCCGTATTTGCTGCAGTAAAAATAGCTCAGAGAGGAGAGGAGGGAGGAAATTTTCAGTTGCTGATTTGTGCATTACACAAAGGTATGAGTATATTTTAATTCTGTGTAATTTTGTATTAAGGGGAGAGAATTAAAATCTCCTTTTTTCCAAAGCGATATTATGGTGTGTAGGAAAATATAGCCTGAAGGCCAGATAATGCTAAATGAGGATCAGACTTCTCCTGCAGCCTCAGTACAAAAAGGTAGCTAGCTTTGATCTTCCAATTATTTACTCAAACTGCCAAGGTTTTTTTAGCTCCTTGAAGATAGAGCAGATTTCAGTTACATTCATGTCAGGGGCCAAGGCTGAGCCTTAACCCCAGATGGGGATTGAACTCCCAACCTTCCAGTGCAAGGATACGTTTGACTCCAGGTCACTTGCTTAAACGTTGTGTCGTGTACAAAGTTCCGTGCACCAGACAAAATTTATCTATTGATCTAGCTTATGCTCCTCAATCAAGCCCACACAAACTGTAAGATCCAACCCACCTGAAGCTGTTTGCACTTTTACAAGACACCTTCTTCCTCAACAGGTATTTTGACTGCTGTATTTTAGACAAGCCATTTTTTGTTAAAGTTCTCTGTTATATTTGAGAGCACCCATCAGATGCTCTTCATAAGAAAAGCATAATTTGTTTGGGTTTAAACATTTTTAAAAAGAGTCCTCCATATAATTCCCTGTTCATCATTCTGAATTTATTTCCTGACTAGTCCACCCTAGAAAATTATTTATGCAAATCACTTGCTCACTTGTGTACCTTCTGCTACAATTTCTGGTCAAATGCCATTTCTAATGCCAGACCTTTCTGTATCCCAACTATCTCATATTATTCTGGTCTTGCCTGCACTTCTCATACCAACATATCTTCTGGAGTATACAGGTTTCCAATTTAGTCTCCATTCTCAAATTTATGCTTCATAGAACCTCTCCACAAAGTCCTGCTGTGTTTTCAAATAATCCAAGTGTCAGGACCACAAGCTCATGACAGTGAATAAAATCTCACATTTCCCAGAGCCCAGAAGAGGAGAGTTTGACCCTTGAGGGCATTGCAACAAGAGCAGCAAGAGCTCACCCTGACTCAGGAAGGGAGTTGGGATGAGTCCCTCAGCCATGTGCATAGCTGAGATGTGTCATGCACTGCCACTCTCAGCAGTGATGTGGACTTTGCTCAGTTCTGTTCAAGAAGAAAGGGAATTAAGTTTTGGGGGAAAATAGAGTGAAGATACTTAAATGTCTGCGATCAAGTTGATAAATTATATATGTAAGTATGGATTTCATGGAGCTATTTAGACCAAATGGCTATTACTTAGCCATTATATTTTTCTACAAAAAACTTTTGAAAAGCAGTGTTCTGCATTTTTATAAACATTGAGCTACATTCTGCTATCTTCCTAATTGTTTAATTAAGGTAGTATGAATTAAGGTTTTTCATAATGACAGATCAAAATATAACCTTATATAGCCTTAACTTTCCCATGAACAAGTTGCATTTTTTAAGGAAAAATAAATAGAATAAATCCTTTGATCAGTGAAGGGTTTTCTTAAGCTCAGAAACAGCATTAAGTTACAGTTCAAACTCTTACTTTCATGTGGGAGATATGAATGTGAAGAAAAATTGTACTGATCGTTTTTATTAAAAGGAACTATTCATCTAAGCACTGTGTTGCAGTGTCTGAGTGCTGTAAAGAGTAACATTCTTCCCTGTTCAGCTGTAAGTCACAAGCAATGAGGAAAACCTCCAAAGATACACAAAAGATGTTGGTCAGACTGAGTAGGATCATTATACCAACTCATACTTGGTTCAACTGGCAAAACAGAATACTGGCCAAGTCCCACAAATGCCAAGAACTCAGAAAGAAGGCTTTGATGCACAGTCTACTTTTATGATTTTAATTTGTATTTATTTAGGAAATGTATTGCAGTCAGCTATGTAGAACACTTTCACAATACTCTGTTTCATTAGAGCTGTGTTCTGAAGCTGATGCAATCTGGGCATGAGCTAAAAAGACCATGAAATAAATAATTCGAGCAAAATATAAAATGTGCTTATTCAGTAGTTTCTTAAATGGACAAACAAACCATATTTTGGTTGGAAGTAGTGTGTAAATTTCACTTCTCATAAAAAGAATTTTTTTGGTCTTTTTAATCTTTAAGAAGCAGTAGAATGGAATACTGTTATAATTCCATCCATGTGGAAAATACAAATTCATATTTAGAGCAGATGATTCTTGGGATGTTGCAGGAAATGCTTGGCATGCTTCACACACTCAGAATAGATATTTGAATACATTAATATCAAAACAGGTGAGAAATTTTCAAGTTATTTAAATGTAGCTGGCAACCATCAAAGAGAATACAGCAAGATTCTGTTGGTGCATACTGTGGGAATGGCACAATCACTGGCACAGGATGTAAAACCTTCTCTGGATTTGAGAGCAGACTCTAAGTGGCAGCTATATTTATCTGTACCATTAATACCATTCTGCATCATTCCACAGTACATGGGGATTTCCTACAGTGTTTTCAGACATTAAGAAATTCATCACAGAACAGCAGAACTGAATGCTTCAGAGCATCAGACAAACATAATATAAATCATATAAAACATCCCTTTGGAAATATCTGTGTGTGCGCCATTTTCCCCTGAAAGGATAGTGCTGATGGAACTCATCTAAACATCTGGGCTAGTCCCTCCACAAGACTAGGCTTCGGCACAGCTGATGGAGAGAAACAACTCACCTAAGATGTATGTGCTCCTTTAAAATTAAAAAAAAAAAAACAAACTTCAAACAAAACCCATAACCCATTGAGTCAGATACAATCTCTCCTGAGAGCTTTCTTCTGTTGCAGGTTTGTTTGATGACTGATTGAAATTTAGAGCCAGGTTAAGGTGAGATAAATGTTGCTGTATGTGTGAAAAACATCAGATGCAAGCTCACTGATCAAGAATTATGGTTGTAATGTAAGCCTATTTTTCTGCAGAAATTTTCCAGGAAGGATCAGACAAACTTTTCATGTAATCAGACCTGATACCATAGATATAAATCAGCTGAGTCTTTAGTTGTTATGAAAAACTGACTTTTAAAACACAGTTCCACTGTCTATGTTTCTGATAGTCGAAATCAGCTTTTTCTTTGAAGAAAATGTTTATTCCCAGTTGTTCTCAGTCTGGGACTATTTGGATAGTTTTAAATTTTTCCAGCCCTCTGAATGTCTCACTGGCAATGCTAGAAACAGTGCTGTGGTCAGAGAGTCTGAAGCTCTTATAGAAGACAACTAATTTTTATTTGTTGTTTCAGCCACCAGTAAGTAAAGCATACACAGAGGCATTTCTGTTACACTTAGATGGTTCAAAAGTGGTGTCTCATTCTGCTAACATGACCAGGCCCTCCTGGTCCATCCAGCAGAATGACAAACATTTATGGCAGAAATGTTTTTGGGCAATATCAACAAAATTATTAATTTCTTTATTTGTATTACTCATGAAAGTTTCACTCTTGGGCAATAAAAATAAATATTATTTAAAAAGATAATTAAGAGATAATTAAAAAGATTACTTTGCAATGCTGCTATGCAAAACAATAAGGACCCTTTCTTCTTGGGAGGCTGGAAAGACACAGGCATTAGCGGTTATAGTTACCTCATTAGGTTTCACAGGCAAGTGCATATTAAAATGTGTAGGTAGCAGCAGATCTAGTTGTCCAGAAGAATATGAAGACCACAATTTTGGTTAGAGTTCAAGTTCACTTAAAAAGCTGTCCTTGAACAACAATATAAGTCATAGGCCAGTCAAGGCAGATTTCTTAAGGGAAGTGGTTTACCATAACAACTTGATAGCAGTGTCACATCAGAAATATTTGGAAAATGTAACATTAACCAAGAATGTAATTCTGAGATGTCAAAGAATGTTTTTCCTAAGGATGTTTCAAGCACCACAGTTGAAACTACAAGAAGAGTGAAAGAAAAGACTTAGCAAGACTGCTGTCTCATATGAGAGTACGTTGGGGTTTTCCCATTGGTTTTAGAATCACATTAAATCAGGAATAAAAATCTAATTTATCCTAACCTTGATCCAAAATCTGTTGAAATCTGAGAGAAGATTGCTGTTATTTTCATGGGTGTGACCCTGGGATTAGGGATCAGGACCTATAGATCACTGCTTATGTTTGGGAAATCCCCTTCCCATTGCCTGTGTACCAGCCCCTGCAGAATAAAGGAAAGAGAAAAAAATGCGAAGCGTTGGGTGTCATGGCATGCTACAAGGATTGAAAAGTATTTTTCCTAGTATCAGATAGCAGATCTCAAATCCTGGAAGAATTGAACCACTCTGCTCTTTGTTTGTTTTTCCTGATAAACACTCTAGCAGTGACTAGATGGTCTCATGAAATGATAACAAATTCAGCTCTCTAACTCTCTAACTGGGACCCTCTGTGTATTACATTACTTACAGTATTTACATTGGATATTTTTCCCTGACCACAAAAAGCATAAAGCGTTGTTACCATTAAACAGATAACCAGGGAAAAGTAATATAACTCAAAAGAAAGAAACACCCCCATGAAATTCTGATTCTCATTTCAGTGGCCCATAGCTGGGCCACAGAGTCTTATTTAATGCAATTCTAAAACTACAGCCCTGGGGACAGACCTGGCTGTTCAGGTCTTGCACCAGTCAGGGGTTGAAACTCTCTAAGGACAGAGTCAGTACAGCCCCTTGGTGTGACCTTCTCCACTGCCTCACTCCCCATGGAAACACTGAAGAAAAAATTATTTTTATGCCCAGCATGAACCCCTTACAATCTGTATTGGTTTTCTCTTGCCCTCCCTCCCCACACCACTGTGAGGCACCCAGCTCCATCTCCTCAATGACCCCTTATAGATAAGCAGGGGCTATCAATTTTCCTGAATCCATCCCTTTTCCTGGATGATCCAGCCAAGCTCTCCAAGCCCCTCCTCACATGGGAAGTGCTCCAGTCCCACTGACTTGGGGACCATCCTCCAGACCTCATAATTTGCTGATTAAAACATTCTCTTAAGGATGTTGAATCTCTCCTTTCCCTAGAAGCTATAATATAATTTAGAAAAATACTTTCATAAATTGTCCAAATTTCTGTGAGTACTGTTTAATTCACTTCATCCACTTTAATCCACTCAAACTCAACACTGCATTTGTACAAAGAATATTTAAATACCAGAGTAAAATACACAAAATTTTTAAGTGATAACATTTAAATATCAAAGTAAAATAATAAAAAAAACTTTAAACTTTAATTTTAATTTGTAAACAACTATAAACTTCAAAACCATATCCATCCCATTCCAGGCACAAAACTTCATCGGAAAATGGCTACAACTGCCAGTTACACACATATTCCTACACTGTACATTCCCTCAAAATATCTCAAGCTGCTACATTATTTCATTTGCACTTCTCAGAGTAAACCCTACCCCGAAGCTCTTCCATTCAGCTCCAATCCTTCTGAGAAATTTTACCACTCAACTATAAATAGCTGGCAATTTAGCTAACTGTGAAAATGCTGACACAACGTCAATGTTTGTGGGATAGAGTTAAAATGAGAAAGACCCTGGATAGTACAATCAGTGCCACTTGAGTAAATTAATTCAGTCCCTGAAGAGCTATATGGTAGCATGTAACTGTGGAATATATTTAAGGACCCAGAATAGAAATCTCACTTGAGAAAAATGGAAAATTCAGGTAATTATAAAAATAGTTAAAGAAAGTGAGTTATTACTACAATTAATGGAGGAAAATATCTCTTCTTGTCACTGAAAATAATTTTTCAATTATTAGGGCTAGGAAGAAATGATAGCAAAAATATCTTTTCTGCTGTCAAAATGAAAGAAGAATTCCATGGTTGGGTGTATTCTACAGGCTGGAGAGGTGGGTGCATGGGAACCTCATGCAGTTTAACCAGACCAAGTGCAAGGTGCTGCACCTGGGTTGGGGTAGCCCCAGGTGTCAACATGGGCTGAGGGATGAAGGGTTCAAGAGCAGTCCTGCCAAGAGGGAGATGGGGGTGCTGGTGCATGAGAGGCTGCATAAGAGCTGGCAGTGCTCCCTTACATCCCAGAAAGCCAATTGTACCCTGGGCTTCATCCAAAGCAGCGTGGCCTGCAGGGTGAGGGAGGGAATTCTGCCCCTCTGCTCCCCTCTTGTGAGATCCCACCTGGAATGCTGCATCCAAATCTGGGGTTCCCAGGAGAGAAAGGACATGGACCTGTTGGAGCAAGTCCAGAGGGGGCCACAAAATTCATTAAAGGGGTGGAGCAGCTCTCCTGTGAGGAAAGACTGAGAGAATTAGGATTGTCATCCTGGAAAAGAGAAATCTTCTGGGTGACATAATTGTGGCCTTCTAGTACCTCAACAGAACTTACAGGGAAGATGGGGCAAGACTATTTGCAATGCTATGTAGTGACAAGACAAGGGAAAATGGGTTTAAAAGGAATGAGGGTGGTTTAGATTAGGTATTAAGTAAAGAATTTTTCATTGTGAGGGTGGTGAGGCACTGGAACAGGTTGCCCAGAGAAGCTGCGGATGCTCCATCCCTGGAGGTGTTCAAAGCCAGGTTGGGTGGGGCTCTGAGCAACCTGGTCAAGTGCAAGGTGTCCCTGCCCATGGCAGGGGAATTGGAATGAGACGATCTTTAAGATCCCCTTCTAACCCAAATAATTCTATGGATCTATAGTTCTATTATATATTGACTAATCCAGCAATCTTTTTTGTAAGGGGGATACCTATTGCAAGCATTAATGATCTACAGGATAAAAATTTAACCCTGATTTATCACCAGAAGTTAAAGAACACTGCTGTTAATGGAAACAATTACAAGAAGGAGGGTTAGAGGATTTGGTGTTGTTCCAAGGGCAGAAGTCATTTCTACAATAGATATGCAGGTCTTTAATGTTGTGTTGAGCTCAGCAGGTCAGGGTGTTTCCTGTATGTGTTTTTGATCCTCCTCACAGACAAATTAGTAGAAACATGTTGAAGGGAGACAAACCACTGGATTTTGTTCCTAAGAAGACAGTTGAACATGGAAATACTAGGAAATCTATGAACAGCCTCACCTCTCTTGAAAATTCTGTGGCTGTCTTTAAACTGTGTAAGACATTGAACTTCAGTCCTCAGCATTTCCCCTGCAAAGTCCACACTACCTGACCTTGAGAGGGAGCCAGTACCATCTTTTAGAGTTTCCTTTCCTGAGAAATTAATTACATGGTGGGAAATATGGGAAATTAAGAAGTCTAGGCTGAAGCAAGGAGTTCCAAAACTCTGGGACAACATGGCCATTATTCACTTTTGCAATTCAAGGAGGAAAGAGCAGAGAATCTATGCTAATCTTCCCTCCAGTCCATGTAACTGGTGATAAAAGTGGAACACTGTCCTCAGAAAGCAGCAGAAATCTCAAGGGATCTTTCAAATCAGTGTCCCAGAGACAGTAAATTCTGCAGCTTAGCCAAGTTTCCACCTCAGGAAGTGACTAGCAACATCAGATGGCTCAGTTTCTAATCAGTTTCTAATAATCAACTTCAGAAGTTTCAGCTAGATCTAGACATTTTGTGCGATAACTATTCAAGTACAAGAATATCTCAAATCTTACCAAAGAGAAGCTGTGAGAAAAAGAATCAGTAAGAGGAATATGAAACACTCTCTCTATTCCAGCACACTATTATAACAGTATTTTCAGAAAATTTTACTAGTAGCATTAACCGATATTATATAATTAAAGATATCTAGATAATAACAAATACTTGATTTTAATGTTCAAAGCACTTGAATAGATAAAGCTACCCTTGTATTCTAGATGGGCAAATTAGAAGATGCCATAAAAACATGATATTATGATCACTATAAATAATGCTATAATGTTTTGAAACACTCTTTTTTTAAAAAGGCATCTCACTACTGTCTATTTACCATACAATGGCTAATTATTTTTTGCTCCTATTTCAAGTGCTTGAGATGAAGACTTAGAATATCTTCAGTTTCAACTTATTTAAAGGAACTTTTTCTTTCCTGAAAAATATGGAGCAGTTCAACCAATTTTAAAGGAATAACTTGTATTTAAATTGAATTAACGTTCTCAGGATAAGATTGCATTCAGGAAAAAAAGGTTATCTGTGTCTTTGAAATGCCCACACAACTATTGCAGATTTGCTGTAAGTTCATTCCTGTAATATATACAACACGTATTTGTTTATTTTATCTTCTTCCTCAAGAGCATTTGTGGGGGGAAAAAGTAGTGACATTTGTGTGAATGTAGATTTAGATGCACTGTTCCCACTGTTTCTTAGAATCACAAAAAGAAATCCTAAAAGTGTTCTGAGAGATTGTCTTCCCTGTTCCTCTTCTCCAGGATAGTCAGAATGCACACCATTTCTGCTATGGTGATCACACTGCTGACAATGTAGACATCACTTTAGGATGCCAGAATTCGCACTCAGCACTGATCTGTGTGTCACCAACACTGTCACAGATGGCTTTTTGAGCCATCCTCACTGAAGACACCTCAGATCACCCAACTTCAAGAATAAGCTTCAAAATGGACTGAGAATATGAAATATTGACACCAATTATAGTGAAGAGTTCTCAAATAACTATGGGTTGAAAGTTATTTGCAAAGAGGTGTTTTGATCAATGCATTTGTGAACACTTTAGTCTGTTCTCAGCTTAGGTGAGGCGATAAACCTTGGTATATACATTGCTGCTGTGTTCATAGTGCACTATTGGGATGGCAAGATTGATGCTTTAAGTTTATGAAAAAATTACATTAAAATATTACTTCACATTTTTCATAAAAAGGAAGTTAACTGTTGAATCAAATGATGTTTTGTTAGATTTATTCTTAATGGAATTGTATGATACAACAATTTGGTGTTCATAAAGAATCTAAGAGTTTTATTTCTTCAGGATGCCCTGATGGAAAAGTTAAGACGCAGAAATTACTTCAAAAAATGGACAATGGTCGTTCATTCTTTATAGAGATAAATAAAGTATGTAGATAAAAATATATTTCTCCTATATGTTAAAACAACACTGTGAAAATATACTATACCACACTACAAATATTCACAATATTCTCTCTCATTAACAGTATTGGAAATCTGGAACAAACTTATGCCAAGGACCTTAAAAATCAATAACTGCTTCCAAATGTGCTATGAAACTATCATTATGTATTATGTCAAAATCAAGGTTAGAAAAGCCAATTTTCTATAATAAAATTTTAAATTGTTTAAGGAAAAAAAAGAACCACTGGCTATTAGCAAGTCACTGAATATCACACATTCCATGACAACCTTACATTAAACTGTGGCACACACCCCTCTTGCAAGCTTTAGGCTGTAGCTGTAACTTGCTAAATTGGTGTGATTCTAATAGAAGTTATAATCCTTTGTTTCATTAACAGAAACAATGATAACAAATGTGTCAATTGTTGCATTTAAACACTGTAAACAGTGTTTGTATAGGTTCAAAACTTATTTTCTATTTTAGAACATCATAATAGAGATAGAATTTAAACTATTCATAGAATTCTTTAGTAAAACATAGAGGTATGAGGAGTAATCAAATCGAATATATAAAAAGAAAATCTGGGAAATTTATCCTAAAATACATCTTCCTATGTTCCAATTGAAATCTGGAAGGAAACTTTTACTGGATGATTAATATATAGAAATGGCATTAAATAATAAAGGAGATTATGAAGAAATTAGGCAAGTTCTAATTCAAATAAACCTCTGAAAAAATATGACAATTTTTGCACAAAGATCAAAAATAATGGACACAGAAAAATATAATTTACTTGCCAATTTTGAACAGTCTTTCTCATACACTTATGAAAGTGCTACCTCAAAAATATATTTTCATTCCTCAAAGAGGGCAGCTTTAGTGTTTATAAGGAAAACCCAGCAGATATAGCCTATTTAAGTGTCCAAAAGTTAGTTATCAGGCTTTTATTATAGGTCATTACAGAAACTGAGCACTCATTAAATGAGAACCCATTTTATGCATTGATTTATGAATAGTTATAGTGGAGGAAAATTACCATCAAAGTTTTGTATGCACCTATTCTGAGATACCTGTTATTTATTCTGTTTTGGATAAATTTGAAGTGTAAGTGTGGCAGAAGGTTGTATTTCCCAGAAAAAGCTTCATAACCATAAGGAATGATATGTAAGCATAGAGTAGTAACAATATATAACTTCTTTGAACAGGTTAGTATACAATAATACTTGACCTAAGTGGGGTTTTTTTGGTTTTTTTTTAATCAGATGAGCTTTTAAACTGCCATTGTTATTCACAATGTTTGTCTTGGAATGCATGGAAAATAAACTCCCAGTATTGCACAAGAGGTCTGTGAAGGAGAGTTCATAGTGATCTCCTGTGTCACAGTTACTGTGTTGCTGAGGGTCTGGGCATTAGTGACAACAAACCCCCTCTGCTACCACGTTGAAATAGCATTCAAACTTCCCTTATTATGACTCTCCATGTTCTTTTATTTTACTTCCTTCTTTTCCTTAATATCTCAATTTTTCTGTCCCACTATTACTGTCCCACTTCTCCCTGAATATTCCTTTCTGTTCAACAGAGGATCAATTTTTTTGCCATTATATCTTTGCCTGAAAAATAACCCAAATCCCAGATTAAGAAGTACATATATTGTAGAAACACATGCCAAAAAGCTCTAATTGCTTCCTCAATTTCCTGACAGTACTGAAAGCCTGGCACTGGGTAGACAGAAAATGAGAATAGCAGAGATGATAAAATAGTAGTTATAATTGTTGTAGCTGGTCACTATTAAGGTCATAGTTCAAGAATATCTGCAGTGGAAAATAATGTATAGATTTGTCTGCAGTTCTCATTTTTCTGTTTTACTTAAGCTTTATGAGAAAATACAATACAAATAAGGCTTAACAAAGCACACCAGTAATCCACCAGGGTCTGGAAAAGTAGTAAGTTCTAGCAACATATTAATCTCACAGAAGAAAAAAAAAAAAGAAATAAACAGTATCTGTGAAGTTCAAGTACTTACCTTGACATTTTAGGTTTGTACTATACACTCTTTAACAATATTGTTTGATTGGACTTTGTCATGCATTTGAGATTTCTTGCTGCCTGAATTTATAATCTTAAATAAAGACTTAATTCTGACTGAGTTGCCACTGTTGCATACAAATTCTGCCATGATTTATAAACTAGCTTTAAAAATTGACTTCTCATGGATATATCTGTGTTGACTCTCTTCTCACTATTCAGCCTCTTTGTGTATGTAGAAAAAGATGAGTTCCAAGACAAAAGAGTGGTACTTCAGAGACAATAATTCAGAAATTGTGGAATTATTTGCTTGTTTATTTTTCTAGTATTATTTTAGGCCTTTTAACTATTGCAGTTAAGGTGTGTAAGCTTCTTAGCAGCTTTTATTTTTATTTTGAGTAAATACTATGCCTAGCTTCTAAGACAGAGCCGGATACTATCAGTAGCCATCTCATCCTTGACTCCTTGGTTCAGAAATTCCACATGAGATTGCCTTTCCTTCAGGATACCTTGGACTGAAATAATGTCTCACAAACAAGCTGGACTTCTATTTCTAGTGAGTTCTCTGTCTTCCAAGGCTATTTTACTGGCTATTTTACTCTTGATTTGTTCTGCCAAGTTGGGTACTATGTCTGTGCTCTGGAAAGTTGCTTTACTACTCTTCAGTATGGCAAGAGTAAATTATTTTGTCTGCATTTGTTGCTCCTTGCCATTCCTTCCCAGAGCACTCCTGGGCTGTGTTTCTGCTGTTCCTCCTGAAATGATGTGCACTGGTACCCATGGCACTGCTCTTCAGAAGCCAAGCACTGTTCTGGCAGCACTTAGTTATGCTGCAACATCTGAAGGAATTAGTCATCTAAAATCTCAGTTAGGTCATTAGGATATCTATCCAGCAAGCCAGCTGTATTCAGCAAAATTTAATTTAAGACTAATCAGATGTTTAAATTTTGATCTTTAAATGAGGTGAAATTCTTATCTGTAATTGGAGCTTAAAAACTATTTTTGTGTGCCAGTCAGCATTTTAAATACATATGAAATTCAGAAGAGTTAGGTCAGCATTTATCTAAATTGAGTAAAATTGAGACAGAATTACACAATTGTGATACACTTTTACCTTCCCAAATTACCCTCTCAGGTGGTTACAAGTACAGATATACTCAAACTAGCTCATTTCAGGCTTCAAATTAGAGGGCAGTCAACTGGTGCTCAACCTAAACTGAAAAATCCACTTCTGCAGGATGATTTATTCACCTCTGAGCTCTGCTCTGCTATGAAATCAGCAGTTCAGAATCAAGGAGACAAGCAAGACCAAGAGACAGATGCTGCAGAAGGGTAAGCAGAAATCCCAGGGAGGGGGTTGCATTTGAAATCTCGCAGCAATCCTTGCTCTGTCTTACTCCTGATCTTTACATGCACAGGCTATAAATGCCCCTGACAGCCAGATGTACACCTCAAATGGTTTTCCCCATCTCACACCTCTGCAACACCTGACAGGGATGGGAATTGTGCATACATCTGCTTCTGTTCCCAGTTTACCAGGGGTTTAGATGCAGCCTCCTGCAGTGGGGGCTGGATGAGCAGCAGAGAGCCTTGCAGAGAGCATGCTGGTCAGATGGAAGGACCTTCCTCCCTGCACTGGGGGCTGGATAAGCAGCAGAGAGCCTTGCAGAGAGCATGCTGGTCAGATGGAAGGACCTTCCTCCCTGCACTGGGGGCTGGATGAGCAGCAGAGAGCCTTGCAGAGAGCATGCTGGTCAGATGGAAGGACCTTCCTCACTCACACTGGGCTCTGTGGGGCTGCTGCCCCAGTGTGGAACTGCACCCAGGGGCACAGGGCTACATCTCTCCAGACTCTTGGTGTGATACCTCCTCTCACAGCAATTTCTCTGGGCAGGAATCACTTCTGCTCCCACCTTCCCACACACATTCCCAGCTAGACCCACCTGTTGCTGAGATACTGACTGAGCAACTTTCACAGCAGTTTCCAAAGAGGGTATCAGCTCTACTTTTTCAAAATTTGCTGTCTTTACACATCCTCAATATGAGGTTTAAACACTTATGTATTTTATGTCTTTGATCTTGAATCAGCAAGTTTATTTCTTTATAATGCTCATAATTGAATAAGGCGTTAAAGAAAGAAAAAAAAGAAAAAAAGCACAGTTTTTTTTTTATTCCCACACTAAGAAATCTTCCTTATATCAACAATTGGGGGACATTGTGAGGCATCTTCAGAGCTGATTTAGAACTGCACAACACTCTATCTTTGAACTTAAAAATTAATCTGACCTGGGTTTTTTGCTTCAGTGTTGGATGAGCTTGTCCTGTAGGGATGTTTACAGGAAGTAAACTTGAAATTCCCCTAATAGCTCCCAATGACTTGGAATGTTAGATTTTTGACTGCAAAGATTTGCATAAAGATGCTACAGATTGAATCAAATGGGTTGTTAACTAGTGTACCCAAAATACTTTCTTAGTGCACTACCTCAAACACAATTTCTGACTCAGGAAGGAGATCTGACTTAGTTCACAGGCACAGCTGCAAATGAATGCATTCTTACCTTGTGTGAATGTGCAGAGAATATTAACATTAACCTTTGCACTTAACACAAAAATATGATGAAATACAACCTATATTAATTATTCCCCAGCTAAGATGTTAATTATGACCCAGTTGTCATAGGATAGAATAGTTTTAAATATGCTGAAATACCCTTTTATATCTTTCTTGAAATTTCAAGTTTAGCCCAAGAAGTTTGTTTAAGTTACTATAATATGTAGCAAGAATGTTGAAATTTAATGTTTTCTATGATTTTTTTTCTAGGTAGAATAATCCCTCATTATATGTTTGCATATTGCTCTATATGAATAAGGTCTGATTTCAATTACAGTTGTAGTCACTAATTAGTCATAATGGAATCAGGTAAAACACATGCTTTTTGGAGTTTCTATGGGTTTCATTACTAGTATACATTAAATATTTATGTGAGTTCCTTTCCATATCCACATAGGTAACACCACCATAAATGAGTACCATATGACTCACCAAATCTTTTCACTAATTGCTGAAATACAATATCCCAAATTCTGCCTGTTTCCAGGTGAATCTTTGTGCTGGAATACACTTGTCATTCTCAAGGACTGAGCATGGGGAGGGCTTGAGTGTCTCTGATGTGGGACAGCAACCCCTTTTACTGAACTGATGCATATTTAGGAAGTTATGTTGCACTGACTTTTAACAGAACCAGGAATCTTCAATCTTTAGCCCTCAGAGGTAGTTGAGGACTTGATGGAAATTAATCAAGTGTAATTGGGCTCCTAGTCACATGAGAAGCTGTGTCCAGGTGTTTCAGCTACTCCTGAGTACAGATATTTAAGGGATTGTAAAAATGAACAAATAAAATAAAGCTGTATTTATTGTTGTCTCCTTCACTTAAAATGTTATATACTAGTTTGAACCTTTTGTCCAAAAAGTAAATAATCTGAGTTTAGTTCCTGTTTCAGTCTAAGGATATTCAGATCTCCCATCTACCTGAATTAGATGTTGCATTAGTTTAAAAAGATAACCACTCTAAAAGGGGAAAAAAAAAGCCAAACCCAGAACCCAACACCACACAAATCCTCCACCAAGCCAAGCCCCACAGTCTTGGTGGCAGAAACCATACTCAAGCAGCCTTGTACCTCAGCTGAACACTACTATCAAGCTGTGGCTTCTGGAAACCCCAGCTCTGGTGAGAGTGCCCAAACTGGATGGGGAATCATAGCCCATCCTGCATGCTGAGCATCTAGCAGCAGCTCTCCAGTACTGACTGTTCCATGGGATTAATTTTCCTCCCCTTTGGAATGTGCCAAAGAAGTCTTTTGTTCTGTGAACTTTTAATCAGGTATAATGTCACATGTATTGATGATGTTATTTCAAGTGACCAAATGCAGTTTGATCTAGAGGTTTTAATTTAGACCTAGCAGATTTAGGTGAGTGCAATGGAAACCAGCTTTTGAGGCCAGGCCTGCCAATGTGTACAGAGAGCTGCAGGCACAGGAGAACTCACTTGCCAGAGGGCTTCCAGTGTCAGAAAGCTACTGAGGAAAGTTTCTCTAGATTATAATTTTCAATGAAAAAGCTTAAAACCATTTTGCAATTGACTATAAGTCACGAAGATGTTATTACCAGAGTTACTGTATTAGACTCAGAGGTGCTCTCTAAATGAAAAAATAGTGCTTTTATTTCTCCTCTGGAGCGCACATATGATTGCCTTTATTCAGTCTGGCGTCTTTATGCTAGCATAGCATATTTGTTCATTCCTATTTACTCCCAGATGCTTTGTTAATTAAATTTTCTTTGGAACTAATGAAAAACATTCTCCATATTTGCTGAGTCTTTTAGTAGGAGTGTTCTCTCTTCCTTTGCCAAAGTGTGCAGAGCTTAACAGGTTTGAAGTAACCAATTCATAGTGTTAGCATGCGGTGGAGTATATGATATGTTAGGTACGCAAAGCAAATAGCAATAAAAAACTATAGTTTGAAAGCTGACAATAAATAAATAGCTTGTTTCAGTAGAAATTCTCATCCTCAATAAAAAACCATAATCTGCTTAAGACACCAAGAAATCAAGTTAACTTTATCATCTCATCTATCTAAATGTTTGTATTTCATATTTTGATGTTCTTTTTCTGTATGGCCTTGCTAGAAAATGTATTTAAAGTCAAATATAATATAAGTGTAGCTGAAAATCTTTTTATATGTTTTAAACCACTTGAGGTTATACTGTTAACAACTCTGTTTTTCTGGATTTTGAAACCAGTCTAACTTTTAGATGCATAATATGAATGGAAACATATACTAATTTACATGTAATTAGCATTGACATTTTATAAAACTGATACAGTTTTATGCCTCTTTTAGTTGTCTGTTGTAAACAATCCTATAAAGAGAGCATTCTGACCCAGCACAGAACATACTGTGCTCCTGGTTTTCACAAATCACATAACTATTTTTTGCCATGAATCTACTGCCATCAAAGAAGCCCGAACAGAAACAGACACTGCTTTGCTCCAGTTCTACTGGGGCTTTGTACTTCTATCATATGTTGCCCCCTATCCTTTTTGTCATTTAGACTTGGATGAAATGAATACCAAATGCCACTAAATACAAGTGGAAACCTTTCACATTTATTCTGAAGTGGCTACAAAGGGTACTGAACAGTAGAGAATCAGACTGAGATTAAGCTTCTGTTTAACTTGCTATATAAATTCAAATGAAGTATAACTTTTTGAATTGAGAGTGAAAAGGACACTAAAATAGACTTCAAAGAGGGAAAAAGTGAAGAAAACTTAACTCCCAACTGGAATTTCTGTTATGGCAATCAGTCTTTCTCACTGTGAACCACACCATGAGCATATGTCTCTCAGAACAGCCCTGCTGATTGCTATGGAGCTGTAAGATTTGCATCAGCTTAGGATGTAACCCAGTCTTTCAGTGTGGTATCTGCTAACAATTAGCCGTGAATTATTTTACACAAACAAAGCCAAAGACGTATTATTTTCATTTCCTCCATAAAACTCCTTTTGGTTGCCTAATAACAGATGCCATGTATTTCCTCTGCCAAAATTGATGTTATATTGGCAACAGAGCAGGGAATCACACGTTCAAATTTTATGTAAAAACACTACTTTAATTAACATCTGGCCACTCCCAGAGACAAAATACTAGACAATATGGATCTCTAGCCAGACTTAGCATGGCAAGCCCTACATGTCTAAATGCTTCTCTTCATTTTTTGTATTTCACAAGTATACTGAGGACTGTTGGCAATTAATTTTTGTGTTCCACAAAACTAAAACTTGTCCAGTATAGCTAAAAGTCTTCAGCTAAAAGTCTTTTTTGCTTTCTTCTAGCTTTTAATGGGCACCAGAATAAAACTTAAAAACACAGTTCTGTGGAGAGAGATTGAACACCCAACGCATGCAAAAGAGGAAATAAAGAAGATACCCAATTCTATCCACTACTGAGATCAAATAACAAGCACCTGGTTAAGACATGGAAAAAGAGTGTCTCTTGTGATTTCTTCCTTTACACCAGAAAAATGCTGAAGCCTGTCAGGCACACTGACACCAGCCAATCTGGCTATTAGCATAACTGTTATAGTGAAATCATAAGTCTCTTGTGTGTTTCCTTCTTTTCCAGCCATAAAAAGGTGAGGCTTGGCTCACACTTATATCAAACACTACATTTAAATATTGTAGTTTATTTTCTCTTTAGGGAAATCACCCACCAGGGTCACCAGGCTAATCACAGCCCACTTTAAATCTTTGGAAATGGGAAGAAAGTAGGAGTGAGAGAAGGAAAACAGACAGACATATTGTTGGTGACATTTCTCAGCTTTGTAACTTTTTTTCCCCTGAGACTTCTATGAGCTTCCCAGCATCTTAGAAGAGATGATTCTATGTCCCCTGAGCTCCCATTTACAAGAAATTGAGCCAAAATTTTCTGAAGAAGTTTAGCAATTTCTCTTTCCCTTTTATCCCTGCAGTTCATTTCTGCCTTTCTTTTCTTTCTTTTGTTCCAAGTGGTGTCTCACTGTCTGATCCATGAAAGCCTCCCCTCCCACCTTTTGGCAGTGAGAGCATAGCAACTGAGACACTCTATTAATAATCATTCTGGCTGCTAGAAGATCGTACTTGTTTCTTCCCAATTGGCAAGAGTAGAAATGTACCCAAAGAGTTTACATCTGACTAGAAGTTTATATGAGATACTGCAAGAAACAGCTAAATAAAAGCATTGTTCAACTGAGACAACATTTCCTTACAGGATCTGCTATTTTTACTGAACCCAGGTATTAAAACAGCACTGCTCCAAACTGTTCTGAATTGGTTAATGGCCTGGATGAAAACAATCTTTCTCAAAACACACTCTGATTTCCATCATAATAATTGCAATTACAGTTTTGACTTTTTCTTGTAGATAATTACTAATCATTGTCTTGGTCTAGAAACACAAATGACTCTTAAGTTCAGTCTCTTTCAGTCACCCATAAGTTTATCATAGTCCTTGTCTCAGATCCCACCCTCAATCATCCTGCTGCTGGGAGAGCTAACCAACAGCTACTCCTCCTTTGTAGGGTGAAGCATCACAGTCTGTCTTGAGGCTGTGAATCAAAGTCTCATCGTCAAAGCAGACAAGAGACCAGCCCACAAACCAAAGCAGGAGATCATGCTGTTATTTTGAACGATGAGCTTCTCAGTAACTGCAGTTGGATTTAAACATATGATCCATTAAATGTACATTCTTTAACATAGAGTACCCTTTGATGTTTAACTGGAAGGGATTTTATGACTGAAATATGACATAATGCATAAGGGTAATCTACAAAAATGAAAAATGGCATAAACTTAACAAAGAAAAGAATGTAGGAAATCTGAACCCACTTTGAGTCTGGATTTACTTCTGTTGTCACTATCCTCTGTTTGCATGATCAGGCTAAGATAAAAGCAAAGTTGAATGTTCTTCAGACTTAAAAGATTTGTTCCTCATTTAAAGAAGAAATGATGCAGTGAGAGATTTTTCTCGTGAGTAATCTCTGTAGAGGTTTTACTTCTTTGAAGCCAGATAGCAACAAACTTCATGCTATCAGCTTTCTCTAGAAGAATGGTAATACACATTGCACCCTGCCTTTGAATTCACCTTCTGATACATTTCTGACCTGTCTGACAGCTGTGTCCCAGACAATGCCTGTGTATGTGGGGTTTGCTTTAGATAGGTAATTCCAATGTTTCTACAATGTTTTGGAAGAGATTTTAGGTGTCTGTCTGTAAATCATAGATTGCCACTTAGACCCATATTCAGAGAATGATTAATGGCCTTTCTCATTTTGCAGAAAAGATGTAGCCTTCCTTTCTTCGAGATCCGAGAAAAATCTAAATAAGTATTTTCTTATTCTCGGTCATGTGACTTTTATATTTTGGGAAATGCCTACCCCAGGTATTTTTCTCCAAGGCAACAGGATCTAGAATGTTTATTCCAGACATCTGCCACACTTCAATGAGCTTAAATCCCTTTATTAGTCTGTTACACAACCTGACTCCAAATAGCTCTCGCTGTATTTGCTGTGTATAGGTAAGTCAGAGAAGTTCTGGTTCCTGCTTCTTTGCATCTTCAAGTGCCAGGTGCCATCTCACTGCTATTGACAGTTCAAGGGTAATTGTTTGCAGATTGTTTTACTGACAATGTCGTGACATTGACACAGCAGACAGCTTCATTCTCCTCAAAAGAGGGGTGGTCAGCTCTCACCTCCGAAGTCACCAGAAGCTGTGTGGTCCCATTTTCTTGAATGCAAATTATAATCTAGTACAATAAATGGCAATATTTGAAATAAAATGGCACCGTACAGGAAAAAAAAAGTCTCCCCTTAGTGTATTTCATATTTTTATATCATAAGTGCCCATTTTTACTTCCAATAACATTATACTTCAATTTTCACAAGCTTCAGCTTTGTTTTGAAAATGATACTAAAGTTAATATATTCCAATATATTTTATCATTAATTCATACAACTCAATATATGCAATTGCTACAAATTACTTTGCCGAATTATGAGTACTATAAAGGAAAGGTAATTATTCTTTTTCATTCCAGCACATTTTGTTAACTGCAAGTAAGGAAGCAAGAAAAATGATGGCAATAGTAAGAAAAAATATAATTAAATTGACTTGAGTTTGAAGCTAAACCTTAGTGGAATTGATATTTAACAAGCTTCTGTAATCTGAACAAGTGTGTTTATACAATACTCTTTCAAATGTTGTATTTATAGTAATAATAATAAAAAAATCTACAAAATTCTGTTTTCTGAACAAGTGTGTTTATACAATACTCTTTCAAATGTTGTATTTAAATTAATAATAATAAAAAATGTACAAATTTCCGTAAATTCAATGGTATTTAGAGAAGCTGGATTAGGACATAGACCTAAACTCAATTTTCCGTGTATATTTCTGAACCACACAAACATGAGTGCATGTACGCATATGTGCACACACATGCAAAATCTCAGCATATACCATTCCTCATATAAACTATTCATACCTCACCTTTTGTCAAGACTCAACCCTTCAGTAATGCTTATGACCTCTTGTAAAGTTAACATTTTATTCAGAGATACAGCTTAATCTGGTTACACTAATTATGCCTGCTGAAATCCCTGAACGTGAGAATGAATACCTGGTACATCTTTTCATACATATTGCTTCCTTTGCCTTGATAGTTTCAGTAAGGTTTACATTCACTAGCTTTCAATTATTTTCGTTATTATTTTTCACTCTAACACTCTTACACATTCTGTGATAAACATTGACATGTATGAGATCAAGTAATTCAACTTTTTTGCTAGTATTATGGTAAAAAATACACCGCACTTTCTAACACTCTTCTTAGAGAAATTCAAGCATTCACTGAAGAATACCTTCCCAATCATGAAAATTTTCATTCAGCCTCTCATGTCTGTTTTATCATTAATAAATCTTAGAAAACACTTGTTATTCTCCCGTGTGGATGATTCTCTGTATAAAGAGAAAATAGAATGAAGCTTTCTATTTTCTCTTCATGAAAGTTAAACTCTACTTGTAGTCATGATTTTTCCATTAGCATGCCCTTTTGCACATTGCAGTCTTCTTCATATGGCTGTCCTTATAGCCAATCAGAGCAAGTCAACCACATGCATCCTGAAAAACTTTTTATGACGTTTTAGTCAGTTATTCTGAATTGCTGGTGAACTGTCACCATTGCATTCACTACCATGAAGTTCCCAATCTATGCAGAGATACACTTTGCCTACATAAAAACATAACTGTGCTCTGTCTCGTGACCACCTTGTCAGCTCTGTACCTGTTATACCTGTTATATTTTAAGTAATAAAAAACAAATAATGTCCTTGTACAGAAAGCTAATGGAACAGAACATCCTAAGCGCCATCACAAAGCTTTGCAGGACAGCCAGGGAATCAGATCCGGACAACGTGGGCTTACAAAAGGCAGGTACTGCTTGACCAACCTGATCCTGTGACAAAGTGACCCTCTCTGTGGATAAGGAAAAAGGTTTGGACACTGTCAACCTAGACTTCATTAAAGCATGTGACAACATCTCCCACAGCATTGTCCTGGAGAAAATGGCTGTTCATGACATCTTCACTGGGTGAGAAAACAGACTGGGGGGCTGGGCCGAGAGGATGGTGATGGATGGAAGTAAATCCAGTTCTAGTCTAGTCACTGGTGCTGTACCCCAGGGCTCAGTAATGGGGTCAGTCCCGTTTAATATTTTTATCAATGATTTGGACAAGGAATTTGAGTGCATCCTCATTAAGTCTGCAGATGACCAAGTTAGGTGGAAGTGCTGATCAGCTGGAGGACAGGAAGGCTCTGGCAGAGGGCCCTGGACAGGCTGGATCAGTAGTAAGAGTAGAGCAGCATAAGGATCAACAAAGTAACAGGTCCTTTTTCTGAGTTACAACAACCCCATGAGACATTTCAGGCCTGGAGAACAATGAGAGCTGCTCAGCTGAAAGGGTCTTAGAGGTACTGTATAAAAGCTAGCAGGATAGGAGCCAGCATGTGCCCAGGTGGCCAACAATTCTTCCCAGCGGAAGAATTGTTGAATCTTGGCCTGTATCAAGAATACTACAGCCAGCAGGACTAGGGGAGTGATTGTGTCACTGTATCCAGCATTGGTTTAAACCACACCTTAAGAAATGTGTTCATATCTGAGCCCCTCACTTCAAAAAGTACATTGAGGTGCTGGGGCATGTTCAGACAAGGGCAGTGAAGCTGGTGAAGGGTCTAGAAAGAATGTTCCCCGAGGATCAACTGAGGAAACTGGGTAATTTTGTCTGGAGTAGAGGAGGGGAGACCCCACTGCTGTCTGCAGTGACCTGAAAGGAGGCTGTAGTGGCGTGGGGGTTGGTCACTTCTGCTATGTCTCAAAGGAAAGAAGGAGAGGAAACGGCCTTAAGTTGTGCCATGGAAGGTTCAGGTTGGGTATTAGAAAAACAACTTTCACTGGAAGAGTAGTTAGGCATTGGAATAATTTGCTTAGGGATGTGGTGGATTGATCTTCTTCTAGAAGTGTTCAAAAGGCTCTGGATGTGGCACTTGGGGATACAGTTTAGGGGTGATTATGATGATGCTGGGTTGATGGTTGAACTAGATGATCTTGAAGGTATCTTCCTACCTTAATTATGTGATTTTCTGTTTCTGTGGTTCTGTGAAAGTGTTAAGACTGTAGAAAATATATGGGATAAACTCATTACATTTGAAATTAACTGAGTAGTATTTGAAGCATTTCTATGGATAGACTACATTAAACTGAAAATACTTCCAATTTATTTCATTTTTTTGTGGTTGAAGCCATTTCTTTGTAGAATTTATTCAGATTCTCTGACTTTTTACTTTGCAAGTCCTCTATAAATGCAAACTGTGTTTTCGTGAAGAACTGAGCAAAGAAAACTTTGTTTAAATGAATGAAAAGACCTTTCAGTGACTCACTGTGTTTTCCAGATTTTTTCTTTGTTCTGGCCCGGTTTTCTGAAGAAATCTCTATCCCTACTATCCATAAGAGTTTACCACACAGTTTTAGATGAGAAAGTACTATTGAATTTTAATGGGAGGTCATATCTTTTTCCAATTATTCAGCACCATCTCTGAAACCATTTTTCTAGATCTTTCTCCAGTTTCTTAGCATTCACAAGCAATGCAAGACCCAGAATACATTCTCAGGGCTGCACTTCTGCCCTAAATGCAGGTTGATGAAGATAGGAAAATCCACCAAAAGTTTTCAGAGGTAGCTATAGGGTAAAGAAATTGAGCTCGTTATCCTTTAGGATCTTCAGTTAAGAATTAGAAAATGGACTGCATCTTTCAGAATGGGAGAAATAATCACAATACAAATTAACATTCATAGTGCTTCCACTAGTGTAATTCAGTTTCTCATTAGAAATAACTATAAACTCATAAAATAGTTTGAGCTGGGAGGGATCTTGAAACTCATATAGTCCCATCCCCCTATGATAAGTGGGAACACCTTCAATGAGATAACATTGCTCAGAGCCCCATCCAGTCTGACCTTGAATGTTTCCAGGGATGAAACATCTACAGTGTTCCATTACCCCCATGGTAAAAAATTTCTTCCTTATGGAAAAAAGTTTTTCTAATATCTAGTCTGAATGAAACCCTGGAATCTCCCATAGTGTTCTGTCTCAAATCTGATAAATATATAACAGCAATTTTCTTAAGCCTTTGAGGTCTGATGAGTAATGGATAGGTAAAGAGGAGATACATGGATTCCAGCAGTGATCCAAAATAATCTGGGATAGTGAAATTTTTTTGTAGGTTTGCAGGCTGTCTGATCCAGGAATGTCATCCCTTTTTGTAATAAGAAACATGTCTCTTAAGGGATGATTTCAATATTATCCAGTGATTTTGAAATTATTAGTAGACATCCACATCATTTGGCTTATTAATAATGACACCTTAGAGTATTCCTGTTAAAATATGTCACTTCAGGTCCAAAGAATTCTAGGAATGCTATCTTCTTCATTTGAATTTTTCTGTCTCCGTCATATACAGGTCCAAAAATTACTTCCAATTGCTCTACCTCAGCAAAAAAAAAAAAAAAAACATTTCAGAAGAATGTCATGCACATTTTACTGCTCTGTTTTGTCTTTACATTAATTTTTTCCATACATCTGTGTTGTTTCCCAAGGTGTCTAGAGCCAGCTGGATATACACTTGTTAAAATATATTCATCATTCTGTAAGTATTAACAACCATCAAGGTCCCAAGACAAAGAAGTATTTCTTCTGTATTGGCTAACAGTTAAAAATTGCAAGGACCCAGACTGTAAAGAATGAGACACAAGGAAAAAATTTACAAAAATATTCTCATTTGAGTCCAGATTTAAAAATTTTAGATGGTATCAATAAAGCGCACGTCACTGGAAGAGAAACAGTGTGCAATCAACCAAACACATATATATTTATCCCATGCCTAAATCCAAAACATGCTATTGGGCACCAGTGACATCCTCAGTAGGTCCCCAAACCCCAAAGTAACTGTGCACTTGAGTAGAAAGCCAGTCCTTTGTGAAAAGGAATATTTACATCACCTACCATTATCAAACTGATTAATGGTCTCAATCAGGAGGATGGTCTTGCCAGTATTCATGCAGAGACACTAAAAACACATAGACTATTCCAAATATGTTCCTGCCCTGAATCACCATATTTAGAGGAAAGAAAGGGAGAAACAAAGTTAGGTGCCTAAAATTAGGCTGTGGAGGTTCCTCATAGCAATCAAAAGGAACTTAGCCTGAATATGCAAACAAACATGGTGAAGTTTCCAATTCAAGAAAAATTAGATTGGATGAAACTCAAAAAACAAAGAGTCTGGAATAATTTTATAAGTGAATATGTGTCTCTGCTCTTAAAATTGGCCAAATTTTGATGAGAAACATAAAAATTCACCTTCTAGCCCTGATTGTGTAGTCCCTGCATTGTCTGTAAATTTTGTCTTTAAAATCAAAATGGCAGACAACAACGCAAAATATGGAAAAAGGCAGAAGAGGGTTAATTGGCTAAAGAAGAATAGAATTTGTAATAACTGTTCCTTAAAGCTCTCCCAGCTCTGCTTTCAATCTCCTTAGTGAAATAATGAATGTATTTTACAGATGTGCAATTGCACAAAATATAGAAATTAAAATATGTATTAAATCATGATGGCTTATTCACAAGGAGACATTTGGTGGAAAAAATCTCTGGGTTATAGGAGGGTAAGAAAGAAGAGTCAACAGGGTTTACAAATCTCCAGTGTGTGCGATAATTCAGCATGGGTAATCAGTAAAATCTCTACCTCATTAAATGAAAAACTTCAATGTGTAGTCTTTATAGATGCTGATGAAGGAAGAATAAGCCTATTGTACATATATTTTCTTTGTACTCTTTTTTTTTCTCATAGGCTCATGTGCTGCTATACTTTTAACTATAGAAAAATGTTTTAAGGGTTTTCCTAGCTGCTGATAAGGCCTACATAGCAGGTCAAATTATCTCTTGAAACACACAAATGTCCTTCACTCAAGGAGATCTATAGGTCATGGCAATCCTAGGCACATCTACAGTCTGAGTGGAGGTGACTGAGAGCAGCCCTGTGGAGAAGAAGTTGGGGATGATGGTAGATGAAAACCTCACCATGAGCTGGCAGTGTTGGCTCACAGCCCAGAGAGTCTGAGCTGTACCCAAAGCAGTGTGGCCTGCAGGTCAGAGGAGGGGATTCATATGGAGGGGCTTGACAGCTGGCCTGCAAGCAAAGCTGAGTTAATAGAAGAAATAACAACTGATGATTTTTGAGTGTATCCATAGCAAAGAAGAAGACAAGGCCATCAGCATGGAAACCGATTAGAAAAGATACATGAAAATATTTGTAAGCTAGACTAGGTGCCTAAGTAGATGTGCATATTGCCTTATTAAATTTCTGTAAAACTTTTGCCAATTATATTGATGTTAATTGCTTTGCACCAGTGAATATAATAAATTATTGTGATGCAGTTAATTACTTAAGATCATGCTTTGTTAAGAGTATATAAGCTGGAGAACATGCAGAATTAAAAACTTTTTTCTTCTTGGACCCTGATCATGTGTGTAGGTCATGTCCAGCCTAACAGTGACAGATTCTCCTCCTCTGCTCTGCTCTGATGAGATTGTTGTGTTGTGTCTGTATAAATTGGACTGTTCTGTTCCCCCTGTCATGTAATGGTTCTGCCCTGGTTCTCCCCTCTCTTCCTTGTGCTGCCAGTTATCCCAACTCCTCCCCAGGTGCCTTGGAGACTAAGGTATCCTTTCTCAAATCCCTCCCCAGTGCCCTGTCCATCACTCAGCGCTCCCACCCTTTTCTCTAGAAACTTCCAGCTGGAGTGTTGAGTGATTGGCACAGGGGCCGGGTGTCGCGGATGAGGAACAAGAGCCAGTGACCCCCACCCTCAAGTTATCCCCATTGGTGTTCTCCCTAAGTCAATCTTTTGTATCCCACACCCCTCTGAAACCCTATTTGTCCAAGGATTGACTCCTCCCTTGTTTCCCTCCCTCCTTATAAACTGTTGCAACTTCCCCCTTTTTCTCTTCGCTTGTCGGTTCTGTGGGAGTCAATAAACCTGGGTTCACCACAGCTGGAGAGGGCCCTCTTTTTCTGCTGACTGTAGCCACAAGCCAAGCCATGTCCTACCACACGGTTGTGCTGCTGTCATAGCCCAGGGCGTTTGCCTCAGGTGCTGTCCCGAACCACGGAGATCTGGATAGTGCCCCGTTACTGCTAGCGGTGCTGGATAGCTAGCCGGGACCTCCGAGAAGGACAGTCTTTCTCCAGCTTGACCGCTTCATGAGCTCACACTTGGGTTGTGAATTCAGCTCCGGTGCCCCCAGAAGAGGAAGGACAGGGAAGTGTTGGAGCAAATCCAGAGGAGGGCCATGAAGTTGCAAAGAGGACTGGAGCACCTCCTCTACAAAAACAGACTGAGAAAGTTGAGTCTGTTCAGCCTGAATAGGAGAAGTTTTTGTGGAGACCTCAAAGCACGTTCTGTTATCTGGAGGGGGCCAGTTGGGAAGCCAGAGAGGCTTCTCTTTATCAGGAACTGTAGTCATAGGACGAGCATTAGTGGGTAAAAATTGAAAGAGGGGAAAGTCAGGTTAGATATTAGGAAGTAATTTTTTACTGTGAAGGTGGTGAGGCATTGGAACAGGTTGCCCAGGGAGGCTGTGGATGTCCCAACCCTGGCAGTGTTCAAGACAAGTTGGATAAGCAACCTTTGAGTAACCTGGTGTAGTGGGAAGTGTCCCTGCCCTTGGCAGGGAAGGTTGGACCAGATAATCTATTAGATCCCTTCAAACCTGTAACATTCAATGATTCTATGATTTGGCACCATTATCCTGGCACAGACTTAGTAGAAAGAGACCTTCGGAATACCTGTTGGATGAAGTAATTCCAAAATTACCTCTTGCTTTAGAGGCTACTAAGCAAGTTCTTTCATAGGGATACAGGAAAGAAAGACATGTAATTCACTGTTGGGCTAAGAGCTGGGTTGATTTAAGAAGTTCCAAATCTGTGGATTATGGAGAATATCTTTTGTAGATGGGATCAAAAATACCTGATGTTCCTGTTAACACATATATACAGATTAGGGAGGGGCTTGAAAAGTAATGTAACTTCTTCTAAATAATTCCCTGCACTGTGTATGAATGATTTTACATGCTGTAGCTCTGGGGTAAGAGACGTGTTGCTGGCGCTAGTCAAAATGCTACCAGGATGACCACCACCATCTCTGCACATTCCCATTTCTGCCCTGTATGAAATCTAAACTTTAATTATTCTACCTCTTATGTGTATCACATTTAATGCATGCTTATTACACAGGATTCCCATATTAATTTTACAGGCATTTTTTATTTTCCTATATTGTTAAAAATCAGTTAAAAAAGAAAAGAAAGAATGCTTTGTAGTTCTTGGTCCCTTTCTGCAATTTCTGTGGACACTGTTTATTCTGCTAGCATCAAGCAGATCCCAGTGATCTGTGTTGTACAGCAGGTCTTCCCATCCCTTCTCTCTCTCCATTTTTTCCAGAGGCATTTATAGTTATTAAGACCAAAAAATATCAAGTTCTAGCTTCTGGAGAATACAGTCTCCCAGATTTTCATGTGGCCGAGAGTTCTATATATTTCCAATGCTCTTTTTACCTCTTTCCAAGCCAAACCCAAGCTAGTATTTTGCCTTTTAGATTTCTGTTTGCAGAGGGAAAGATACCGACATTTAAACTGTCTTTATGTCTGCATTAATTTCTCTGTCAGCTGCCAGTGGTTTTAGACAAGTTTTGGAAACATTATTTTCTGTGTTTAAGATGCTCTACCAACATAATGTGTGGAGACAGCCAGAGCTCTTTGACATGATGGATAGTAGGATGAAATTGAGAAGTGAAATGATTAATTATCATTCATCAAAATAAAAGAAAAACAGGTCTCCAAATGAAATGACAGGTTTAAAATGAAACATATCTCAGTTCCTGAATTCAGTGTCACAGGATACCATATGGCCGACACAGTGAATAGTTTCAAAGAGTAAAATCCAAAGATAAGCTTCATTAGAGGCATCCGAATAAAGTAAACAGAGTGTCACTTCCACTTCAGAAGTTTCTAATCTTGTAATAACCAGAATCTGGGTTATATGATTTGTTGTACAGCCAACAATTCAGGGTACTGATCTAGTCGAGCTTCAGTCTGAACCATGAAGACCAGTTTCATCCTCCTACTTTGCATGCTGTAATGCAAGCAAGCAGTGTATTCTTCTTTTAGAGCCACTGTGATGGGCACTGATCTTTAGCTAAACAAGTCTGCTTTTACCCTGAAAAATGCTTAATGTTTGTATCAAATTAAGAATGGGCTGTGCAGAAGTACAGTTTGTAGCTGTCGCTGAGCACCCCAACTCACAATTTTGGACTGCCTTCCAAGTCTCCTGTTTGCAAGCTGTGAACACTTTGCACAGGCATCAGAAGACAATTCTGTAGGCTTCTACATTTATTTAGAGCAATTTAGGTTTACTAATTTTTTTTAAATACCCTCACCTTATTTCCATATTTATTGCAAAACATCTCCTCTGCAGCTGATTTAAGCTTCTGAACCCTCTTCTTTATCAGCCTGTTATATTTTCAGTAATTTCTTGTAATGTTTTTGCTCTGTTCTCTCACAGATTTTTAAGTAAGCATATGTTGTTCTGAGCAGGACATAAAATGTTTCTGTGATATAACCTCTGCTGTCAATCCACAGCTACGGTAAGAGCAATCTCTTATTTTCTAATCTAAAAATCAAGGGTCCCTTTCTTTGTTCACAGTATAGCAAGAAAAAAAACCAAAATGGAATATATTTCAAGCGTTTCACTGAATAAGCCATTACCTTGAAGAAGGCTTTTGTAATGCCAATGCACTGTGACTCATGTAATTCAGATGTGAAGCTAATATGCTGTTTGAAAATGTACCCGCTGCTGAGATGATTCCTAAACAGGGAGGCAAAGAAGTGATTATTAGATAGGACAAGACATGAGCTGAATTACTGAAATGTGTGATAAAGAAATCTAAGCCTCTACAATTTGTCTGTCAAAAATGAAGCTTTTAATCAATTTAATCAGTGTAACAATACATTAGCTCAGTAGCCTGCCATCTCAGCATGTAATTTTAACTATAAAGAACATTCTACAAACACTATAAAGCGGCAAAGTGCTCTTTAAAAAGTCTCTACAACAAAAACAAGGTTTTTAATAGCCTATGTCAGCAGGACTAGAACAAATCACAGGAATGTAATGAAGAAGGTTTTTCTATTTCCCTTGAAAAAGGATTCTACAGCCCTTGTTAGATACTTTGACTACACCCTCATTCTACTTTGGGGGCAAAATTTAACCTTGATTTGTCATCTTCTCTCCAAAATCTCACTATTTTCACACCTCATCGAGCTACTTATACTAATCTTCATTAGTTCTCTCAGGGTACTGAAATCATCCATTCTTAATTCCAGCGGTATCCTGGCATACACACTAAAACACAAAGGAATGTTATAAAACAGTATTAAGGGCAGTAAAAAACTCACCTTAAAACTGCACTGAAGTGAAGAATGAATTTTCATATTACTGTGTATTATCAGTAAGCTGAAAGAACATGAAATCATCATTTATATTATTTTATTGTTTTAAAACATTTCAATGAAGGAATTACTGTAATTAACGTTTCCTCATGTTTTCTGTTTACCAGTGTCTCACTGTGAAAAATACCTCCCCAAGCCTCCCACACACACAAGTCACCAGGTATTGAAAGTGAAGAAAGCTAAAGGATCAGACATGTATACAAGATGGCTTGAGACAAAAAATGGCACATATAAACACATTAATCTGTGTGACCATGAAAGCTTGCAGTAGTATTTTAATGCACTATGGTCTGCCAAATGAACTTTGGGTTCATTTGTGTATCATAAATATACAGTTTTCTGTGTCCAGGAAAACTATTTTCTGTTCTTCCACCTTCCAACAGAATTTGCTTACCCACAATTATGGGAAAGGATGTCTTTGGCTTTAAACTTCTGTGATGAATTCTCTCTATTGGAAATTAAACAAGGGAGCAGTGATGGAACCTTCCACAGGAATGGAAAAGTGTTCTGAGAATTGCCCTTCTATCAAGATGAGTGTGAGAAGAACCTGATGAAAACTATCCCCCAAAGAAAAGTATTTATATCTTTGTTCTGTAAAAGGAGAAAATTAATTCTCAGTTCCCAAAGAAGGAGACAGCATGTGCAAAAGGGCAGCAGCTGCACCATCACATTTAAACCTTAGAAGTTTATCCAACTGGAGAAACAGATGTGAATTTGGAATAAATGTAAGGATACTTCCTCCTCAGTGCACTAGTAATAGGGACAAAAGGAAGCAGTAGATTAAATCCCAGGACTGCCATTTATGCCTAGGCAAAGCATATATGTGAACGACCGCATTAAAGAAGAGGCACTGTAGGACTCTGTGAAGCAGTCTCATCAGCAACACATTTCCTCCCAAATCAGTAGTTTTCAAGTTTAATAGAAATGTTCAAAAAATAAAAATAAGTTCGTGGAGATAAAGCACAGATGACCATACATCATAGTCAGTGCACAGGTTACTTTGAAAAAGTGCTTCCCTATCAAGATGTAGCAACTGCTCTACCTGTAAAGTGCAGTGGGATCCTGGCATGCTAACTGCTTCATATTTATTGTGCAAGTCAGTAAGTTGCTTTGAGAAACCTCTGATCTTGTCATCAATTTTATAAAATGGGTTTTTCGGGGATTCCATGAATCCCTCAATTTGCTGCTCTCTTGAAAGCAGCTACTAAGAAGTATGGCTTTCATTTTCTTTCTTATCATGTGAGTACATATGAGAACATCTGTCAACATTGGCAAAAACAGCCAGAGTGCATTTACTTCCATTATATGTATAACCCTTTTAGAGCAACTCACATGTGCCTATTTCATAAATTTTAACAAGGTCATTTAACCTTGAGCATAATTCACTTCAAGGAGTTTGCATGGTCTGCTCTTGTTTCAGAGCTTTGCATTGTGCAGCAATAATACACAAGTACTTATAATAGCCATTATTATACCATTGAATTGGGTAGTCAAACCAAACAAGATATTTCCTATTTACATGCTGTATTAATTTGATTGACCATAAACAATGTGTTAGCTCTGTCAAAATAGATCCCACAGCATCAAAAAACACATCTGGTAGGGAATTCTAACATTCTAGGCACTATATCTCTTGCAAAACAATCCTTCTATATATCTATCAACAGCTAATTCTTTTAGACAGTTAATCAATTCAATTATTAGCCAAATATTTCAAATCCTTGGCTTAGTAAATCTCTATTTTCTCTAACAAGGGGTGCAGTTACACAATGTGTTCTCTCTGGTAGATGAGTTAGTTGAAGTCTATTTCCCCCTCCCTATTTTAGTGTTCATTCTCATGTTAATGCTATATTCATCATCCTTAATACAATCTCTTATGAGACCACAGTGTAAACTGGGTCACTTAGATGATTTTGAGTTCAAAAAACAAACATCGTAAAACATTACTGCATTTCTGCTTATGGTGCAGAACAAGTGAGAACACAAAAGGTTTTGGTGGAGGGCAGGAAAGCATTCAGAAACAAAAAATCACTTCAAGATCCTGGACTGCAAACAGACTACGGAGTTTTAAATATATGTGGCTCATTTCCTAGGAGAATGTTTTTATTACCTGCATGCAAAATATCCGAAAGGAGCCAGAAGTCAACCTGGTAAACCATTAGACAGGAGCACAGTGCCAACATGATTGGCAGTGGCAGGTTAGTTCTCTGCTGGGAACTCTCTGTCCTAAACTGACACAGATTTTTCCACTTTTTCATTCCAGTCACAAAGCATAAACAAAGGCAAACTTGGCAACACAGAGCTGAAAACACAAATCTTCTTGTTTAATTCAATGTCTAGTCATGAAAGAGTGGGTTTGCATTTATTTTGTCCTTTAGAGATCTTTTTTTTCTTCTGGTGTCTCAGAATGGGCAGAAAAACAAACACATTTGGGTTTAATGCTCCCTATAAATAGTAATGGCTCCCTACTCATGAGCTAACTTTTTGGAAACTGCCTATCTGAGGAAAAATTCTGTCTTTATCTGTGGTGCTTAGGCCCTAGACTAGGTTTCCATTGGACATTTTGCCAGGGCCAGGTGAGTAACTTTTAGATATTTTCTGTTCAAGCATGAGTTGCCTCCCTGAATCTTTCTCTATTCTTGTGATCTTTGAACAGCTCAAGTGGAATGAGTTCTAAAAAGAAAGGTCTGAGAGACCTGTTGTTCCCTGAATCCTCTTTCTGGCCATTCTCGTAGGTGGACATCACATTTACTAACCTGCAGTCAAGTGGAACCTTACAAGTTTGCCAGGACTGATGATAAATGGTGGTAAGAGCTCTGTGAGAACTTCCACCAGCTCCCTCAGTGTACTTGGGTGAATCACATCTGGCCTCATAAACGTGTGTGCATCTAAATATATTATTCATATCTAAACATATTGCTCCTTTTTACTGACTGTGGAGACATTCTAGAAAACAAGCTCAGATGTAGAGGTAAAATACACTTTTACCTGGTCAAATGAAACCTATTCTCATGACACAGCTTCTATGCCATGTACATTCCTCATTTTCTTTGGTATGTCTTACTATTTTATAGCAACTACTGAGCAGCTACATGACAATTAACTTTGTAAAATTTTTTGACGGGAACAAACAAAAGAACGAGGACAAACCTATTTTTCACTTTACACTTGACTGAATTCTTCATTTTGAACTCATGGAGAGTTCAACATTCTAGGCTAATCGTTAGATTGTTAACATATATGTATTTGAAGAACTATATGTCTTTATATGGAGAGGATTAGACAGATTAGATATGTATTTATATTATATGCCCTTAAAATACTGTCTTTAAATGCACAAAATCCTATATATAAGAAATTGAGGTCTTTAAGACTTTTCAAATTACACTACACCATAGCAAAAATATAAACCTATATTAGGCTGATTTGTGTGCTTGCTTTTAAAGAGCCTAAATTCTAATAGGTTTCAGGAAAGATAATCAATGTTCCTTAGCCATTCAGTATTTCAAAATTTATATGTTCTAAACTTATTTCTAGCTCTTTTTCCTGCAGGTATTCATGGGAATACTAATACAAAAGATATTATAAGTTAAATAGGAGCCTGGTAATTATTGTCTAAGTGCTAGAATCACTGGATTTTGATTCTCTAGAAATTACAGCTACAGACAAATATAATGTGACTAACATGTCAAGGGCATGGTGATATAAACAAAGACAAATACTCAAATTAAGAATTAGAACAATGCTATTCTAAAAGCTAGTATTTTTTCATAGGTTCTTATTAATCCCTTTAAAATATATCTAGTGGCTTTGGTTTCAATCAGTCACATGCACAGCAAACAGTCAGATTCTTGTACATGAAAAAGGCAGAAATAAAGGGAAAAACATTACTTTGTCTTAAAATCTACTATTTATCACAGCTTCTGCAGCCCTGCTATTTAATGCTGTTCTTACAACTTCTGACCATTTTATAATGTGATGCATTTATTCCATCTTCCATTCTATCGGGGCATTTGAGCAGAAATCCCCCCTCCTCACTGGAATGTGGAGACATCTGTTTTCTAGGGTCCTGCAAAACATTACACAGAGCTCTCCATGGATCTCTGACTCTATCAAAGTGGCCTGACATTCACTCTCTGACCACGAGGCTTCAGGTCATTTAATTTATAACTGTTCTTTCAGTTCAGGACTTCCTTCTCATGTCAAATCTTTCCTTAGTATTATCTGTCAAAGATGATTCTTGCTTAACAGTTTTGATGAATGTACCAACTGTGTGTACTTTAATGTAATAACAAAAATTGAAGGTTTTCTGTTACGGGGTAAGAAAAACCTAAAAGCACAAACTCCACAATGTCTAGACATTCCTGTATATTTTTCTTGCAAAAACTGCAAATAATGATGACTGAACAGCATCTCAGTTAGAATCAGCAATGCAGAGAAAGTGTCATTCTCCTTTTGAAACAGATACATTAAATTTAGCTTCATGTTCATTCATACATTAGCATGTTCATGCATACTTTGATTATTAATGAACTTCTATTTCTACTGACATAGTCAATAATTTTTTCATTGACTGATTTAGGAGAAAGAAAAGGAAAGCTTCAGAAAAAAGAAGCAAAATGATGCAACACATGGAATGTTCCAGCCCCTGACTGCCCTGCTCCTGGCTGGGCTGGGATGAGTCCTGGCTGACAGGCCCTGCGCTGATGCCTTCCATGGAGGGTCCCATGAGCCCTAAGGTGTCCTGGCAAATTAAATAATTGTGCAAAGAAATGTATCATACTTCTTGAATATAAAGTTTTCTAGTAAATCTTGTTAATATATAAGTGATTAAATCTCAATATATTTGCTCTTCGGGTTTTTTTGGAGGGGGGGGTTTGTTTGGTTGTTGGTTTATTTTGTTTTGGGGGGATGG